>OX376372.1:168530899-168593844 GCA_947369275.1 Nemotelus nigrinus
AATTGAGGGTGCTCAGTAGAGCAGAAGCATAACCATTGGCAGTAATGCTGGTAAAAATAATTGCTTCAGGAAAACGAGTGTAACAGTCGATAATGCTGAGAAATTAAATGTCTCTTTTTGGAAGTTTGAACGGACTAATTATGGCCAAGTGACTGACTTTAAAATGTTTGGAGACCGTAAAAAAGATCGATATGGCAAGTTCGCATTTTCGATAACATAGACATTCTTAGCTAAAATGACAATTTTCATGGTCATCAAACACCAGAAGATTTTTGACAACATCTGCTTGCATGAAGCATGAATAACAGCAAGAACGAAAAACCTGTTCTTTGAACTTGCCAGTAATGTAGGGTCGTATGGTTGGGCCAAATACTTCCCAAAAAACGTCTGCATTGATACCGAACATTAATTGTTGTAAACTCGCGAGCGAAGCGAGTGGAACCCACCCCGTTCCTCGTGAGCGATAGCCATCCGGAATGGCCACCCCTGCTCTCACTAGGAAAAAGGGGAGTGTTAGCTACGTTTTCCAGTGTATTTCGGTAACAAAGTGCAAATCGAGTTAATTTGGATCTCTCGAAACTAGTTCGACTTTGTCCGACTTTTGGGACGAAGCTGTTGTCATTAAGTCGAAAGTCCTGCAAACGATGATTTTTTTTAGACGAGAGAATGTGTCGATAAGATCTTTGTTGCAATCATAGATATGGTTGCAACCAAAGACATGTAGAATACCAGAAGTGAGCTCACCTATGTAACTTCAATATCTCAGTTTACGAGTTGTGGCCTGTATTGATTTTTGCTTAAATGGTGAAGTTTATGGGTTATGGTCAGTGTACAGTATCAACCTCCGGGTTTCCAAAAAGAATCAGGAATGGCCAATTTCCCGATAAACTGGTAAGAGTTTGCAGTCACATGTAGTATGCTTATGCTATGCTTTGCTTAGTTTGAACGAGTTAAAATCAGGTGAATTATCAAGAACTTTCTCAGTTTCGCTGCAGATCAGCCCCAGCAGCGGCGTAGAATATGTATACAAATAGACCAATCTCGGTGATTGAGGGACAATAGAGTGACTCCTGTAGATCAGTTTTCATATGGATGCTCGAACGATTGCGCAAAGTATTGTGCAGTTGGTGGTATATCATTTAGCTATACTAGACAGAAGTCTTTAACAGTGTGGGTAAGACATCTTTTTGGGACGGTTATGGTGTTACGTCGTCTGTTGCCTATTGACATTACGGATCATTGACCTTCTGTTGGACAGTGGCATATATCCTGCTGCAGCATGAAACCAAGTTGTTTTTTAGCCACCGATAGTGGGCGTGATCACGAAACTATTAACTTAAATAAAAAGTAACTTAATATAAGTAGGTGTATCTAGTCGAATGGTTTAGTGCGGCAAGTGGCAGGGTAAGGATTGGGTAATTCCATTGAAAATCGAAAAATTTTCAGATAATTTTTGAATTTCACCTCCTTGGAATTTTGAAATAATTTGGTATCCAGAACGTCTGGTGAGCTAAGTAGTGAAAATGATATATTTTTGGAAAATATGGTATATTTGCGAAAATATGGCCTCTTGAAGTTTTTGAGAAACGTCGGTACGTGTTGCATTCAAAAAATTGTATAAAACGTTTTTCTTTACGTAGAGCCTTCAAATATAACTTGTTGAAAAGGGGAAGATGTAGACTTTTTACGAAAAATAGTGCGAGAAACATCCTGGCCACAAAGGATAAAAAGGATCATTACAGTGTCCTTTATCCTTGAATATTTCAAAATGTATAGAAAATGGTACCGAAACAAGGTAAAACTTAGAAAATATGGTAGGAAACAATTTTATGTTTTAAAGATAGATTTAAAAACTATTTTACAATGTTGTTTTAAGCCCGCAGAAGATTCTAATCTAGTTTCCAACGTAACTAATACCACTGACGGATCAAAAATAAATTTTCTAACAAAGGGCTCCGATATAAGTTTGGCTAATTATAAGAACTTTTTATCTCTGATGATATGCTCTCCTCCACAAGCTGATTGGTATTTTGGTAGCTGCCAGGATTGCCCTGGATCAGCCGTTATTCTAAGTACATGTGAAAAAAAATTGATGAAAATTGCGTCAGTGGCATTAGTTACGTTGGAAACTAGAATAGAATCTTCTGTGGACTTAAAACAACATTGCAAAACAGTTTACATCTTTCTCTTTCCAACAAGTTATACTTGAAAGCTCTACGCAAAATAGAAGATTTTATACAGTTTTTTGAATGCAACACGAAGCGACGGTTCTAAAAACTTTAAAAGGCCTTATTACCGCAAATATTAGATATTTTTCAAAAAAATTTTATTGGTGCACATAACTCAACTACTTATATTCACAGTGAACATTTCATTGGAATCTGACGATAGCGATAAAAGACCGTTGGTCGATTTTCCGTGGAATGACCCGATTATGAAATTTCTAAAATCGAAGGGAGGAAGTTTTCTGGCTGTGAGTATCGTGATGGCTGTTAACAAGAAAATTTCGTTTAAACATTCTGGTTACAATGGTTATATAACGTTAATATCATAGCTCACATTATCGCATCGACTTAAGAGAACAGCCACTTTATTTTTTAATTCTGAGGAACCAGCTTTGGTAAAGGCAAACTTTTGAGTTTCTTTTATGCTGCCGCTTTTGTGATTGGATTACCTAATTCTTGTGCCAGGCTGAGAGCGTGGCCGTGTCTGCAATCTTCACTGCATCAGTTATGTGCTCCAACGTTTTAAATTCGGCCACTTTTGACTCCGCTGCGGTAATAGTGTCTTTGTGATGTTCTGCCTGATTTAATATTATTCAATTTTATCGGCTGTTGCTATTACGCTGGTTGACAGTCAACAAGCCAGAGTAGTTTGTGGTTGCTCCAGAAATTGCTGCAGGAAAAAGTTTTCCAGACATTCTCACAAACTTAAGAGCCTCCAACTACTTCATTTCACGTGGCAGCTTGGAAAATTGCTGGTCACCCAGGCTGTGGTTAAGACCTAAGGGCTTATGTTGCTTAGTCGAGTGAAACGAAGGCTTTCTTAAGGAAATTGTGCAGAAACTCCGGTTTAAGGCCCGTCATCACTGTCTTCAGATTCATATAGTCTAGTGAAGACACTACCTTCTTTGTCAGGACTGTATTAATCATTCACAAAGAAAATTGAGTCTCAGGCTAGACGAACAACAAAGGTAGTTTGCTCTATCAAAACACTGGGGACTTAATTATTGGCGCGCCTCCTGAAGATTTTTTGGCTGACGCACCAAACAAGGACTACTAAACTACCAATTTTTGATACTACCAAATGCATTAGGGATGTAAAGAGAGGATACTTTATTATTTGATTTTCAGCGTTAATAAAATTGAAGGTCAGAAAAAGAAATAAAGAATATAAGCAACATTAACCCTACAAAAAAACTCAAAAATGATTGTCGACTCATCTGGAGTTTGCTAAGGATGCCTCATTCGATTCTTTTCTTGTCTTGAATTTCACCCTTGACGCTCTCATTTGAAGGTTACGTTGTTGTTTTTCGGAGTCACTAGCTTTAATTAACTTTTATTGTTTTAATACTTATAGCATGCTTAAAGCAGAATCTAAGACTTTTGATTGAAACCCTTGTAAGACCAGTCAAGTAACAAACTGTAATTACTAAATTTTAATATAAATAAATTCTGAGGGAAAGTGGAATTTTTTTAATGGGCGTGGTCTTTGTATTTTACATGAGCCTAATGAACAGTTTGAGGAAACTATTGTGGCTAATATCGAATTATTTTGCAGGTATTAATGTTGGGTGGGCCCGGCCCGCCTGGCCTACCCTGACAAGCCACCACTGGGCCCGCTACACACAAAAACATTATTATAAGGTATACGCGGATACCAACCAAAAATATCTACTTTACTTTAACTCAGTGGCGGCTCGTCAGGGTGGGCCAGGCGGGCCGGGCTCACCCTGACGAGCCGCCACTGCTAAACACATGGTTTTTTGTTAAAAATTTCTGACTATGCCAGTCAATAGAATATGTATTTGAAATTAACCGTTGTTATTTTTTGGATCCCGTATATATTGAAGATGGGGTGATTAGAAGCTAATAGATTAATGGTATTCATTTTTAAACGACTCACCTACTTCGTCTCAAAAGTCTACCAGTTATCCAAATTATGTAACTAAAGAAGATAATTTAAACCAAATTAGTTAACATTTCAAGATAAAAGGTGGCGTCATATTGAAAACATCAATTTGAAAACGAAGGATGTGAAACCAGATGAGTCAGGAACTTGTAAATATTAAATATTTATGCAAGTATAAAACGAGTTGGTCAAACTTGCAGGGAAATTGAGAATGAATTTGAAGTAGTGTCATCTTTCAACTACCTTGTGTCAATCGTAGCAGCCAATAACAAATTCAATAAAGGATATCACAGTCTGTCAAGGCTTTTAAAATCCCGAAATCTCACACGAACATATAAGCTCCTGCTGTACAAGACTGTGGTCCTGCCAGTACTCACGTATGGATTCGAGACTTGGGTGCTAAGCAAAAGGCACCGTGATCTCTTAGCCGCGTTCGAGAGGAAAGTCTTGCGGAGAATTGTTGGCCTCATACGTGAAGAAAGGCAATTCCGGAGACGCTACAACCATGAGTTGTACGCTATCTACCTAGAAGCAGATATAATTAAGAAGATAAAGCTCGATAGACTCCAGTGGGCAGGACACCTAGCAAAAAGGATCCTTCTCGGAAAACATTTTGCGGCAGATTTTACGGCAGAAGACAGCGTGGGAGACCTTGTTTGCGCTGGAAGGATAGCGTTGACCAGGGCGCTCGGAGTTTAGGGGTGCCCAAATGGAGTGCCCTGGTTGTAGCGCCGATGATGGTGATGATGATAAAACGGATCAAGTTTTGTGATTTTATGCGATAAATATATTATATTCGAATATAGTCAACTTGATGGATCTTTCATTTTTTTCAGAAAGTCTTTTTTTTCAGAAAAAGTCATTTTTTTCAGCAATAATGTAAACATTTCTATTAGCATTGATTGGAAAGCCTGGCTTTGCCTAAAAACAAATTTTAAATTTCAAAGTTGATGATGACCAACGTTTACATGGAGTTTTCAAAATCTTCTGGTTACTATTGAATATTTGCACTGCTATTACTTCATTCATACAATCATTCATCTATCTTTTTCCTAACAAGAAAAAGCCAATTCCCTTCAAACTTAATGGTGCCTTTTCTCAATGAAAAGGCAAACGATACCCAGCAATGATTCCAAAGAAAAAAAGATATCGATCTCGTCAAGTACTCTGCAAACATTCTCGAATGCAAGTTAAAGCATTGTCCATTCAGTAGCCGTTTCAAAATTGTGTGAAGACTTATGGGGCACTCTTCTTCGAACGGGTTGTTTCCTACATCTCAATTCTGAGTATCGTCCCAGCGATGTTGGCCTATAGGAAACCGTACGAATGAATTGATACGCAAATCGTAAATAATTCCAGAATCGAAACCAACGGCACGAAGTATTTGTTTTTCGTGACAAACAATCTGTCTTCGTCGTCAGGAGCTCGAAAAATCTACGACAAAAGAGAAAACCAAAACGACCTTCCCATTCAACGTGTCCTGTTTAGCCTTGTGCTTGCGTTCAACAGGCAGCGCTAGCAACATACGTACCACAAATAGATGTGGAGAAGCTGGGGTGCGTGGAAAGCGCCCCGAACAGCATCAACCGATATGAAAACTTTACCCGGGAATTAAACAAAAAAAAAAACGTTCCGAAAAATAAATATAAATTTTCCGTTTGGATCGGTTGTTGTCCGTGCGTTTAATTGTTCGTGAGTTTTTCGCTATTTGCCATCCGTTCTGTGAATCGTTGAAAACATCATTCTGTTCAGATGCAACCTGGCTGGTGTCGGTCATCGTTAAGTGGAAAATGCATCGAATCACTGCAATTTCCCTGCCGATGCTAGTCTGAGCGTCAATTTGGAGTAGCGCCTCGTTTGTTTCCTCCCATTTGCACCGGGTGTGAAAGGTCGAGCGCATTCTTTTATTTAACCAACGAAATGAAATTGATCCTGTTCTCAAAAAATATTTGCGTATTGTCTGTCAATAGATATTTCTAGCTCCCGTAGGCAGAATGCAACAGACGCGATGATGCTATGAATATATATCAAGTTTCGACTACTTCCTGTCTGCCTGAAATCAACGCAAAGAAACCATAGTAATTGTAATAACGAACGATGGGGCAATGTTTGGTTAATTTCAGATAAATTTTTCATTTGGATTCCATAAGCTTTGTTTCTACGAAGCAATCTTTTCGCAGTTCGATATTTGTATGAAATATTGGTTTTGAGAGAAGAACAGTGGAGGATTTGCGCAGATTTTGAGTGTGTATTCTACTACTACCCAGCGTGCCAAATTCGGAATTCGGAATTGGTTACAACTATTCCGAAAGTAGGAAAAAGAGATAGAAATACAAAAAGCTCTTGAAATAAGTAAAACTATTGACTGGTGTAAGATTGTTCATTATTTTATGAGAAACATATGAATATTTGTTAAGAACCTCTTTTGAAGTCTGCAAGAAACAAATTTGAAATCATTTGAAATTCGTTGCGAATATTTCACTGATTTCGAGCGAATTCCGAACAAAGTGCGAACGAATCTACGATGGGCAAATCTTTAAGAGTTTGTTGAGAAATAAGTTAGACTTTATAACAAATTCCGTGTTGTGTAGTGGACATAGCATTTGGCTTCCAGCGTTTAGGGTACGTGGTTTTTAATATATTTTTAAAAATTAACCACAGAGATTTTTTGCTACTATTGCTGGACCAGACGTTCATTCTTTTGCAAAAAAGTGTTTCCAAGCAATCATGACGGATGAGGTTGCTGTTCAATTAACATGGGTGCGTTTTGGGACCAACATTAAAATTGAAGATTTTAAAAAACGTTCGAAATGTTACTCAAATTTTTTGTTCTCTAGTATAATAATTTTTCCCTTTTGTATTCAGAAGCTGCAGTGCAAAGATTTTCGTCAATTAGACCAGACAAGCTGGAATGCTTTTTTAAAAAAGATTTTCCACCAAAGGCCAAATAACACTAAAAATAACACCAAAGGCCGGCTTAACAAGAGTCTGCAAAAAATGCTATTTAATAGCAATAAATAATATATGTATACATAATAAACACTAAATATCAAATAGAAATAAAAATAATAAGTGTTTTAATGAGTATATGTTATATGTATACATTAAAAAAGTATTGAAAGTATGATCAAAGAACAAAAAATACAAGGAAACCTAGAAAAGATTCTACAACAAAAAAACAAACGATTCGCAAAGAATCCGCGGATAATTCGTTCCGAATTCGCAAAAAAATTCTTAAAGAATTCGCAAATAGTTCTTAAAGAATTCGCAAAGAATCACAAAGAATTCACAAGGAACTCCCAAAAAATTCGCAATGAATCCTGAAATAAAATTGATCAATTTAAAAAAGCTTTTCAAGAGCTAAAGAGGGGAAAGTTTGAGCACTTTCAGCGTTTTTGTAACGATTTCCATATACCGGTCTTAAAGAAATCGTAACGAATAAGTTTGAGAATCCGAAATTTTTTTCGGAAATCGCTTCAATTTTCTGAAAGAATTCTCAACAAAATGCCGAATTTGGCACACTGGGTGGCTACTTATGGCCCCTACCACTAGCTACTTCTCCTACTTAAGACCAATTCACCCAAAGTAATAATAGACCCTAAGCCAATTTAATTGCGATTATGGAATTTTTAAATCGGGATTTTGTGTTACGGGATTTTGCAATACGGGATTTTGTATTACGGTGTTTTGCAATACGTAATTTTGTCTTCCGCGATTTTATGTTACAGGATTTTGTAATACGAGATTTTGTAACCGAGATTTTGTAAACGGGATATTGTAATACAAGATTTTATACCCAACCCATTGGAAGTTATAGAGATACAAAGATATTTAGGGTAACCACCTGCAAAAGCTTTCAAATTTTCTAGATCGTAATATTTGTTGTTTATTTTACCTACAAGATCACTATGATTTGAAAAATTTATAATAAAACCATTTACTAAAGATATGCAAAAAAAGATTCAAAACCAATCATATTGTTTAAAAAAAACACAAAACCAACCATTGTTTTTACTGATTTTCGAAGAAAATTAGTATTAAACTCGTTTCGCCGAACATTTACCATATATATATATATATATATATATATATATATATATATATATATATATATATATATATATATATATATATATATATATATATATATATATATATATATATATATATATATATATATATATATATATATATATATATATATATATATATATATATATATATATATATATATATATATATATATATATATATATATATATATATATATATATATATATATATATATATATATATATATATATATATATATATATATATATATATATATATATATATATATATATATATATATATATATATATATATATATATATATATATATATATATATATATATATATATATATATATATATATATATATATATATATATATATATATATATATATATATATATATATATATATATATATATATATATATATATATATGTATATCTGCAAAATGATTAAAGGAGATAATCTCTGGATTGGCCGACCCGATTGAAATGAAACTTTCGGAGAACATAAATGTTTATAACAGGTAGGTCCAAAATTTGTAAGAATTAATATATAGTATATTCAACTCTTTGGCGGCGGCGGGAATTTTAGTGAATTTTCAGGTATCCTTATATTTCTCTGCACAGTACATTTTAGTTTAAAGTAAATATTGAAAATGAAAATTTATTACGTTTTATGGTTGCTTATAATAAAAAAAATTGGAAACTTTGAGCCTTGTGTGTCGATTTGTCATACCTTCTAACTAAAACAATAGATCATCGTGAAATTAGCAGAGCGGATTGAATTTGACTAAGTTTTAATCCTCGTGAAATTAGCAGAGCGTATTGATGTTGACAAAGTATTACACATGGACTTTACAAAATGTGCGGGCAACCCTGTAGCTACAGCAGGCATATGAAAAAAAAATCCTACAAATCATCAACCTTCCTGAAAATTTTTTGATTTTTGAAAATAAATTCAAGTTATTGATAAATTTTGACCTTTGTCCAACACGACAAATTAAAATTTTCAAAATTTCGCGGTACTAAAAACGGGAGCCCATTATCAAATTACCTTTATTTTTAACACTCAAAACTTCTGTTCACGTGAACTGACGACCGGATAATGCGAACATCATGAAATTTAAAGTACATGTTGATATTAACGAGGATTAAATCTGATTAAAGTTATTTTGAAATGCGGGAGCACTGTGGCAGTGGTGCCATTTTGAAAAGTCATCCAGAAAAAAAACTGGCTTTTGGCCTTTATTTTCCGATTTGAACAAAATTCACGGGGTAGGTGAACCTTACTCTAAGACAGATCACATAGAAATTAGGTAGAAAAATTAGTATAAAGTTGCCAGCTATGGTAATTTTTGTCTCGCAAGTATTGTAAATTTGCTCAGGAAAATAAAGGTATTTTCCCTATAACTGCCGATGCAGTAACGAATTCAAACCGAAACTCATGTGATTAGTAGGCCTTGGTTTTTTCTAATTTTGTATGAATTTCGTTGAAAAATCATGAAAGGGCTCGTAATTTATTGATATTTTATCGTAATTTATTGAAAGGAATTTCGTAATTTATTGATATTTCTTTATCGTGCGATGTTGTCATTAAATTTCCAAATCCTGCAAAATCAATCAGCACCAAATATTTCCGTTTCGAAAATTAAAAAAATTTGAGGGTGGTATATCGTGGGTCTTGGCATTAACCCCAATAAGACGGATATTGTGCTCTTCACTAGGAAGTATAAAGCCCCGGTTTTAGACCATATCATGCTGGGCGGCTCCAGGTTAGGTCTCAAGTTACAAACTAAGTACTTGGGTCTTATTCTGGACAGCAAGCTCACATGGAAGGCGAATTAAGAGGAAAGAGTTAAGCGGGCAAGCAACGCGATTTATGCCAGCAAGAGAGTGCTGGGTAAAACGTGGGGTTTAAGCCCTGTTTTAACGCATTGGATCAACTTGACGATAGCTAGGCCGATCCTTGTTTACGGATGCTTGGTCCGGTGGCCAGCAGTGAATAAAAGCATCTTTGCTACCATGGCGAATAGAGTTCAGCGGGTGACGGCCCTCTGCACTACAGGTGCCTTAGCCTCGACTCCTTATATACTTATATACTTATATATATATATATATATATATATATATATATATATATATATATATATATATATATATATATATATATGTGTATATATATACATATATATATATATATATATATATATATATATATATATATATATATATATATATATATATATATATATATATATATATATATATATATATATATATATATATCGATTCGAATCGATTTTAATATTAATGTTCTTCGAACATAAGTAAAAACTTTATCAAGCACCCGAAAATGAACACTTTAAGGTCTTGAATTCATTGTTGATTCATTGATGGTAACGTTATTTTACGTGTTCGATTCTTGAGAAATTCTGGGAATAGCAAAAGATTCCACTGTTGTCATTCACCACATACACACTAAAGTTTTATATCACACAGAATTTGTCATTTACGGGACCCTCTGTGATCACTCCCATCAATTTTATCCTTTCAAAAGGAGAAAGAAAACTGTCAAAGAATTCATGAAGGAAAGTAGATAAGAGACATCAGTCACCTGAAAGTATCGGGTGTGATGTAATGCCATATCAACAATGTAGCTGCCTTCCATCTAGACTCACTCCCGATGCATAAAGGACCAAACATGCTCGTTTATGTGTTAGTTCGCTCCTGCCCTAAATGCAGACAGATGTTTCGGTGGTGTCTAGGCATCAAATAGATAGAAGATATGAAATACATTGAACTGTTTGTGTCGTTACGAAAGTTTCTGTTATCGCAAATAATCGATGTAACCTCATTTTTATCAATACGATACGTTGATGGTAACGACTGGTATAATAGCATACAAAGATAACACGTGATAAAAGTATGGAGCGAAACTCGTTTTTATTATGTATGAAGGGAAGCAGACATTTGTCGATAGGGATTTATCTTATCATCGGAATTGAATATATTCATTATTTTTTTATTTTTATTTTTTGGCAAAACATATCAAACTATATGACGGGCGGAGTTTGATATGTGACGGAAACATATAAGTTTTCAAAGATTGGATTGCGTATAAAATGAGTTTTGTACGATGAAGCTATTCTGTTCAAAGTGGTTCCCCCTCTGGAAAATAATTGCAGGTATATAGTAGACTTTAACACATCCACCGATTCATTTTCATCAAAACGTATAGTCATATAATATGTATGTAAAACAGATATCACTGTTACACTTCGTGTAAATGTAGTTCTCTATAAATGAAGACGAAAGCATATTTCAGTAGCAGCTGCATGAATATAGCTTCAGAACATGCTATATGCAGCATCACATTGTGCATCCGCTTCAATTTTAGGATTCACCGATCCGATTTGTCAATCTGTAGCCGGTCACAAGTAACGAAATCAATTTTACAGTAACTTGTGCACCGTAAATGAGCCCCAGCAACATTCTTATGCAACCTGTTATAGAGGCAAGGTCCAATGTAAAGACATACGAAACCAAACGAATGTGACTTGTGATTTATTTTTGTTAGTAAACGCCCGTGTGTGTCTCGAGCCTGGGTTTTTTTCTTCTTTTTATACAGTTCTTCCCCTTTTCACTTCCCCCAATAACTATATAAAATTTTGGTAACCGTGTAATCCAAATGTAAACAAACTAGCAACACGCAATTGAAATCGATGTGAAATGGCTAATAAAAGGCGGCTTTACAAAACGTTTTATAATACGTCGGTGAGAAAAGCTGTCAAAGTCACCTGATAGTTAGAAAAAGTAGAATCACAGATTAAATTTGATTAAAACAGGCAAACGTAACTGAGCAGCGAGATATCGTTCAGAAAACTTTCACTTTTCCGCTGAAAAAGTATTTTTTCAACTTCCACTAACAAACTCACAGTACTCCGTCCACCTCATGTGCCAAGATGAGAATGGTCTGGTAGACGGAGGGATAGCTTGAAATTCAGCGCATCTGAGTATACATCACTTCCGACTCTATTGTTTAGCTTTGAGGCGTCAGTGGTGGAAACCATACATGAATAAGCCCTTTCGAGGGTGACACCATCACGATATTTATTTCGATCAAAAATTCGAGTTGTGAACTCCAAATCCAGTAGGCATTGCGGAGCGATGTAGACAACACCTGCTGAAGCGGAAACTCTCTCGACCGAATTCCTCGCATAACCGAACTCTGTTCTATTCCATTATGGGATCCAATTTAGTCTCAAAGCACCAAGATTAGCTTCCTGTAAGATAAGTAGATTAGTTGGCAGCCAATGAAGCAACACGAAGAGTGCCTTAGTAGGGGTGGAGCGGAGCGTACCAGTTACAAGTAATGCAGCCATCCTCTGCACTTTTTGAACCTGCCGTTTGCATCTAGTCTTTAAAGCAGCCTGCCACCAGAACGCCACCCCAAACAATACAATTGGCTGAACCACAACGGTATAAAGCCAAGCAACAGTACGAGGCTGTAGTCCCCAATTCACTCTTTTGGCTCTTTTGCAGCAGTAAAATGCGTCGAAAGCTTTCCGAGTTCTTTCTGCTACATTTTAGGTCCATAGTAACTTCGAGTTAAGGATAAGCCTTAAGTACGTGACCCTCTGGCTCAGGTCAATACAGACCCTACTTAATTTGGGCAACTCGAAACAAGAAACTTTTTACTTCCTTGTAAACAGTTCTAGCTCCGTTTTGCTAGGATTCACATTCAAGCCGCACTCACGACTCCAACGTGAAAGTATGTCAAGAGAGTGATTTAGCCCCTCCTATAGAGTAGATAAGTACTTTCCTGATACTGTTACAGCTATGTCGTCCGCATAGGCAATCACTTTGCAGCCGGCACAGTCCAGCTTCATTAGGAGAGTATTCACCGTGATGTTCTATAGCAAAGGAGAGAGGACTCTACCCTGAGGTGTGCCCGTACTGACTCCTTGTCTTACACTGGCATTCCCCAGTGAAGAGATAACCACTCTATTTTGAGAAGCTGCACATTAAAAGCAATCAGCCGCACATCCACGTGCAGCACCGAGAGTGCCTCGACAATTGCGTTAGACGGGAATCGCTGTAACGCATTCCGGACAGCATTTATGAAGCAAACGTTCCAGGGAGTGAACATGTAATCTGCTTGTAAGGGGTTTTCAAAAAGTCTATGATTGGCCAATGAACATCACTCGCAGAAATAAGGGGAAAAGAACTGGCAAGCTTACATTGGCTATGGGTTATGTGCTATATAAAGCGGAAAGATAAAAATCTCGGAGCAGTTCAAGTCATGACGGGTAAGTACAACGTTTGATACAAGAGTAACAATTCTTCCTAGTAGTTGCGAGAATACGCTATTGGAATTTCCAATGGGCGTCAGAATTACTCGGGATGCAATAACTACACATTCTAGGTCATGCAGAGGTATGATCGGCCGCCGAAGGAATCTTTAATTTTCCTTTAAAAGTATACCCTAACAAATATAATATAGTAACATCGCTCTATATGCACCACATTCTCATATAATATTTACGTATTACAAATTCCACCAAGAACCCGCATCCAAAACGAGCCATTTATCTACGCACCGAACAATATATCAGCATATTAGTAAATTATTATAGTATGGGTCAAATGGAAACAGATTACTTCCTTTGTTGCAACTCTAAATATTTTTATACTCAAAGTTGATGTTACGCTAGAATTATTGACATTTCAATGGTTACCTGAGCGTCAAAACGCATACTGATACGATAGGTGATACAGAACAGCTGCAAACTGTTGTTTTTAAATACTTCACTCAAACAATTTTTTACCAATTTGCAAATCGTCCACTTGCACGTCGTATTTGCTTACAAAAAACGTCAAGGTACGAAAACTTGTGAATAGCCGACGCAACTACGCCAAAATCAACGTAGACATTTTAAATATCACAAACGGGTGGGACGCTAAATGTATCGCCTGACACAAAGGACACATCTCTATCACCAGGAAAAACCTAAATTTTCACATCAAAGTGGACTAGCTAATAACAGGATAGTAGGAAGTGGAAAAACTTCACCTTCAAGTGCATACAAGCGAAAACAGAGACTTCCTGCTTTCCGACGTTGGTTTCATTACAGTTTGTTACCAGTTGCCTGATAAATGTAGCACAAAGTTTTTAATATGACTTCCAATAAACTTAATGAATGATTAATTTTTAATTGAGGATTAAGTATACCCAGATTCTATGCCATTTTTGTCTCTGTTTGAAGTTAACTTTTTGGTGTGAGAATTTTAGGGGAAATTTTTCAAGGTATGCTACGACATTATGAAGTGTCGAAAGGAATGATTGAATAATCCTGTTTGAACTCAATCTGAAAGCATGATAGAATACTCAACTTGTGGCTATAAGTCTGAGCATTCTTATGATTTAAACTTTTTTAAATAGAGTTATTTTGCAAAGAATATTGGTTAAATCAAAGCAAAAATGAATATGTTCAATACTACAGTGTAATGGTAACAATTTGTAAGAAACTTCAATTTTTCCTTTAATGTGTCTTCCATGTTTTACACAGGAACGTAATTGACGTGTATATTTGAACTCGTCACTTACGTCCCTTAGCTCAATAAAATCTATTCAGGATCGGCAAGTTGTGCTTCATCTTGTTTTGAAGAAAGTGGAAATGAATCAGTGCGCTAAAAATATGAGCAGTAACTTTTAGAGACCATGGAAAAATGTCGAAGATGCTAGAAAATAATTTAAGAAAATTGTTTGCAAATGAAGCAAATTGGAAGTATTTCGTCCAATTGATATATATTTAACGGTAAATGGCCACTTTTGCGAATACCACAGAATTGTAATATTGCTAATATTTTATTATTGTAGACTCAAACAAGAAACAAGAAACTTTAATAATAAGGCTCGTTTACCCAGAATATAGTGCATTTAAAACTAAGGAATATTTCTTAGGATTTTAGAACATATAAGTAAAACCAGCAAACGACTTAACACGTGAATTTTACCAGATTTATCAAATATAGGTATTTCTCTTAGTAGCTGCAGAGGCCACGGCTTCGACAATGGGTCTAATATGAATGCAAAGTAATCTAGAGTGCAAACTAGGATAACATTTCTTGAACTAAGACGTTTTTTTTGTTTCACACTGCTTAAATTCCACTCTTCAGGAAATGTTGTAAAACCAGACTGCAAAGTAAAATAATCGCCACAAAATATAATTTAGGAGATATTCAAAAAGTATTGATTAAAATTTCTGAGGTTGCGGCTCAAGTTGAGCAATTACGAAATAAGATATTTAATATTTAATTTTGAGATCGTGTGTCTAATATCGTAGGAATGTAAGAGAAAATAAATATGGCTAATAAATATTTGCAGAACTAGCCAGTCGATTTGCTAACAAGTATTCAAACCTTAGAGCAAAAATATGAGCAGTTTGTGGACATGCGAACATATGAAGCTTTTGGTGCACACATTATTCAAGCTAAAAGAGCTGCTTTATATTTAGATATTTTTTCCAGTTTCAAAATCGAATGAAATTTGATACACTTGACATTTGTCGGAAATCAATTCCGCTTTTTCTCATTGTCAAAATTTCCGCTCGAAAGAATGACCGGATAATGGAGATTTGTCGAAATTTAGCTTCACTATTAAGTCAGTACCAGCCTCTATCTAAGAACCGAAAGGTTGTGAAGCTAGTGTCATCGACGTCGGTGTTACTTTGGATAAAAAGCTGCGTTTTATTTTACACTCTAATCTGCCAAATAGATATTGGCCGAGCACAGGCGAGCCGAAGTCAGACGAGACCGCGAACATGTGGACGGCATTTGACAGCTCGTCCGAAATCGCTTTGACTCGTGCTCAACATCCATTCCGATCGGATGTGACACGAGCGCTGGCGAGCCCTGTCAAAGTCGCTCGTCTGGACCGTCCACACACTCGGGCTCGCCAGATCTCGCCTAGGCTCGGCCAATATCTCTTTGGCACATAACAAAGTCGTAGGCAAGGCTAATAAGCAGCTGGGATTCATCAAAAGATGTGCGAAGAAATTCAAAAACCTATGAGTCACGAAGTCTTTATACATAGCTCTAGTTCGGCCACTGCTCGAATTCGCATGTGTTGTCTGGCACCATACCTTTAATGTCCATAGCAATAGTCTCGAATCAGTGCAGAAGCAGTTCTTGTTCTGTGCGTTGAGAGATTTGTATAATCCCTACGAATTTGATAATTTATCTTCATATAGATACAGGCTAACTGCTGAAACACAATGTGTAGCCGTAGCCGTGGCCTGCAGCGAAGCCAGGAACTGTCAAAAAGTTAAAACCACAGGATTGCATTGAACCAGTTACAATGCGTAGCCCATGTCGCCGTGGGCGTAGCCGAAGTTGACCAACTCTCTACTTTTTGGCTGGCTACATGTTTGACAGCTTGCATGTGCGTGCGTTCAGTGCGTTTTGTACACTGCTAAATGATTGTTGTACAGTGTTCAGTGAATATTTTACACTGTCAAATGTAGGCGGGCTTTCGGAAAGATGTGATGTAACTGATATACCTCATGTACCTCAGACCCTACTGGAATTTACTACAAGAGTGTGAATTCAGAGTTTTGAGTATAACGGATACCAACAAAGAGATTAATTGCAATTAACTGCAATTAATCGTAGTACGCGAACAGACATAGTGACCCATAATGGCACTGAAATTAATTTGAGCAAAACACTGCGAAAGTAACCAGATTGACACATTCGGCATTCAGAATTGATTTCACAGTATGTTTGAAAGGTTTGAAATGTTAATTATTATTTTCATTCTCCAATAACCTATCCATTTGGTATGGAAGTTCCAGTGCGAAGATTTTCTTCAACAAGATGAAACGAGCTCCAATGTTTTTAAAAGAAGGGTTTTTATAGCATCAAAAAAGGTTTACAAATCAATTTACAGATTTTTATTGCAAACAAATAAAATTCATGAATGAAAGCAATAAAAGAATCAGTAATGGAATTTAAAACAATTAGTATTTTATTGAATATTTGCAATATTAATATGTTGAAAACATATTTGAAGCTTTGTCAAAGAACTACAGAAAAACTAAGAATAATTTTCAAAACAATTTACAAAGGATTCAAAAATAATTCGCAAAGAACACACAACCCTGACAAAAAAAAACGAATGTTTAAAAGTTTTGCAAGAGGTAAAGAAGGCAACTTTGAACACTTCCAGACTTCCTTCGACGTTTCCCATATACCGCTCTTGAGAAAATTGTAACGATTGAGACAGTTTTCTGATTTGCCTTAAATTATTATACATTATTTATTACCAACGAAATGCCGAATTTGTCACACTGGGATATTACACACTGCAGGCCCCCTAAACCACACCGGCAACTGTTTTGAAAACAAATCTGCCCTAGTTTAAAACGTCTAACTCGAATATCATATTATAATAATAATTTGAAGCAGACCACTACCTAAATATACTTATCACAATACTCAGAGTGGCAGGTTCAAGTACAAAACGCTTTGGACACAAAATTTTCAACCGCCAAAATTTTCAACAATGCCTTCATTTGATATAAAAATAAGCAGCTAGTCAATACCAATTACATAAAACCAATCACAAAACTAAAGTTTTTTAGTAAACCTACTTCTACAGTCAACTCAGCGACAATTCAAAACCATATGTAACGAACTTCCACACAAAAAAAAAAATGTTTTGACACCTGGCGTTGGCTACATCATTGTGTCCGGTCAATGCTGCAATGCCTGGCTACATGACTCACGGCAGCGTTGTTGACAGCATGCACAGCAGGCTACGGCTGCACATTGTGTTTCAGCAGTAAATCTTTTAAATCTATCAAGTCTATCTTCGCGGAGGATAGTCATATGCTCCTGGTTGACTTTTAATGCTATTAGGGGTTTGGTCAATGTTGTGTCTCTGTCTTATATGTTAACCTCCGACGAAATCAGTAAGGCAGACGAGGCACACACGTTTACTGAATGAACACCGACCTCCTACAGTATACGCCAACAATAAACCAATCAACAGATGCTGCAGAATATTCAACAGCTTCGCAAAATATTATTCCCCAAATCTTTTCCAGACCTATGTTTAAAACAGCTCTAACTAAGGTGCTCCCGTCAAGAATGCCCCTATCCAATTCCCTACCAAATATGGCTATATTTTTCAAATGTTTTTGTATTATTCATCATGTACGTTTTAAGTGTATTTAAATTTCGTGAAATTTATGCGAAATTATAACATTAACGCGGTGGCTGCAAAAACAGCTAATGAAGCAAAAGCGGTGCATGTTGCACGTTTTTTGAGCTGTGTCAAAGAGGCTGCCGTGGAACTTTTTTATAAACTGAATCTAATGGAGGAGTAAAGTTTTGATACTGGAAAAGTGACGAAGGCGTTTAAAGAATATTGTGATCCCAGGACAATGGAGGTTTACGAAAGGTTCAGATTTTATAGTCGGCGGCACCCGGATGGAGATTCGTTTTTCGCAGACATAATGAAGCTAGTGGAAAACGGGACGAAATGCTTCGAGATTGGATCATGATTGGTGTTGCGGATCGAAACATCCAGATCAAGTTGGTGAAAATGGAAGACCTAATGCTGGATAAAGCTAAGGAATTTTGCAGAGCAGCAGAAATAACTAAGGAGCAGGCAAAACAGATGTAAGGAGCTTCTATTGATGGAATCAGTAACTAGAAATAGGAAATTAAATATACACATTAAATGGAAATTTGTGAAGATAATTTAATTCAAGGTCGAGTGTGCAATGTAAATACTGTGGCAAAGGTAATAAAAAAGGAGAATACCCGGCATATGGCAAAATTTGTTTTATATGTAATTTAAAAAATCATTTTTCGACCATGTGCAAGAGCCATGTGCCTAAATCAAAGGTAAGCGATATTATGTGTTCTATTCCCAATAACAGTTATCGTGATAGCGTATTGAGAGCGAAGCATTGTATGTTGATTGTTTACATTGTTCAAAGTATATTGAAAGTAGTTGGTTTGAGCAATTAGAAGTAAACGGTAAACAATTCAGACTTAAATTACATAGTGGTGCAGAGGTGAACGTTTTACCTAAGTATATCTTTGATAAAATTGGCTCGGGTCAGAAATTGAAACCAGTTGTTGGTCATATTTGGAAGCATTCGGTGGTCAAAGGTTGATTCCGATGATGAAGGGTGATTTTACATATTACATGTAACAAAAATAAACATTTAGTTCTTGCCCCATTTGTGATAGTAGATGTGCAGTGTAAACCTATGTAAGATTTGCAGTCGTGTGTAAAGCTAGGTCTGGTTAACCGTAGTGTTGCTAGTGAAATTGAAAATCGTGTTGAGAAAGAAGCTTTCATTAAGGAAAATAGTGACGTGTTTGCTGGTTCTGGAAGATTTCCAGAGAATTGTGTGTTGAAGTTGGAAGATGATGCTGTTCCTGTGCACAAACCACCACGCAGAATTCCTCCCCGACTACGTGAAAAAGTAAAGAGAGCCTTAAGTGAATTGGAGGTACGTAAAATAATTGAAAATAAGGTAGGTCCGTCGCCATGGGCGCATAACCTGGTGATAGTTGAGAAGAAAGATGGGTCGTTGCGTCTTTGACAATAAATTGCTTGACAATAACCAATTACAGAAGAATCCAAGGACTTAACTGTTTTAAGGGGTTATTCTACTGTTAAACGGGTAAAAAGCAGTATCATTTTAAAAGTGTTGTAAAAAAAAACTATTAAAAATATCAATTTGAAATTTTGCATGCATCTTTATTAACAAAATAAGTATAAAATCGCATAGTTGAATTTAAAAAAAAAAACAAAATGGCGGCTTCTGTATGCAATTGATGGAGCGCGCGCTGACGGCCAGAGTCGATTGCGCGGCACATTGCCCAGGTCGTCCAGGTGATCTGCAATCAATTTAACGATAAAATTCTATTAGTTTAGCTACAAACACACAAAGTGAACCTAAATTGAGCCATAAAAATTGAAATTTGGTTATTTGGGAGCACTTTTTTCATCGAAAGAAACGTCCAAAATCGAGCATGCTATTTTCCAACACTTGTCAAATCGCGAAAATTTAATATTTATGGCTCAATTTAGGTTCACTTTGTGTGTTTTTAGCTAAACTTATAGAATTTCATCGTTAAATTTATTGCAGATCACCTGGACGACCTGTGCAATGTGCCGCGCAATAGACTCTGGCCGTCAGCGCGCGCTCCACCAATTGCATACAGAAGTCGCCATTTTGTTTTTTTTGAAAAATTCAACAATGCGATTTTATACTTTTTTTGATAATAAAGATGCATGCAAAATTTCAAATTGATATCTCTAATAGTTTTTTTTTTACAACACTTTTAAAATGATACTGCTTTTTACCCGTTTAACAGTAGAATAACCCCTTAAGCACACCATTTGGCATGTATCGATATAATGTGCTTCTGTTTGAAGAAAATTTTAAAAATTAAACGCGAAATATTTTGGCAATCTTCGTGGCTATTTGGTGTATATTGATGACTTAATTGTGGGTGGAAGAACCATTGAAGAGCATAATATCAGCCTACAGGGTGTATTGAATATGCCAAGAAAAATATGTATCAAGTTCAATCTATTAAAATTTCAAAACCAGGGAACAAAAGTGAGGAATGCTAAATTATCTTAGAGAATTAATTACAATTTTTTTAGAACTGGATGCTCCTTTAACGGCGCTACTTAAAAAAAAATATTGTGTACCAATGGACACCATATCATTCAGAAATTCTCAACTCGATAAAAGAGCAACTTTCAAAAGCAACAGTGTTGCACTCATTCGATCCTAAAAAAGAAATTGTTATTTAAACGGACGCATCGAAAAACGGGTTAGGATGATGTCAGTCTCAAGAAGGAAAGCCTATTGCTTTTGCTTCTAAAAGCCTCACAAATGCAGAAGTTAATTATGCATATATTGAAAAACATCTGCTGGCAGTTGTATGCTGGCAGTTGTATGGGTATAATTTTACGGTGCATACTGACCATAAGCCGCTGCTTGCTATTATTAAGAAGCCTCTTAGTGAAATACACTCCACAACATTACGACGAATGTGCTTAAGACTGCAAAAATATAAACTTGAATTAAAATATATTCTGGGTAAATTTTTACATGTAGCAGATTTGCTATTAAGAAGTGCCGTTGTTAATGAAAATGTTAATATTGGTCATATATTAACTGATTTGCTTCATTCAATAAATATGAGTGATTATAAACATGAAATATTTGTAAAGCACACCAAAGACGATGAAACTTTTCAAAAATTAATAGAGGTCATTATAAAAGGATGGCCGTCATCCAAAAATAAATTAGTAGACAGCACAACATTTTGTTGGAGCATTAATGACAAAATTTACAATGAAGATGGTTTACTTTTGTATGAAAATAGAGTTTTAGTCCCGAAGTCGGTGATAAAAAAAAATGTTAAATTGATTGCGTGAACCGCATTTAGGTATCGCTAGAATACTGCATAGAGTAAAAACTTTATTTTTGTGGCCTTTTATGAATAGAGACATTTGCAGAAATAAAGAACAGTAGATTATACAGCAATTGTGGTTAGGTTTTTTTTTGGCAAAAATGCCAAAAATTAGTTATATAACTTATAAATTTCGAAAAATTGATTTTAAATATTTAGTATCCTGTACAGAATAATAAATGTGCTCAAACTGGCACTGCATCTTTACTGTTCAAACTGAATGTTTAAACACAGCATAATATTTATCAATCGTTTACATTTTTTACTAAAAGGCGAAAGTTTTTAGAAGCGTCTTTGATTTGAAGGTTTTCTATTAACGTGCCTGTAGTAGCAACGGAGTTGGCCAAACTTTAACAAAAACTACACAAACATATCTTATATGCTTGCTTAAGTGTCCTCTAAATTTATTAATAAAATAATAAATATTTTTTAAAAATATTGGCTATTCAAAATTTTACAAATTTGATTTGCCTAATTTTAGAACGCGTGAAGTTAGTTTTCATTTTGTATTCATGTCTAGTTTTCATTTTGTATTCTTATTTTTTTCTAAACATATTATTCATAGGACAGGGATATCTAGAAAAATAATTTCTAGCAAACCAAAGAGAATGCTAGAAATCCTTTAAAAATCGTGTCTTGGATTATTTGATAAATTTAAAAGTTAAGTTCGCAACCTTTAACAGCCGAGTTTCCTGAACTATTTCTCTGGTTTTGATTCATTTCAGTAATTGGTGAATTGTCGTGATCAGCACAATTTGATAAATTGAGTTCCGCGTACGCCAAGCGCTAAAAAGCAGTTTTTTGTGTTTGCATCCGAAAGGACCTAAATAAAGGTCACAAATGGAATCGAATTAGCTAGAAAATTTTAGCCTTGTAAAAAAGTAGGTGAAAGAATATTCGGAGTGCGAAAACATCTATTACTTTCCGAATCGTGGACAACTAGAACAACATAGAGCAAGGTGGATCAAGTGATAGTGAAGTTGTTTGAGACAAATTCCACTATGCACCTTAAAGCTTAGCTGGTCAAAAAAGGTATCCGTGTTAATATTAACACAATTTGACAGCAACTGTACCAGTAAACTTTCAAAGCACGAGCTTCTAACACCTTCTTTCTGAAACCCATATGAAAAACGCGGGGACTAGGCCGCCGCGAATATGGTGGAATGGTCGAATGTTGTTTTTTCAGACCAAGCTTTATTTTGAGCCTCAGTTTCTATACAGCATGCTCAGCCTCATCATGGAATGCGTTAGTTCCAGCAAACTGTTAAGCACTTCGTAAAAATATATGTTTGGGTATGTTTTTTGGAATATGGATTCGATTGTGCATACTTATTTACTGAAACTTTGAATGCTCCAACATTTTTGGAAATTCCCCACTTTGGGCTTATGAAGTCAGCGGAAAAGATGTTTGGAGTAAAAAACAACGATTGGATTTTAGAAAAAAACAACGATCCAAAACACTGTAGTAGACTCTTACAAGAATGAAGGATGGAAAACAGTATCAGCACAATAGATTAGTCGTCACAAGCCAAAAACGTGTAAGAGTTTTTGAAGTCCAAACTCGAAGGTTAAAACTACAAATTTTGACACAATTTCCAGCAGCCAGTCGTAGAACATAGACATTGTTGGCTGTGGAATATGCAGAAATGTATGAAAGTATGTCGAAAACGTGTGAAACTATTCTGGGCAACAACGGCGATATACAAGTAGAAGTCAACCGAATACAAGTCAACCAAATACTAAGATTAAAAATTAATTTTATTCCAATTATGCATCTTGGCTAAATAAATCTAAAGCCAGCCTTTAATTTGATTGCACATTTTGATTGCTCTTTTCAGACTTGGAGCCTTTTTTAGACATGAGTCCATGCGTTCACGCGTCCATGCGATCTAGCGTATTTTGCTTAAATGAGTCAATTCGAATTTGTTTACATAGGCGGCTTTAAAGCGAAGGAGGTGGAGTATGCTGATTAATATACAATAAATTTTATAATGATTTCTATCGCTCTGTGACATGGAAAAAGGGCTTTAAGGTTTGGATTCATAGCACATGCAATTTTCGACTATGTTTTTCGGTAAATCCAACACATATTTTGTGAACATATGTATATCTTAAACTATCGGCATGTGGAGTGATATATTCATCATCAGATTCAGTTTCACTGGCTTGAGTGTGGTTTTTGGTCTTAGTTTTATATATTTTCCTTTAATTGATTTCTGTAATTTTTTTTTTGGTTTACCTTCATTCGTTTTTCTTTGGCTACAATATCTCTGGTACAACTATTCTCACAGTCAGTTTCACTCCCACTATTCTGAATATTTTTATTTTCGTTTTGCTTATATTTGACTTCTTTTGCCTTATTTAATTCATTTTTATTTGATTTACTAAATCATCTTTTTCAGAACTTTGTGTTAGATTTTGCGTTTTTTTCTGTGATCTTCCTGGGTGCAGTTTTGGGTATGATCTTATTGTTTCCGTAGTTAGAAGTGAAGACTTCTGGCAAGCGTTTGCTTTTGGAGTACCAATTTGAATCGTCAGTTAATGCTGAGATCTCATGATGAATGCAATAGGCTGGAGCATCATTAGTTAGATCCTGCCCACTTAAAGCTGATTCATCAATGGCCGAGACCGCCGCAGAAAGTTAGAACTTTTCCAACATTTTTTTCACGTATCGGTAAAGACTTAGCAGTCACTGAGCTTTACAAAGTATCAGCTTCAGTTTGGGGTAAAGTAAATAAAACAAAAAACATTTATTTCACTCGCGATCACCAAAAACGTATTTGACTCGGTCACTGACAACCCGACGTTCTGGCAACTAATATGTCAAGCATATGACAATCAATAAACGAGCATGTTGTCACATAAAAAAATATATGATATGCTGCGAATTTTGAAACGATTTAACTTTTGATTCTCACAGAAATTTGTTGGTGTATAGGTTTTAAAAATACTTGAGCGGAATAGTTTCGTAGGACTAGAGAGGTAAAATGGCTTTAACTCTCAAACTGATTCGGTTTTGTCCAAAAATTACGCCGCATTTGTTGACAAAGTGATAGTCAACAAGTCTTTAAAAAAAGGTACTCAGAGCCGTCGTAGCTCTGAGTAATGTTTTTTTTTTACTTATAAAGTAGAGTCGATTACACACATTAGAAACCAATGTTCTACCCACTGGATTACACGAGTTTCAAAACCTAGTATAAGCCACGTGATTTAGCGCTTTAGTTCAGATCAGGTTTGAACGGTTCGCAAAAAAAAACGATCCAGACCAGATAAGTTGCTGCATTCGCTTACGTTGCTGATTTCATGGTAGTTTTTTTTTATAAGTTAATGTTATTAAAACATTAACATAACGTATAAAGTTCATTGAGCAGGAAGTTGTCTTACATTATGATGTAAATGATTTCAAATTTATTTTTAAAATTTATCTAACTTATCTAACTTTTGTTGGTGCAACCTCGACAGCGTTCCAACAGCTTCACTTAATTTTCATCATATTCGCACTCTAGTGTGAACCCATGGGCTTTTACTCAAAAAGTTTCGCTATCCAGGTAATCCGACTCAGTGATACCACTAAGCCAGGATTTCGTTGTTGTTTTCACTGCTAATGAAAAAAATACATGATATGCTACCTCGAAAGAGGAGCCAAAAATCGCGGTTATATTTCGAATTTTTTTCATAGTCTTCTTTACTTATGTATATCAATGAGGAAATTTATATTTTGATAGTAAGCACAACAACAAATATTTTCGCACTCATGTGATCGACTGTCTTTAGTTTACGTTAAGTTAAAATCTGTTATCCGTTTTTTAAACGAAATACACGTTAAGCACATTTTCTTTCTAGCACTGACTGCCTGTCAGTTAGAATCAGTCTTCGATCCTTGAGGCAACTACAAACAATTACCATTCTCGTTTCCTCTGTTTATTGAAAACAAGTTAGAAATCATATTATCTATGTTTTGGTTTCCAGCTTCTTCCCGGCTATTTATCCTGACTTATAGCAAAGCCTTAAATATGATATGCGATGGCAAATTCACCAAAATAATTTTTCGGAAAAAATTCGTCGTGTTACCGTGGATCCGAGTTCCAGATTCATTCGCTCTCACTAGTTGTATCAACTTTCACTGACTCACTGAACAGCCCCTCAAGACACATTCGTGAAATTTCAGTATTATCATAATATGTAACATCATCAGAAAATAACGACTGATGTTGATGGTCTGAAATTTAATCCTTCGTTTTTCGGATCGGTCGGAATCGCCTAATGAATGCCGTTTCTGTATATTATGGTGCGTAGTAGTTAAATTTGTTCTATAGCCAACAAATAACAACGTCATGAACCTAGTATAGCAGTCTAAATTATAGTATTTCTTACTAATGCACGAAGTGGGTATGAATTCATGTTAGATCGTACACATCCGGCTTAATATTGGCAAATGTTTTAAAACTTATCAGGGTCTTATGTACTATATGTTGTTTAATTTTGATACACACACACTTCTTTAGCCACTTTAAATATGTCAGATATTGGGTATTATGTTTGTATATTCAATGTTCATATCAAATAACTAGCTCTATTGACAGGATAATATTATAAACAAGAATTTTTCATGGCCAAGACCATACTTTTTCCATGCAGGAAAGAATTCGGAACTAATATAAGCAAATCAAATTGATATTAGATGGTGACACCTAAAATATTACTTTCTGCAGAACATCTTCAGAATATAGTCCCAAAATTTGAAATCAATCAGAGCTAAACTCTCAAAGTTATTGAATACTTAGTCCCATCGCCTCTATCATTGTAGCTCAGGCAGCTTGGAGTATAGTAGATCATTTCTCAAAACCACTTTTTAAAACTCCGTGTTCACTGCCATTTAAAAACCACATTACCGATTCACTTCAAACTTGGCATGCACTTTCTATATGTAGAAAACTTCCCCCTAGCGATAAGCTTTATATTTTTTTTTCTTAAGCGGGTTTTCCACCTACAAAAAGGCAAACATTTTTGGTGCAAAATAGTGATTTTCATTTCAAATTACCACCAGAAATTTAACAACAAATATTAACGTTTTGAAAATTTGTAGCCTGATGTAGCCCTAAAATTCTTTTCACCCGTTTAACTTCCAGCGCAGTGATTCAATCGAAACAAAATTCACAGGGTGGGTTTAACTTAACTTGAAGCAGATTTGGTACATATTTTGCTTTGGTGCTAACACAATGTAACTAGCATCAGACATTTTCGTAAATATTGCACCAATAAATGCTCCAAATTACATACTAAAATGTTAAGCATTTGCAATAAAAATAAAGAATCAATTTCTAAATTTTCCGAGTTTTGAACATTTTTCGGATGGCAGCCTTAAACAACGTTTAACCGCTGAAAAATTCGATGAAATCCTGCAATGAGAACGAAATTCAAAGAATAAGTTAATTTAAGTATGAGCTTGGTATGGTAAACTTATTGCTGCTTCATTGGAAAATTGTTGAACATTTTCATCATCTATGCTATAGTTGGATTTTGTTGCTTTGGATAAGGAATGGTCGATATGATACTCAAAAAAAGTGCATAACGTCTTTCTAAATTTGTTGGCCACTCAAAGACAATTTCTTCGAAATTCAGCTTTCTAGCGGTTCTGATGTGCTAGTTTTTTAACATATTTTTATATAAAATAACGCATTGAATAAACTCACTAATCATGGTTTTTGTACGTAATTAAATTATTACATAGAAGAATTCAAAAGTGCTCTTAAATACAATCATGACATGAAACGGAAAATATGGAAACAAGTGGGAAAATTGGTGTTCGATTTTTGATTTTGGTTCAAAAATATTTCCTGATAACCTTGTTTTTGCTCCACAGCTGCTTTAGTTTGTCCTCAATTTCCGTTCAAAATTGCCCGATGACCTTTTTTGCTCCACAAATACAATTTAATCGAAAAATGTCTTCAATTTTCTCTTGCAACTCCCCAACCCTACATATCAAAATATGAATTCCTTGGCTTTAAGGAATATCATCTACCATCAATTATTTTACCTTCCTTAATAAATTCTTTATAAATTGAATATATTTGATTTACATATTTAACATCACAAAATATTTTGTGAAGCAATGAAAGTAAATTCTAGTAGGTAAGTAGTTGCCGTAGTTTTTAGTAAATATCATTCCAGATTTGGTATAATTTCTTCGGAATCATGCCGAAATTTTTAGGTTAAGTATTAAATACTCCTCAGAGCATAAGTTGCCAATTTGGCCAGTTACCGCCACCAACATTTTTTTTTAGAAATGCTTCATTTTGAGAACAACTTGCTCCGCGAACGTGCAATTCGGTCAGGGGTTACGGTACTCGTAGGGTAAGAAATTTTTAATTTTTAAATAATAGACAAAAAAGCATTATATTTATTAATTGGTTGCACTTTTCACAAAAAGCCCAAAAAATTCAGGCGACTATCATTTTTTTCCTACGCGATTTTTCAGAGTTGTCTGCTCATTTGCCGAAAATCTCATCACTTTATGCCATATCTTAAAATTCACTCAATTACTGCGACGCCAAAGGGTTAAAAGTATCCTTTTTTCATCTCGATTTTGACCTACTTCTAGTACAGATCAATAAGTCCTGAAAATTTCACCTGGAACGGATAACGCAAGCATAAGTGATATTCACTGAATCTTGGTGTTGATATAATGAATTATGTTCCACTGCGCAGAAAAAAAAGGCCCAAATTGTGAGACGAGTTGAACAAAAATTTTCTCAACCCAAAAAAAACCAAACAAAACCAACCAAAAAAAAACAGGTTAATTATGCACGAAACAACTCTTCACTATGCTAACGGCTTCATTAGATAATCTTCCGATGCGTTGCTGTAGAATAGTACCGTTATTCAACTTTTTATAGTTGTGGAGGATTTGACCAAATCAGTCCTTTGTGGCATTTTTCTCAGAAATAATCCGAGCTCGTCTGCGTTAAAAACTTGATCCGAATAGTATACGTTGGCAGCAACCATTCCAGAATATGTTGCGGGATATTGTTCTGTTGCATGTGAATCAGCTGAGGTTTTTTTCAGCCTTTAGCTTGAAATTGTGCAGGGAATACCCAGGATCATATATAATCTTAAGAGATTCTTCTTTTCTGCTGAAGAAGACGATGGTAACTCAAGCTTCATTTTTCATTAAATTTTCAATGCCATGTTGGCAATGGTGTTCGTATCAAGTTCAACTCTTTTTTGAACTTGGCCCTCTATCCACATCACTAAAGCGTGCTCCATTTATTCCATTGCAACATCCTTTACGTATGGTAGCTTCATTCATAAAATAAAATTAGCCACTTCGATTATTCTTTCTTTGGTTTCCATTTTGGTTTGATTCATTTGTCTTGTATTTATTCACAATTAATACACTGTTTTTTATTTATATTTATATATGTTTTATTTAATTTATACATTTAATTACATTTGATTCATATGTATTATAAGTTTTTCATACCTTATTTAACACCTTGTTTGGTAAATAAATAACAGAAAATAGTATTTAAAAAACCTGCTGGTTATTCTGTAAGACTCCTGAATGCTTTAGTCCTTAAATAAGAGCAATGCAATATATACATTTTTCCATTAAATTTCAATTAACTTGGGCGTGATAGGGCTTTATATGATTAGTGTTCATTTAAATGTCTGACATAAGTCAAATCTATTTTCCTCGTTTTTCATTTTATTTTTTACACTAATTCCACGTCAACGTAGTAGGTACAACCACCATCGTTCCCCCAAAATCCACAACGCGTCCACCAAAAGACGACGATGATGTCATTTCAATTCGAACAAATCGATTTTCCGTTTTTCGGTTTGGTCAGTTTTCTGTTGCATTATTTACTGATCCAAGTATTGTACATGCTAGTATACCGGGACGGAATGAAATAAAATAGAGCGAAACTGATCAATAAGTCATCAAACGTGACTACGATATCGAATTACACTGGTTCAAAATAATTCTGTAAATTGCAAGAAAAATAATCTGGAAAAGTGAGAAGGTACGCCGGCAGACGAATGATAAAGGGAGGACGTTATGAACGAAACGTAAAAGGAAAACGGAAGTTTGCCAAGGGCTTGTCTGTGTTGTCTTCGGAAATATGCCACGAGTAAACGTTCATACTCGAAGATGTCCTTGGAGGAGCGGAAAATTGCTGTTAAGGTATTACAGAAGAGGATAATATTATTATCGCCGGTTGGTGTTTGCGTGAAACGAACAATGAACGCGTGGCTTAGGTTATAATTAATGATATTGGAAAATGGTCGTTTTGATTTGTGTATTTCTTACCGGTGCTTGCAGGCTACTGGGCATGGAGACGAAATAATTAGCTTGTATCGTAATAACTTTGACGAAATTCAAAATATCTTCTTGAATGATTGAGTTGGAATTTAGTTGCTACACTTGAAGTTATGCCATTTATTTTAGATAATCATTAAAATACAATTGTGAAATCTATAATGATAGCAGCGCTATTATTAGACAAAACCACTCACAAATCTCAGTCAACGACACAATAACTGGACATGGCTTGCTGTACCATAAAATTTCAAGCTGCCCAATTTTACGCCAGCGTCATACCATTCGATATTCTTAGTCACTCTTTGTTGTTTTCACGTCCGAAAACAAGTTCTGGCTTCTCATTTAAATTGATTTAAATGTGTGCTGAAAATGTAAAAGAAAAAAAGGCAAAGGTTTGCACATCAGGGGCCCGATTCCTTTGCTCTTACTTAAGTTCGCAATGAAACCAGTTATTTACACATATCAAAACATATTTGCAACATATCGCCTGAAGTGGGTCCAGAAGGCCCATAGCACTGCGACCTTTCGGGTCTATTGTGCCTCCTCTTTCTTATCTCTATTTCCTACCTGAATATGTTCCTAGACGGAGCATTTGTTATGTCTCTGGTGGAGAGAAGAACTCTAATCTTCGTATTGCTAGTGCTGGACAGTGTGTGAGAAAATGTTGTATACACTCTGTCGTTTCCCTACAGTAGCTGCAGCAGTCGTCCCGCTTTTTATCTATTCTGGGAAGATACTTTTTCTAAGGAAGTTGGCCTGCCAGTGCTCCACATAGGGCTCTTATACCGCATTTGCAGAGAGCCACTGCTTCTTTTGAGCTTTTGTTATCAAAGCCAATGTATTTTTTTAGTGTTTAGTGTCTCATGATTAAACCATTAGCTTTTGATCTTTTTCTTGCTCCATGTTTTAATTTTTATGTCTGGATCTGCCTTTGTAAAGCCTCAGTACGGAAAAGAGCCTGTCAAACGCATTCTTGCTTCTTTTTTGGAATTGTTATCAGCTCCTTTATTTCCTTGGTGCCCCTCATGTCCTGAGACTCATATCAAGTCGAGGCTTGTTGATTCTATTAACTGCAGATTTTTTGTGTAGTTTTCTTCCACTACATCGCAGCTCCATATAAGATGATAGTTCTCATCATTTGTTTTTTTTAGGAGATAGTTCTTAATTGCGTCCAAGCATTTGGTGTTGCTCAGAGTGCCTTAGTGGCCTCCAGTTTCGTTTTATTTAGGTGATTGTCCCAGGCGACTTAAATATTTACCTGCAGACATATAACTTCAACCCTCATATTTAGGGCTCCTATTTCGATTTTTCTCTTTCTGGTGAATGGAACTATGCTAGCTTTTTGGAGATTCATGGATCAATCCTCTTCCTGGCGCCATTGGGTTTTTTCATTTAAGGGTTTTTGCATTCTGGATTTTAAGGTATCCAGGTGTGAGTTTCTTATTATTACCGTAATGTCATCCGCGTAGCTGAAAGAGGTTAGGTCCTTACTATTGAGTGTTACGAGAGAGTCATCAGCTGGTAGAAACGTTAGCAGGGGGGACAATACCACTTGTTGTGGCCTACTTCGCTCCGCCTAGTCTCCGCCCTTAGTATTGCCTGCCCCAACTCCGTACGTACATTTCGATATCTTAGTATTTTAGGAGATCTTCTGGAGAGCGTGGTACATCAAAACATGTCTTGCATATTGTAATTTTCTTGCCAACTAATGCTCTTTCTGTTATTTTTACTAGCTTATATATAGCTGATATAATCAACATGCCCTTTTTTTAGTTAAATTGGAATTTAGGAAGTAGCATCTTTGTCAGAAGATTACTCGTTAAGTATTAGCCAATCAGCCTCTCCATAGCTTTTAAAATGAAAGATATGAAGCAATTGACCTGTATGAATTTGGCAGATCTGCCGGTTTGTTGCCCCTATTTAGAATGAACACAATCCACGCTATTCCCAACAGCTTTAGTATACAATTGTGTTCCAAGCTCACTCTAAATATGTACACGAATAATTTTTAGTTTCACCGTGGCTCTATGTAGCATACCTGGACCTGGTGGTTCAAAGATTTTGAAGGAGTACACTGTTCATTCAATCCATTCATACATAATGATTTGTTTAATCAAAGGTGGGTGAGGTGCCCAATTAGGGCCTTTCTCTTCTTCCTCAGCCTCACTCCTAATTTTGCACCCTGGAAAGTGTGCCCTAAGCAGCACTTTCAGGGTGTTTCCAAAGATAGTCGTGTTCCCTTCATCTGTAGTTTATGCCCTTGGTGGCTTTGAGACTTTCTGTCTTACTGTACTGATTGAACTCCGGTTAATTGGTTCTTCTGAGTTTTTCTAACTACCTACTTCATCACGATACCCTCGTTTTGGAGCACTAGTTTTCTTAAAGCAGCTATCATGGTATAATTCGAGGATTATTCTGGCAACTTTGTCCATAGTGTTTTCCAATTCCGTATATGTAGTAAAACTCGGATGCAGGTCATGAAGTTCCTTTGTAAGGCCATATTAATAGTCTTGCATTTTGGCTGCTTGTACTTAACTCTAATGGCGATATCTTCGCCTAATTCGAAATTCATTTGCCTGTAATCAGGGAACGAAGCTCCCTTTAGCTCCATCTACAAGTCCCTCCAAGCTGTTACTAGGGATCAGATCCTCAACCCCTTGGAAGTAGGCTGAGGAAAATATCGACTCTTTTGTTTTTATTTCAACGAGGACATGTACTTGAATCGCCACAGTGTCCCCATTGGTGTATTTTCTGATTAGAAGATTTTTAATTGTAATTATGGTAATTGCCATCGCCGCCCTCGGGTTTTCTTCCCTTCGGTCCAGATTAACTTAATATTTTTCGTATGTAGGACACTTATTCTGCCTTTGTTTACCCAGGGCTTTGTTATTAGTCCCACTTTATAGGTCTCATTTTATTATCCTCTCCGTAGCATATTCGGATGTGTTAGGAAAGTAGTCAGCAAAGATCTCACGATTGGAAATCAGATATGTTTCCATGGCACCTATGTTGGCCTCTTTCCACGGCCCTATCTTACCTCTGTACTTATCAACTCCGCCGTTGGTTTGTCCTTACAGTGGAGGGACACATAGCCCACTTTGTAAGTAATGATGAAGAAGTGAGGCTTAACGCCTCTCTCTAACTCCGCCAGTATCCTCTTCTCGAGGGCATTTTGTATCGTGTCGTGTTAAGTCCTTGGAGAAAATGCTTCAAAATTAATGCCATCTTTACACCTTGCAGGGCTCCACTATAAGTTAGTTGTCCCTACCTTTTGCTGGGTTGAGAGTCTTTTGGAGCGACATCGGTGCTCTTTATTTTCTTTGGCTGCCTATCCTCAGCAGTGCCATTCCTGGGTCTGGGCCTTTTTCTATTGGCTCTTAGTGCCTTTATTAGGAGTGCCTTTTCCTTAGCCACTTCTGTGGAAATGCTTTTTCTGAAGAAGAATTTCACGCGATTTCTAACTAAACCGTTTTTTCTTAATTGGAGTCTGCTTCGATGGCTCCAACGAAGTCATGGTCAGTACTTCCAAACTTCACAAGAAATCCACCGCAATTTGTAAGAAGTATCTGCCATCATAAAGAGAGGGGGAAACTTCGGGAGCCCCTCCTGCCTTTTCTTCTTCTGGTATACATCTACCTTTTTGTAAATCTGGCTTGGATTTTTGGTCCTTGCCTTATTCAATTATTTTTTAGCGTAGAGCTTTATTTTTCCTCTCTTTGTTTGATTCGACTTTAATTTGAATGAATCCAATTTCGTTTTATGTTTATATAAATTCTCTTTTCAATGAATTTCAAAAATAAATAGTTGTAACTGCTCCATTTTTCGCTCAAAAATTTTTCTCCCGGAGTTACTGTATCTTTATTGTTGTGCGGAGTTAACAATAAAGATACAGTAACTTTCTAAAAGAAAAGAAAATTGTTGTCTACAACTCATTAGTTTCTACCCTATTTGCCACATAAGTACCAGCTTTCCTGGCTTCTTGCAACGAAACAAGCAATGGCATCGCAACCCGAGTAATAAGTTAGTAATCAAATTAAAATATATTGTAAGTTTAAAATCTAAATTAACTTTTCACCATAATTAAAAATTAGAAGCATTAATGATGGATTTACTTTCATTCTTCACCTTGAATGAACTGATTTATGATAATGTACAATACAACGCGTTTAATTGAAACCAATTACACACTTTGCCTCATTACGGCTTTTGTGTGTTGCAAATGAGAACAGATTGACGAGAATTTTTCCTCGTTAAAATAACAACGGGCCAGATGAAAAACTCCCTGATATACAAACTTCATTAAATCGACGCGACGTATAAAAATCATTTTCTTTCGTGCCGTCAAAAGCACCTGCATAGCTTACACCTTGTGAATGCTCTTATATGTAAAGCATTATTAACGACCCGGTTACGTGAGCAGCTCGCCTTTAATTAATATCTGACCAAAGAACGTTATGTAACAGCTTGCAACGTTAAATGCCGAATGCGAGGGGCCACATCAGCGGCACAGCAACACAGCCATCTGCAAACTAACAGCACTTTAAAAAGAAACTTGTGGTGCTGGTACGGGATGATCCTATTTAGTACTATATGTTTGCCAACCCCAAACCCGTCCCCACACGTCAGAAACGAGGCGAAACTCAAATCAATCACCCTGTCATACTTGCGACTGATTCGGATACTCATGTTGCCGAGTATCCTTGTGGCTGTCGGTCGATGTTGGAGTACCGTTATACGTCGAGGGTGTTGAAAGTAGTAATTCGATCCTATCAAATTTATTAAATTAAAAATAGAAAAATTCCGATTGAATGTTATCCTCTGCATTTTTATCATCGAAACGACCATGGCAGGTTGACGGTCGTATATCAGATACATATAAATTTGTGTATTTTTCCGGAAAAATATGAAATGATCCTGAAATATTTCGTCCGTTATCGAATGGCACATTTTCCGTGTTAATAGATTGTTTTCCAGCCTTATTGTAATTTCTCACGTTCGTTGGTCGAAAGGTGGAGTTTCTTGTAGCACAAATATTTTGCGATTCATGGATATTTTTATGGATTTGAAAAAGAACGGAGCAAGGTCGGATAACAAAGTGATTTACGTTTTTGTCAGTCAACTATGTATATCGGATTATACTGGTTTTATAAATCACATATACTTTAAACACTATGCAGTTATTTTGCAAGTTAATTGTGATCAAAAATTATATTAAACTAATAGATTCTTTTAAATTAACTTCAAATGTCGTCACAATATTCAATGGTTACAGCTCCAAAAGCAGGTTTTCAAATACAATCAGTGCTTCTGTTGATTAGATTGAATGCGTTGAGCAAGAAATTCAATAAAAAAGAATCAAGAATTATTCCCTCATAAAGTTGTCCATCTGAAGAAGTTCGGCCAAGCACGTTTCAATTATTTTACTTGAGATTAAACGCGCAAACTACTCGAAGATTCTCCAGGAAATAACTTTAACCTGACACTTGTATTTATTTTGCAAATAGTGCTTTCAACATAAACTGTGAGCCATGATGAGCTGAAAAGTATAAGCCGCGTTTTTTGCACCTTTATCGAATTCTGGTTAGGTTAGTGGCATTTAAATCATCAAAAAAATCTTGTCTCAGTGATCTAATTGAGACGGATTATCTGGGCATTAAAACCGTTTCAATATACGTTCATGGATTTACAATAGAGCGGGAAATTAAGAGAAATCGATAGAAGCGGTTGATATAGTCACTGTCTGTAGTTGCTGCACCATCCAATGACTATTTACAGATTAACGGTTTGATGAAATTTTGAAATCTTTTAAAATTTGAAATCTTTTAAGTCACAAACACCTTTTGAACTAGTGTTACTTATTATATATATCTTAATATAATTAAATTGTAAAAAATTACTGTGAAATCAGCATCTGAAGTGAACGCAGCAACCTACCCGGTTTCGAAAGTTTTGTTTTAATAAATCAATTAAACCTGTGTGAAGCGCAAAAAACGTACGTATTGTTGTGTTTTACCTTTAAAACACTTTTCATGGATTCAATATTCTCCGCGTTTGCGAAATAAAACAGTTTTCTTTCACACGACTAATCACACTTATATTTAAACAAATAATTCTAGTCACTAAATCACGTACACTTTACTTATCGCACTATTACTAATCGCACTGTTAACAATCGCGTTACAATTTCGCACTTTATCACTTATTAAAATAACCGCGCCCGGATACATTTAATTCGCTATGTCGCTTCCCACAATTCTCTATATCACACTATTGCTGCATACTAACTGACTTCTAAGACATCTTGCGTCGATATTTAGACTGGTGAATTGTTTTTACATGTATCTAGCCTACTCTGGATTTGTGTTTTGGGTTCTCGAAGGCTCTTAATCTGGCTTCTAGAAGGCTACTGTGAATTCCCGTTGCTATATGAGATCTGATTGTGTCTTGGCTTCTAAAATGTTCAGATTTTGCTTCTAGAAGGCTCTAGCTTGCGTTTTATCTATATATTATTTTCGTTTTTTGAAATACATGAATGGGACAGATATTTTTTGACGTTTCTCGCTATTTCTGGCTCTGTTATGTGGAAATATTATTTGTTTAGTGTGAATGCAACAGTATTATTAGTTTACCCGCGGAATCACTTTTTGACGAATTAGCAACCTTCATATTGCTAGATTTTTGATAAGAAGGAACTTACGTCAATAAATGCTGCACGTAGATGGCTCTAGACAGTTTGACACAAACTTCATCTGTGTGATCTGAAAATAGTACCCAAATAGCGGATAATGTCCGATCAAGCTATCTTTTTGACAAGAAAACCTAATTGGTATTGTTTTTGCGGGATGATTAAAATTGAAAATTTTTTATTTACATTGAAAATTTTATTTGAAAAAGTGGTTTCGAAAGTATGCACTGATTCTCATCAGACACCAGCACACAGTGCCTGCTTGACTGATGTGACCACTTGCAGTTGGAAATCATCAATTTTTATTTACGTTAGTTGCGACAAATTTTAACATCTCCGACTTATATCCATCGAAATAATTTACTTGTAAAGGTTATTTAATTGTGAAAAAAATCAATGATTTCCAACTGCAAGTGGTCACATCAGTCAAGCAGGCACTGTGTGCTGGTGTCTGATGAGAATCAGTGCATATTTTCGAAACCACTTTGTCAAATAAAATTTTCCATGTAAATAAAATTTTTTTTTCAATTTTAATCATCCCGCAAAAACAATTCCAATTTGATTCGGCTTCGGAGGCTTATTCCGCAAAACGATCGAGTTTCCCGTATCAATTATTCTCTGCTTTGATAAGCTTTAGAGTCGATATACGTTGTATATGCTGATTTATAGACAAGAAGGAAAGCATGATCACCATTAAATAACCTTTTCAAGAAAATCTAATTCTCGGTTAGGTAAGTGAAGTCTTTTTCTTCTCGGAGAGAAAAATATGGCCGATGTTTTTGATAAGTTTATTGGTATTTTCTATTTTACTGTTTTATTTTATTGGCTTTAACAAGTTATTCTTCAAGTGTTTCGATTATAATGCTTGGTTTTGCGAAGCTTTTGTGGATGCACATATCATCAGCAAAGATTACCATCTTGCAGTTAGCATTTCTAGGAACTTCTACGGCAAATGTGTTGGATAGGGTCAGAATCAAACAATAATCCTGCGGGACTCCTGCCAGTATTGAAAAAGTTGTGGAGTATTTTGCTCCAACTTTTACAATAAAGGTATGAGAAGTCAAAAAGGATGAAATGATTTTCACTAGAAAAATAGACAATTGACAGTTTGAAAGATTATAAACTGTGTTTAATGAGCTGCTCTAGGTTGAGCTAGGTTGAGATATCCCAACAAAATGTGTTTAATGAGCAATTCGGCTGCTCTAACTTGCCCGAGACTTCATGAGTCTGAACTAGAGCAGTTTAGAGCACGATTTTTACTCCACTTTTTTTGGTAGAGCAAGTTCGGGCAAGCAACCAGCTATTTTACAACTGTCACGGAACCGACTTACAACAAAAAATTGTTACTGGAGAGCAGTTTTTTTTAAGTGAATTGACAGGTTGACCTTCTGACAAGTTATAAATTTTGAGAATTGCCTCCCAGCTGCTCTCACTTGCTCGACTTTTTTCTGCCTCTCAATTGCTCTGGTTTGCTCGACTTTTTTTGACAGCCGAGCTACTATAACTTGCCTTGAGATGCTCTGCTTTTTTTTCGTGCTCATTAAACACAGCTATAGATTAGATCTTGATGCTAAAAGCTATCAAATGTTTTTTTCTACATCAAGTGTTATTGGTCCTGTTGATTCCATCCAAATCCTTGAGATCCTTCTAAGCTCGGAACACTTTAGAGTCGCTATACGTTGTCTGTGCTATTATAGGCAAGAAAATAAAGCAGTCCCAAATTAATATCATTTATGAATACATAATATCGTTGGCTATAATTCCAAGATAGCATTTGTTACAGTTAATATAAAAAACTATTAATAATCAACCGCTGCAAGTGGTCACATCAGTCAGGTATGCATTATGAGTTGATGTGTGTTGAGAAACAGTGCATACTTTCGAAACATTTTAGTTTAATTTCCATTTTTAACCATCTCTCAAACACAATTCCAATTGGTAGAGTGTTTTCAACGAAATTCAAAGTGGCAGTCAGGTAGTATGCTCAATCCTTGCAGCTTCCCATTGATCCGTGACAAAGCTTCTTATTCAAAAAATATTCAAAGGGCAGAAAGGAGACTAATAGGGCGATAGCTATTTGGTAGTTGAGGGCTTTTACCTGGCTTTCAAAAAGATGCTACCACTGCGTTTTTCCAGATTTTCGAGAAGTAGCGGAGCTTGACACTTGCATAAGAAATAAAATTCAAACAGACAACAGTTTTCCGATTAAAATTTTTCACAGTAATGATTGAAATTTTGTCGTGGGTAGGAGACTTATTATTTCTGAGTTTGGAAATGATATTTTTAACCTCTCGTGGCGTGCACAAGTCACTCGGAGTTAAGTTCAAGGGTAAAATTGTAATGTCTTTAATGTGGTTTCTAACAATAATGTTGTTAATATGAGTTCCGAGGTGTTGCGACGCGTAGTAAATTGCCTGAAATTGTTTACCTGCTAAGTTGGATTTATCTTGATCATCAAAAGTCAATCTGTATTTTGAATCCAAGATCAAGGGACAGTCGAGTTTTGCCCTCCATAAGTTTGGATAGCGTCCAAACATTGTTTTTATTATCGCCAAGCTGTAATACATTATTATGCAGTTCGATAAAGTGACTTTGAATTAATATTGTAAGGGTATTAGCTACAGTTTTAGATTCAAAAACCCTCGTCCTTTGCCATTGATAAATCGAAAGCCAAAAATGTCAATAGAAAATAAGGTAATTATATACATACATGGTTTTTCAGCCAATTATTCTCTATGGAGCTCCTATGTAAATGTAGTGTGCTAAAATCCATAAGGATAAGATGCAAGCTGCGCAAAATTAGGACTTCAAACTGATACTGGAGAAACCTTTTTACTACTCAACTGAGAAAATTCACAAAGATGTCAGCGAACTAGATATTGACTGTCTTTTGCGTGTCCAGTCGTCCAGTTTCGAAACCAATACTCAAAATAAATAAAACCCACTAATTAGTGGCCTTGTTTTCAGGCAGTGCAAAAGAGCTATTTGCCAGTACATGAAATTTAATCTATTCATTAATCATTATATACAAGAAGGCTCTCGTCGAGAAACACTGCGTAACTCAAAGGAAGGAATTTGATACAAAGAGAGGCACATACTGTAATTACAATATGAAATGGTGAATTTATAGAAAAACAAGCGAGTGTGATTCAAGTATCTGTAATTTGGCTACAAAATTAGGCAACAGTATTCAAGAACACTGCAGACGAAGAAAAAACAGATACAGAGAGGCGAAAAGATTAAAAAAAAGGTTTATAGGATGTAGGATATAACCGGGAAAACAAGAAGCCTTGGCTGTGATGTGTAAATTATGCAAGTCAAATTTCCATTCGGAATCAAAAACCATGACAATGTCCTTGAAACTAACATCAACATTGAAAGGGGACCCAAGAATAGAGTAGGAGAAGAGCAAAAGGGAGGATTTGTATGTGAAGGACATTTGATGACACTTTGCAACATTCAAAGCGAAGGAATTAGCAGCGCACCAGTTAGCCGAACATCCAAATCCTTCTGCAATATGGAACATTCACTAGCGGATTCAATCACTCTGAAAATTTTAAGATCATCAGCGTACAAAAGGCAGGGTGAGCTAAAAAGGGAAGGAATATTGTTAAAAAACAAAAGGAAAAATGAAAGGCCAAGAATGGATCCTTGCGGAACTTTTGAGGTAAGAAAAAAGGGTGCGGAAGAGCAAAAACTAATAGTAAAAAGACAAGACCGTTCACAAACGTAGGAAGGGAACCAAAAAAAAAGGACACCGGAAAGACCAAACCCAGCTAACTTTGAAAAAAAAATATCATGGTTCATAGAATCGAAGATTATGGCAAAGCCTGTATATAGGACATCTAATTGCTTTTGCTGGTCGATTGCGGAAGCAACGGTGTTTGTAAATGAAAATTAGTTTGCAACCGTTGCCTTACCTTTGATAAATCCATGTTGTTCACTGGCTAGCAAGGGCTGGGTGATAGGGTACGCTCTATTGCAAACGATTCTTTCGAGGAGCTTACTAAAACATGGCAGAAGTGATATGAGACGGTAATTATAGATGGAAGAAGTAACAAAGCCTTAGGGATGGGAAATATATGTTGGCAGATTCACAAAATGATGGAAAGATCCTGGTTGAGATGCTAAGGTTAAAAATTATTGACAGAGAAACTCACTAGAAATATGAAAGTGATTCGGTGAAAAGATTCGGAATGTCATCAGCACCGAGGCTAGCACTTGTGTCAAGAGACATCATACATAATTTGACTTAGAAAAAATTTAAAAAAAAAGAGCAGAGAAGGTACAAGCGAAACTGACTGATGGCGAAGAGTTACTATGATGGGAGGTGAAAGACAAGAAAAATTGAACAAAGAGCTCACAAAAATCTTGAGGTGAATTCCAGAGGCAGTTTTAAAGGAGTTGACTGAAGACCAAAAGGCTTAGGATTGTCGGAAGTAATAAAAGCTTCGACAGGCTCTTTTTAACAGCAAATTGTAGCCTTTGAATTTTTGAAAGGTCACTAAGCGAGCCAGATCATTTTTATTTGCTGCGGGTTGCATTTTTAGCTCTTTGAGCAATTGCAACATCGACGGTGAACCGTGGAGGGTCGGAACTTCTTTTACAGCGAAAAGAAGGAGTATAACAGGAAATTAACTAGGACAAAACGGAACAAAATTTGTAGAAACCATCATCCACACTTAGTTCTCTAAAGAAATGAGACCAGTTAGTACCATTTATTTCATTGGACGAAGCGGAATAGTTTGCGTTTTTAAAATTGAAACGAAGAGTAGGAGTGGATTTTACTTTAGACGCAAGGTTTAGAATTAATTCCATAATGAGGATCAGGGCGCACATATGAAGATAGAGAAAGATTCAAGCAAAATGAAGAAGGGTAAAGATTAATCAAAACAAAATCAAAAATCCTGCTGCAAGCAAAGGGACAAAAGGAAGAAGTAGCAAAAGAAATTTTGATTGAACACAAAATACTTGAAAAAAATCATCCCAGTCTAATAACGGCACATTAAAGTCACCACATAAAAGTAAGCAAGCAGAAAGGAAGCGGCCATTGAAATAAGACTAAAGTTCGGCACAGTGCTACTACAAAGGATGTAGATTGAGAAACAAGCAGCTTCCTCAGTGCTGCTTGTTTCTCGATCTATACCCTTTGTAATAGCACTGTGATGAGGAAGAAATACGGACAATCACACATTCAACCGGGGAGGAGGGAATGAAGTGATCGTTTCGTTCAGAAATTTATTTATATCAATTGAACCACTTCCTCCTAGTGAAAGATACACATACAGATCGGTCCCAATCCTTACGAAGGACAGTGTGAAGGGGCAAGATTTCAGTGCTATATGTATCTGCAGTCAACTAGGTTTCTATTAGGTAGACAATGTCATCAAACACGATTACTGTGGGGATTTTTGTATAATTAACCTTGGTTCTCAGACCACGAACTTTTTGATAATAGAATTCAAAAGTCGGTTCAAGCTTTGCTTTTGTTTGATGTTCTAGAACGAAAATTTTTGACGAGTTTCTTTTTAAACAAATACTCCAGTTGGCCAGAAGTTCTTCTTCAGCAAACCAGTAACAACAGTACTGACGGTAACCCAGAAAATGGATATTTGTTGATTTTCTAGACTGCCTCATATGAGTTTTCGACACAACAACAAAGGAAGATGATAGCCGAGCTTAACTCGAAAATAGGCAACAAATTGTTCGACTGTGGTTCTACAAGCGAGCCGAGAATATTTTAAATAGCGGCACAATCACTTCCAATCGAGGGATACTACCAACAGCAACCATGAAAGCAGGAAGTTTGTGAGAGGTACCATGGAAGTAAGTCGATTGTTCCGAATACGATGAAAATGATCGTTGAGATGATTTATTCGAAATCAATGTTGAATGTCCAGGAGCTTTAGAAGTAGTACCAGATGGTCTGGGTTGATTTTTGACTATCGAGATTCATGCCCGCACAGTTTCCGTAGACGGAGTAGGAGTACCGGCTTGACTACAAACAGGAGATATTATCCCCTGAGCCAGTTGAGGTGCATCAACTGCGATAATTAAAAACATGGGTGAAATACCTTTATTACACCAATCGGAGATTTGCCATCATCCGTAACATCAGTCGTCGGTCGAAAAATATCTACCGGTATGTTATTGCAGAACGGCTGCAGATTTCCCAATGTCGCGTTGAACTTCTCTTCAGAAGAGAGAAGCGCTTTTGCCACGTCGTCAAGGCACTGCTTAGCAACACGTACCTTCGTGAGGTAGTGAGTCATAGATGATGAGTGGTAGCAGCTGCAAAACCAGTACAAGCCGCCAGTGTTGATGAGAGTTTCGCTTATTCCCCCAGTCAGGCTGACACATGAACTGTACTATAAACTGCAAAAAAGTCTAGCGCATCAGAACCGCTAGAAAACTAATTTTCGAAGAAATTATTTTTGGAGGACTTAAAAATATGTGAAAACGTAATACACTTCTTTGTATTATCTTATCAACCATTTCATACTCAAAGAAATAAATATCATTTTCTGACAGCACAACACAAATGATGAAAATGTTCAGTGCTGGCAACAGTTGTCCAACACAGCAGTATTAAGTCTACCATAACATGCTCGTGCTTAATCTACCTATCCTTTGAATTTCGTTTTCATCGAAAGTTTCAGCGATTATACTATGTCTGGGGTTGCCATCCGAAAAATTTCCAAAACTCGGAGAATTCAAGTATCGGTTCCGTATTTTATTGTAAATGCTTTGCTTCATAAATACAAAATGGAAGTATCTGTTGGTGCAATATTTACAAAATTGTCTGGTGCTGGCAATCAAGCTGCTTCACGTTGAGTTAAATCCACCCTGTAAATTTCGTTTCGATTGAATGGCTGCGCTGGAAGTTATAGGAGTGAATAGAATTTTATGGTAACCATCCTCAAAACTTTTCAAATTTTCGAAACCTTAATATTTGTTATAAACTGTCATTGCAGAATCATTCCAATTTGGAAATTTTATGACAACATCGCTCGATACAGAAATGTCAATAAATTACGAAATTCATCATAGCTAGCAACCCTTTTATTACTTTTCAACGAAATTCCCACAGAATTAGAAATGCAGCAAGATCCACTTGTTTTGATTCCGTTACTGCATCCGAAGCTATAGGGGAAAAACCTTTATTTTCCTGAACAAATTTACAATATTTAGGAGACAAAAATTGCCATACTAATTATTCAACCAAATTTCGATGAAATCTATCTTAGAGTAAGGTCCATCTACTGTGTGAATTTTGTTAAAATCTGGTGGTCAAATCAGAAGCTATAGGCCAAAAACCATTTTTTTTCTCGGTGATTTTTCAAAATGGCACCACTGCCACAATATTGTCCGTATTTCAAAATTACTTCTATCAAACCTGGTCCTAGTTAATTCCAACATGTCAGTTCTCGTGAACAGAAGTTTTGAGTGCTGAAAATAGAGGTAATTTGATTATGGGCTGCCGTTCTTGTTTACTGCGGAATTTTGAAAATTTTTATTTCACTTGATGGACAAAAGTCAAAATTTATCAATAATAAAAATTTAAATTGGAATTGTTTTTTGCGGGATGATTAAAATTGAAAAAAAAATTATTTCTCTTGAAAATTTTTTATTTGACAAAGTGGTTTCGAAAGCATGCACTGATTCTCATCAGACACCAGCACACAGTGCATACTTGACTGGTTTGACCACTTGCAGTTGGAAATCATTAATTGTTATTTACGCTGGTTGTGACAAATTTTAACATCTCCGACTTATATCCATGGAAATAATTTACTCATAAAGGTTATTGATTTGTGATCACGGTTCCCTTCTTGTCTATAATCGCATAGACAACGTATATCGTCTCTAAAGCTTATCAAAGCAAAGAATAATTGATACAGGAAACTCGATCGTTTTGATGAGAATCAGTGCATGCTTTCGAAACCACTTTGTCAAATAAAAAATTTTCAAGATAAATAAAAAATTTTTCAATTTTAATCATCCCGCAAAAAAACAATTCCAATTTGATTCTGCTTTCGGAGGCTTATTCCGCAAAACGATCGAGTTTCCCGTATCAATTATTCTCTGCTTTGATAAGCTTTACAGACGATATACGTTGTCTATGCGATTATAGACAAGAAGGGAACCGTGATCACAAATCAATAACCTTTATGAGTAAATAAGAATTTATTTTCAAAAATCAAAAATTTTTCAGGAGGGTCGATGATTTGAAGGATTTTTTTGAGGAGCCTGCTGTAGCTACAGAGTTGCTCGCACAGTATTGAAAGTCTGTGTGTGTTAAGTGCTAGTCCACATAAATACGCTGTGCAAATTTCACGATGATCCATTATTTTTCTTAGAAGTTATGACAAATCGAAATTTGAAAAACAAATCATTGCCTACTTATAGGCACTTAGCGCCTACACAAGGCACCACATTTCCAATTTTTTATCATAAGTAAGCTAAAAACATAATAAGCTTTAATTCCTAATACCTTTTTTGAACAAAAATTTACAGTGCTTGGAAATATATGAGTACCTGAAAACACCCGCCGTCGCGAAAAGGTTAAAGATATCTGATTTCCAGCAAATTATGGACCTACCCGTTATATACGTCTATGCCCTCCGAAAATGCTAGCTCAATCGGATCGGCCACTCCAGAGATTATCCCCCTTAACCATTGTGCTGATATATATATATATATATATATATATATATATATATATATATATATATATATATATATATATATATATATATATATATATATATATATATATATATATATATATATACCTCTATATATATATATATATATATATATATATATATATATATATATATATATATATATATATATATATATGTATATATTTATTTATATATATATATATATATATATATATATATATATATATATATATATATATATACCTCTATATATATATATATATATATATATATATATATATATATATATATATATATATATATATATATATATATATATATATATATATATAAATCACGAATTTTCGGCTAAGTGAGTTTATTACTAATTTTCTTCGAAAATTAGTAAAAAAGCATTTTTCCCGCTTTGGTAGCCAGTGAAACGAATAATAAGCTTCAAAATAGTAATGTTGTAAGCTATGTAGGCTTCTAAACGCGTGAACGCAACTCAAGTCTTTATCAGGCTTTAACATAGCAGAACTCACCTTATGTTTTTAGAAGGCAGGATTGTAGCGTGTGAAGTTGGGTACGCTGATTCGAGTGCCATCAACTTTCGTTCATCCTTTTCCTTTCGCTCATCCTAATTTTTACCGGTGTAACTTCAAAAGTTGGGGATGAGTGAAAACTTTTGAATATTTTGTGACAGCTTTGCGAAAGTGTTACTTGTTTGTGCTATATCTCTCTTCGTTATGTAAAATTAATCGATTGGGGGTAACAGGTTTATTATTATTGACAGGCTTCATTTTAGCAGGGCCAAAACTAATTTACAACTGTGCAAACCTAACACTTGCGTAGCTAGATATCTGTTTTTGCAGCTTCCACGAATGATTGCAGTATATTTTTTGTAAAAGCTTGCTCTAAAATTTTTGACTGCAACGAGTCGCCTCACAACTGTATTTTATTTGCAAGGATGATTTGATTTTTCTTCAGTGTAAGCCTTTCCTCATAGGACATTTTTTTAACCAAACAAACAATAAAGTCTAAAATTAACCGTCGGGACGTCAAGAAGAAAAATTGAAATTATTTGAAAACATCGCCGCAACTGTTTTCCTCATTATAAACTACCCCCTCATTGCGTCTGGAGTCTATACTAACGGTTGAAACACGAATTCGTGGAATGACTTAATCCGTAACCAGGTCACTAACAGAATTTCACATGATTTTGTTGTTGCCGTCTCTAATAACAAAAACTGTCTTCACTTCACCTAATCTTAAGTTTCTTGAGATTAAATTCCATTTTGCAAAAGATGAAAATTGCCTGGAGGCAGGTTCAACTTCGTTACCGAATCCTGTCGACCCTCTTTTTCCCTCTGGACGCTATGTCATGCCATGTCATTATTATTCATCTAACGAAACTGTAAAATTGCTCATCTCTCATGGAGATAATAAGCGGGTGGATGTTGTTAGGAATCAAACCTGCCAACCTGCCGGGAATTCGTAAGTGTGAGACGGGAATGCAAAAAAGGCTTGAATCCGGCACGGATACAGTATGTTTCGCGAAGATAACGACAGTTTTGTTGAGTTCGAATGAGTAGAGGGTTATATTTTTTTATAGAGAGCAATTGATGAAACACATACCTGTTGTTGACACATTGTATCAGACCTGAAAAAAATAAGAAGTTCATTATTTCAAACGAGCCAACTTGAGGGAACATTGAACTGCTACTTTTTGTGAATTTTTAATTAAAATTTATCTGTGATAAATAGCTCGATCGGAGGCCAAAATTCATTATGAATGTAAAAATTAGGAGAAAAAATATCTTTTTTCTTTTCCATTTTGTAATCCAAACATTTTCTTCTGATTTTCTTCTCTCAGTTTTATTAAGCTCCAATATCGGGTATTGCTTTTTCGAAAAAAGTGCTATTTGGCCCTAAACATACATGACTCTACAAACATAAGCAAGTGTCCAAACCGGCCTGTTTATGAACAAAAAAAAAGACTTTTTACGTCCGCACACACGAAACTAAAGTGATCAAACAGTGCTACTGAGAACATAATGCATGTCATAATTGGATATGCCAAATATCAACTGAAGCTGCTGAAAAAACCACCAGAAAAGCTCCTGTTACGAAACTTTACTGAAATTATTGGCTTTGATTTGCCTACGTGATAATGTTTTAATGTTCAAATATATTTCGAGAATAAGTCGTCTGTAAAAAATACGTCTATAAAGTGATATCTAATTGGCACATGCCCTCGCACAGTTGAAAGCTATTCAAAGAAAATATGGTTGCTCAGACTAATATGCAACTCTTGAAATTGTTACTTGTTTCAGCATATATTTAGCGCAGTTTAAGGGGGAATTACATGTTAAATCGAAAAAAAGTGCTACTTTCAGATCGACTTAAAATAAATATTTTGTTTATTCAGAAAAATTTTAATATCAAACCCTTAAATCCAATGTCTTACAGTAAATAAAAATATTTTTTTAATAATTTTTCAACACAAAATGGCGGCGATGCGAGCGATTGAAAAAAACACCGCAAAAACTGCCCCGTACAACTTAACGCCTTTTCCGGGGAACTTGCAACGTTCAGAGAGAAAAAAAATATGGCAATGAGATGTATAATTCATAGGTGAACCAATAAAATTTATTAAAAAAAAAATTAAATTTTTACATTAGTTTTAGATTCAACGAAAAATTCAATTATTTTTCAAAAAAAAATCACGCTTTAAACATTATTAAACAAATTATTTGTCCGAAATTACAATAACATTTAGGTTCAACGAGGAGATAATACTGTTTTTTAGATGTGATATAAATTTGAACCGGATTGGTTCAATTTTTTTTGAGATATTTTGTACGGAAATTGAAAAGGTACTACTTTGAGAAAAACGCTTTTAAAGTTCTAAAGCTCTACCGACCTGGGGAACGCCGCGCTGCCTATAACTGACTATAACTCGAGAACTAATACGAATATCGCTTCAAAACTTTTTTTGGTATATTTTAAGAGCATTTCAAACATTTTGGTGTAATAAAAAATAATGAATTTTTTATTAGCAGCTACTTGTATTTTCCCCCTTAATTCGCCGCACATGCACCGCGGTGTAACCAGACTCTTGGCTGGTTGAGGCTTTACAGTTATGGACAATGGAGGTCGCTAATTAACACTAGAAAGACCAAGACCGTCAAATTGACCGCACGGCGATTTCATTCTTAAATATTTTACAAACTATGTTTTTGTTTCTTTTGATATTTTATGACTTTTCCTAGTTTGTTATTGTAAGACCAAATCTATATAAAAAAATATTAAACTGTATGTTGTATATGAGATTCCTTTACAAATACCTACTAAGACCGCACACCGTCAATGTGACGGCATGCAAAGGCAGCGATAAGAATTGTAAACAACGATTTCTTCAAACTAATGAAATTACTTTTGTTTTTATTTATATTGAATTCTGAATAAGTTGTTACTGTTTAGCTTGTTTCATTTCACATTGGTTTCGTTTAGTGAGCAGTCGTAATTTGTTATAAAAAAATGAGTAGGGGTCTCAGGAGATCTCAAATAGAACAAGAATTGTTGCGATATCGGGATATACAACTAGATGTGTCAGGTGATGAAAGTGGTGACGATTTATCAGACAGTGATGCAGTATTTCAGCCGGAACAGGTCACTTCTTCATCAGAAGACTCCGAAGTAGATTCCTCTGCTACAAATAACAACATTATTGTGAATTCGTGCAGAGGACGCGGGGTATCTCGTATATCCATTAGCAGAGGGCGAGCAGCACGCGGTGGACGTTCAGCTAGGACATCAGTACCGGAAGTCGGGATGTTACAAATAGCAAGTGACGGCACAGAATGGACTTGTATTTCTACAGACACTAGTGGAGTAGGACGTCGAACCCAGCAAAATATAGTTAGAGAAATCTCAGGGCCTACTCCATACGCCAAACGATGCATTGAAAATAATAAGCCAATTTCTGTGTGGAGACTATTTATTCATGAGTACATTCTACGACGTATAAAGGAATGTACTGAAAAGGAAGCACATGACAAGAGTCAAGATGACACTTGGAACTTATCCCTATACGAACTAGATGCATTTATGGCTTTGATTTACGCTCGTGGAGCCTATAACATGAGCCACCTAGATTTAGACATTTTGAGGTCGCAAGATTGGGGACCAGCTGTTTTCAAAAATACTATGAGCAAAAATAAATTCAAGGAGATCATGAAATACTTACGTTTCGATTTGAGAAGCACGCGTTCTGGTCGCTTAGCTAATGACAAATTTGCGATGATTTCGGATATATGGAACAAATTTAAAGATAATTGTCCAATGTGTTACATTCCTGGAGAAAATTTGACAGTTGATGAGCAGTTATTTCCATCAAAAACTCGCTGTTCGCTTTTACAATATATTGCAAACAAACCCGATAAATTCGGCATAAAGTTTTGGCTACTAGTGGATGTCGAGAGTAAGTACCTATGTGGAGAATTTCCGTATCTAGGAAAAGACGAGAACCGTTCAAATGATATTTCATTACCCGAATATGTGGTTTTGAAACTGGTACAACCCTATTTCAAAAAGGGCCGAAACGTTACCACTGACAACTTTTTCACGCCTCTAAATTTGTCTAAAAAACGAATGGTCGAAAAGACTAGTATTGCTGGAACAATGCGGCGTACGAGACGAGAAGTACCGCTGATTTGTAGAGGTATTCGTACTACAAGATATGAAACTTTTATAATGAAAACCGAGACCGATACAACCCTTACTGTCTATCAAGGAAAACCAGCAAAAAATGTTATTATTTTAAGTACTCTACACCCCAACGTGAGCATAGGTACTGATCAAAAAAAGCTGCCTGAGACAATTAAATTTTACAACGAAACCAAATTTTGTGTAGACATCATCGATCAAATGGCACGAAAGTACACTGTAAGGGCTGGAAGTCGGAGATGGCCTGTTCACGTTTTTTTACAATATACTGGATTTAGACTATAAACTCGTGGATTCTATACCAAAAAGTCACAGGCATACAAATATCTCGGTATGATTTTATCCTTCAACTAGGGAGCGATTTACGTGCAGAGTATGTGAAAAAAAAATCTACTTCAACTGCGACTCAAAGATAAGAAACTAATTCTGAAACAAGTGAACGATGTACTACAAACAATAAGAGGCGGCAATGTCAACTCAACAGTAATTGTAAAAAAAAACAAAACCTGTGAAAACTGCACAATCTGTAAAAAAGCTGTTTGTGGGAAATATATAAAAGATTTAAAAAAACTATAACTTGTTACAAATGTTACTCAGTTTAAGTGCTAAAATTGTTTATTACTAATAAAAAAATTAATTGACGTTATTTTTTTATTTTAATGTAATATACGTAATAATTTCATAAGTATTCTGACTGAATCTCTAGTACCGTCAAATTGACCGCTGCGGTCTTTGAAGGTATAGTATGAAGCCCGGCCCTTCTAGTGTTAAAGATGTTGAAACATTTTTTGTTTCCAGAGCTACGCTCTATGGTGGCTTTGTTTGCAGCGTGCTCTATTCCGCAAGCTAGCGCAGTCTGGTCATGAGTTTTCGGGCAGATATTCCTCTCGAGCAACGCACGCTATCGTAACAATTAAACCAACCACAAATGAGAAAAGGAAATTGTGCTTCAGGAAAAGAACCATCATTTAAAATATTTGAATTATTTCATTATAATTTAGTGTATTTCCTTTTATTAAATCTTAGATTAATTTAAATGCAGTAGCTTATACAGAAAATCCCCATATAATCCAATCCCAAATAATTTCCAAATAAAATTCCAAAATAATATCAGTGTTTTTAGTTTCAATGTGAGTTCTTGCTACACCCCAACCGCAGCTTGTATCGGTTCACACCGATCATACAAAGCGAAATTTTGTAGATTTTGAATGCATGTACTACCATACGTGCTATTTACGTATCATGTTATGTCTGCACATGACACCATTATGTGCAACATCGGTAATTATCTTGCGCATTCCCATAATTCGGAAAGCCAGACTCTTGATCAGTAAAATAGATCGTAGAAAAGACTAGATACGTGATGCCTCTTCACTCAGTCTCGAAACGATCGCGTTGAACTCAGTCGCAAGTCAAATAAAGAGTAATTCGAAGTAGGATGTATTTTGTTTATTACTAATGTTCGAAGAAGGGAGATAATCTCTCGAGTGGCCGATTCGATTCAGCTGAACTTTTTGAAGAACGTAGATGTATATAGTAGGAAGGTCCATGATTTTCTCAAATTCAGATATCCTAAACCTTTTGGCGGCGGCGAGCGTTTTAGTGAATTTGGAAGTACTCCTATATTTCCAAGCAGTGTAAATTTTTGTTAAAGAAAAGTATTGTAAATGAAAACCAATTATGTTTTAAGCTTCTCTATGATAGAGAATTGAAAATTTTGAGCCGAGTGTGGGTGCTAAGTGCCTAAAAGTAGGCAAGGATTTTTTTTCAAATTTTGATTTGTCATTACTTTTAAGAAAAACAATGGATCATCGTAAAATTCGCAGATCGTATTGGCGTTAGCTAAAAATAAACACAAATGGATTTTTAAGATAGTGCAGGTAATCCTGTAGCTACGGCAGGCTCCTGAAAAAAATCCTTCAAGTTATTGACCCTCCTCAAAAATTTTTGATTTTTGAAAAAAAACTTCAAATCATTGATAAATTTGAACTTTTTTCCATGTCAAATTAAAATTTTTAAATTCTGATTTGCACAAGAACGGCAACCCATCACCAAATCACCTCTATTTTCAGCACTCGAAACTTATGTTCACGAGAACTGACGACCGGATTATCCGATCATAATGAATTTTACAGCACATGTTGGTATTAGTTCGGACCAGGTCTGATAGAAGTGATTTTGAAATGCGGGCAACCCTGTGGCAGTGGTATGACTTTGAAAAATAACTGAGAAAAAAACAGCTTTTTGGCCTATAGCTTCCGATTCAGCCACCAAATTTTAACAAAATTCACACAGTACTTGAATGTTACTCTATGTAACATTTGGTAAAAATTTGGTTGAAAAACTAGTATAGGGCTGGCAGCTGTGGTGATTTTTGTCTCATAAATCTTGCAAATTTGCTTAGCAAAATAAATCTTTTTTCCCTATAACTTCCGGTCCAGTCATGAAATCAAAACGAAGTTCATGCAGTAAATGGACCTTAATGTGAACCAAGTGTCTAGGGAATTTCGTACAAAAATCATGAAAGGGCTGCCAGCTATTACCATTTTTGTAATTTTGTGGAATTTCTTTACTGAGCGGTTATGTCATTAGATTTGCAAATGGGAATGATCCTGCAATGAAAATTAACAACAAATATTAACGATTTAAAAATTTGAAAAGTTTTGAAGGTGGTAACCCTAATTTTCACCCGTATACCTTCCAGCGCAGTGATTCAATCGAAACGAAATTTACTGGTTGGATTTAACTTAACGTGAAGCAGATTTGGTACATATTTTGCTCTGCTGCTGACACAGGGTAACCAGAATTAGCCATTTTCGTAAATATTGCACCAACAGATGCTTCAAATTACGTACTCATATGCAAAGCATTTGCGATAAAAATAAGAAACCAATTTTTAAAATTTCCGAGTTTTGAACATTTTTCAGGTGGCAGCCTCAAACAACGTTTAATAGCCCAGTCATTTTAGCATAAAACCTCGGAATGAGAGATAATAAGCTGAATTTTTGTATATACCTTCACTTTGGGGTCCTCAACGTTGCCTCAAAAGTCTCATAAAATCTCGTGTCTGCGTCGAAAGTTATTCAAGGTCAAAGGTGGGAAAAAACAGTTTTTTGCGATTATCTTGGTTTTTATTGCTCCAATGATGTTAACACTTGGGATCGAAATTGTAGAACATAAAATTTGCGACACATTTTATTTGAAGCATTTTTTCCTGCGCTCAACCGTTTTTCCGATAGAGAGCGATAAGCGCGCAGCACTCAGCCATATGTACTGTAATGCAAGGTCAACCGTGAAACCTTCAGTTTTGAGTTATTTATCAGTAAATACATTGTATTTAATAACATTTTACATATATTTAATTTATTTTAATATATATATCCATATAAATTACATATTTTTAATCTACCATTCTTTAAAAATTTAAATAACAAATGTATTACTTTTCTTCTTCTTCATCGTCATCTTCTGGACGTTCGGGAATTTCTGTATCATTGTCATCATCTTCGTTGCCTTGAATTGGTGTTTCCAGACCTTCCTGAATTTGCTCACAGTCACTTTGTAATGAAACAGCATTGAGGCAAGCTTGCCCATTACAGTGGCCACAAGCTAAAGTGCATTGCAGCCCCGATTTTCTACATCGGCACCGTGCACCACATCCATTCTTACAATCACATAATAGAGTATTCAGTAATTCATCGGAAGCTGGTGGTAATATTGTTGGCATTGGCTCCAGGAACTCATTTTGGAGCACCCAACCCCATTCTTGGGGTTTTAAATCATGCCCTTACCATTTTTGAACTAGGTAATATACACGGCTTATATGCTGATGGGCCGCTGCACTTGTCGGCGGAAGATTAGATAATTGGACAGGTTTATTAAGTTTTGTTGATTTAATGAACTGAGTATATCGAAGATGATCGATATTATCCTCAGATTTTGGAGCATTGTATATCGCTAGTAAGATCCGAATGCCATTATCGTATAATTGTTGGACATCTTCTTCTAGAGAAACTTGAGCTAGTTCGTCGAAATTGGCAAGTTGTTCTAGTGCTTTTATGAAAGTTTTTTTTTTCCTTTTTTTAACAGTGCAGAAGTTGTATCACATCCACTGAATGCATGTAAAAATAAAACATGTTTTTTAGAAATAGGATATTTGTCAAAACTTGTTGAAGAATATATTTGTGTTTTGACATTGCCTTTGCCAACTTTTTTGATGTAATTGGGTGCGTCCAATTAAAATAACTAGTAAATCTATGTCTTCACCGATAATGATGGCAGTCCTTTCAGATTTAAATTCTTCGATTGCTGTTTCTATAATTAGAACATCAGCATCATCTCTTGCTTGCTTTGTTGTGATATTTACACTCTCAAACTTTTCAATGAGCATACCAATAAGTTTTTTCTTATTACATCGATTTGACAAAAACTTTTCTTGGCTAATTGGCACAATCATTGTTTTGTCGAAACAAACTTCATAACATTTCGAAAAAGCAGCATTTCTTCTATGTTGTTCCATTGCTTTTATGTTTTTAGTGTAGTCTGAGTATCCGTCAAACACAACAACAGTTTTTGATGCATAATGTGTTTCTAAATACTTAACGTATTTATCTAAAACAACAGAAAAAGCATTGTCTTTACTCCAAACGACGCGATGCAGAAGAAATCCACCATCGATGATATAAAAACGTCGTAAAAACCGTCTTCCCAGTTATAATTATGATAAGTATTTAAATATTTAAAAAATTCCACATTTTAAAGATAAAATACATAATTATTTTACTACTTAAAATCTACTTTCAATAAACTTACATATACAAATAGTATTTCATTTAATTAGTTTTTAATCACACAAAGAAGGTAAATATAATTAAATGAAAATATTAAAAATAGGTAAAATGCTATTAAATACAATGTATTTACTGATAAATAATACAAATAATTCAAAACTGAAGGTAGTATTCACAGATATTCACGGTTGACCTTGTATTACAGTACATATAGCTGAGTGCTGCGCGCTTACCGCCCTCTATCGGAAAAACGGTTGAGCGCAGGAAAAAATGCTTCAAATAAAATGTGTTGCAAATTTTATGCATTACAATTTCAATCCTAAGTGTTAACATCATTGGAGCAATAGAAACCAAGATAATCGCAAAAAACTGTTTTTTCTCACCTTTGACCTTGAATAACTTTCGACGCAGACACGAGATTTTATGAGACTTTTGAGGCAACGTTGAGGACCCCAAAGTGAAGGTATATACAAAAATTCAGCTTATTATCTCCCATTCCGAGCTTGACCCCTTTTTTATGCTAAAATGACTGGGCCATAATCGCTAAAACTTTCGATGAAATCCTGCGATGAGAGCGAAATTCAAAGGATAAGTTGATTTAAGTATGAGCTTGTTAAGGTAAACTTATTGCTGCTTCGTTGGGAAATTGTTGCCAGCACTGAACATTTTCATCATTTGTGTTATAGTTGAGTTTTGTTGCTTGGGGTAAGGAATGGTTGTACAAAAAAGTGTATTACGTCTTCCCACATTTTTTTGTCACCCAAAGACAATTTCTTCGAAAATTAGTTTTCTAGCGGTTCTGATGCGCTAGTTTTTTTTAAAAAAAAAAAGACTCTTTTCTCGCTCAACCACGTATCTTACTCCTTATTACAAGCAAACTGTATCGAAGTTCAAGCACCTTTTTGATTCGATAATATAGGGTGTTTTTTTAAGAGCTTGAGAACTTCAGATTGAAAGAAAACATAAAAAAATAAATCAAATGTTTTGTTTGTTAACATTTTGCGAAAGTAAATTTAATGTAATTTATGATTTAAAAATGATTTCCGGCAAGCGACTACCACGACTATTCGTTACGAAGCTCATCCGGTCAGTCCAATTTTTTAACACTTTTTCCAATAATTGTGGCCTTATCTCACCAATCACTCGCTCAATATTGTCCTCCAATGCTGTCAGAGTTTGTTTGTCAGCATAAACCAAGGACATAACATACCCCCAAAGAAAATAATCAGGAGGCACCAAATCACACGATCTTGGAGGCCAATTGACGGGACAATTTCTTGAAATAATCTTTTCATCAAATCGTCTTTTCAATAAATCGATGGTTTCCTTGGCTGTGTGGCATGTAGCACCATCCTGTTAGAACCATAGGTTTTCGATGTTCAGCTCTTGGATTTTTTGAAACAAAAATGTTGATATTGCAATGATTTTGCATACCATTAACCGTAACGGTAGCTCCTTCCTCATTTCGAAAGAAGTAAGGACCGATGATGCCGTTGGCGTGTATTCCACACCAAACAATGAATAAGTGATATGATGAGCACAAGCAACGAATAAGTAGTATGAAATTTATCCATTACAGCGCGAATAGTCTGCTCTGCAGGATGATTATGTTGGCCATAAAATGGACGTATAGGTTTTTGAGTATCGCGAACTGAACTGTGATTTTGAAAATAATTTTCTACAATTTGGTAGCGTTGTTCAAATTTCAATCTATTCCTGATTAAAATGGCAGACTTTACTGAGCACAAAGGTAAAACAACTGTCACTTTGTTAAAAGTTATCTCTACCGAAAAATCTCATGCAGCTAAAAAAAAACCCTTTAGTAAAAAGTTAAATAATCCCACGACAACTCTCGTACGAGCCTAGGGGTTGATGCTGGTAGAGAGCTTCAACCCAAATTTACAATCAATCTGAATACGGGTGTGCAATGATTAGTTTCATGACTCACTTTGTCCCTGATTAATTTATGTACCTATTTGCAGCTAGGTGAAGGGGGCCCGGTAGCTCTTTTCGTTAAGGCGTCAGCTACGTCAGCTATCCGCAGGCACCGTAATGCCTGCGGGTGATTGTCCATGAGGGTGGCAAGCCCTCTTCACTAACCTAACCTAACCTACAGCTAGGTGTTTCATGCACGGTCCCTTGTCCAAACCTGGATTCGAACCAAGGACCCCACACACAGGAAGCCAGTGCTCTACCCACACTCAACCTACACGATAACTGTGTCAAAATTATTTTTGAAACGTTTCATGAATTTCAAAATTAAAGGATTTTAAGCACTATTTCAACACTGCAACCAAAAGTGTATAGCAATTGCATCACGTCAAGGTCATTTTTCAAAACGGAACCAGTGCAGCAAACCTGATCCTATTTTAGAACAAATTGTTCAGTTATTTGCTTATTTGACAATATATTCTGTGGCGCTTTTGGCATAGCATTTGGCCACAGACCGTCACCTTATTTGTTTACTTTTTCCCCTCAATGACCTAATCTTTTAAATTATACCACTATTATGCGGTACCGTTACGCCGCTGCGATGATGAACTTGAAAAAATGTTCACCCAAATTGCACATGAGACTTAGTTACAGAGTCTAGCTATGTCGCCTCGAATTCTCGCATTTTCGTCTGCGGTGAGATGCTTAATGTTGATTTGAAATCGAAGACGTAAGTCCTTTTTAAAAACTTTTTTTTTTTTTTCAAATTTTTAAGCCAAATTTATGTTAGAAAGTTTTTCCAACTGTTGCTGGCTATTGAAATTATGACATCTGTTGGACATCGTCACCCGGAAATATCAGCATCCTGATTTAAATCAGTAAGCGCAGTAAGAAATAAAGCCCGTCTGCCCGAAATAAATACAAAATAATGATAATAAGAAGCATAATCCTGGAAAGTGGGTAAACTGAACGAAATCATGTAGTTAACAAGGAATACAACGACTGAAAAAAGTGCTGGTAGGTAAGTATGTGCCTGAAGCAGAGTTAAGAGAACGAAAACAGTCCATATTCTACGAGTTGAGGGAAAAGTCAATTAACGTCGAGTCGACAAAAACATCAAAATAATATTTTCCACGGTGTCCGGAAAATAAACACACCTTTGACGAGCCCCAGCAAATTAATCATAGTCACAGGAAAGTACAGAACATTTTTCGCTTTCGTTTATTTGCCAGAAGAGTACAAACATGAACAAGTGCTGACCGTGGTCTGACAGGTTTACGTGTACACTTTGCTATTAGTCAGCTCTTGCTTGTCGCCAGAGGATTTTTCTACAAAATATGCAAACTACGGAAATTTCACAACGAGAACGAGTTTTGAAACGGCAGGTGTATGTGGAATGGCTTGAAAGGATAATACCTATTGGATTCCTGTTGTCTGAACTTATTTATGCTTGGCTAGGATAAGACGAAACGGACAGGGGATCGGCGTTTTCAATACCGTTGTGTCAGTGATAGGAGCGAATCCATTTTCAAATTACCTAATGAATTTCTATTTTTTCTTTCTGGAGCATGATGCTCGGAGCCAGAAACTTTCATCAAACCATCAGCGTCCATTCTAGATAAGTAGTGAGTAAAGCAGATTATGTATCGGCTGCACGTCTGAATTGATTAGAAAGTACCTTCGTGACATTATGGTGTTGAGTTATTTGGAAATCCTCGCAGAAATGAAAATCGACCAGAAGTATTAACTTGGTGTGATGAAATCGTAATAGTATTGGATGCATCAGAGATTCAGATGAGATATTAGTGCACTGAAAGAAAAACTCTTGGTTGGTTCAACAATTTTTAATAGTATTGCAACGATTCATTCAAAATCGTTAAACGAACTACGGAAAATAGTTATTTTTACTATGTTAATATAGTTAATTTAACGATATAAAAGTAGTTGGCTCTGGTTATACAAAAAATATCGCAAGGTTCATGAAATCAACTGTTTTAATTGTTTCATGACCACCAAAAATAGTTCAAACTTCAACGTTTCGAATTATCAACAGTTTTTATGGTACTTAAACTACTTTGCAATAGTTGATTTCAACAAACGTAATTCAGTGAGCAACGTCTTTGGCATTATTCTACGCAAAGTAGAATGATTTCAACATTTGGACGTTTTTCATGCTCCGAATGAAATTGTTTATCAATCACGCGTCATGGTGCATAAAAGTAATCAACGATTTTCTTATGGTTGTTTTAACTATAGCCCTAGTTGATTGCAAAAACAACTAAAGAAAACTGTTGATTTTTACTCCTCATACTCCTCATACTCATACTCCTATTCTATCATAGAAGTTTCATATGATACATGGCAAAATTGTGTTCGGTTTGCTGTTCGATATAATTCATATTCATGTTATGCAGTGAAGCCTTTATATTACGTTGTATGACAGCGTTTTCCGCTGTAGCAAAGCAGTGGGCTGCGGCAAAGCGCAGTCAAAAAATTAGAATGCACTGTTTTGTATGGTAACGCGCACAATGGCTGCGGCCGAATTTGCGGCAATGGCAGAGTTTGCGGCAGCGGCAGAGTTTGCCAAATTTCTAATTTTGCCGCACCGCTAGCGGTGATATCTACCATAGGTTGGCATCACCACTAGGTTATAACATCTGTTTGAATTAGGTTGAATGGTCTGGTGGAATAGACAAGCGATGGCTGATGTGTATTGTGATAAGCCAACCTAATCCTCGTACAACAGGATTTAGCAATACAAAAGAAAAAATAATGAATTTGGTTGGTGCCTTGGTTGCATTGACAGCGACATTGTCGCTGCATTGTGATTCACCAAATTCAACTGCGGCATTCACGCCTCCAATGCCTATATTTCGTACAATGTATATGGTTGGAATACCATTGTTTGTAGTTGCTTACTTTTTTTGCACCACGGACGTTGTTTATCAACCACGCGTCATGGTGCATAAAAGTAATCAACTATTTTTTTTTATGGTTGTTTTAACTATAGCCCGTAGTTGACGCAAAAACAACTAAGGAAAATTGTTGATTTTACCAAGATTTTTCTTTCAGTGTGTGGAGTAATTGCATGATCCATTCTGCAAAAGTTTCGCAAACTACCGCATTAGATTGAATGTTTCATTACCGTAGGAAAGATTTCAGTTACATATTTATGGGAAAAAATGAAAATTATATGCGAACGTAATAGTAATATTTAGGTTAGTTAGGGTCACCAGGACAAAAAACCATACTCTGCTGAAAATCATAGTAAAAAAATCAATGCACATTCAAATGGAACGAAATGCATACCAACCGCAAAGAAACTCAATTTTCTTTCGATTGAAATAAAAAATTAGTTAAAAAACCTCAAAATTAGTTAAGCTAATGCAAAGATATGAAGCTTGAGTAGCCTAGTGGGTAGAGCACTGGCTTCTTGCGTGTGGGGTCCCTGGTTCGAATCCAGGTTCGGACGAGGGTCCGCTCACCAAGCTTTGAGTTCACCTAGCTCTGAATAGGTACCTGATTTAAATCAGGGGTAAAGTGAGTCGTGGAATTAATCACTCCACACTCGTATCCACAATGATTAAAAATATTGTAATGAAGCTCTCTATCAGCTTCAACCCCCAGACCCGTACAAGGGTTGTCGTGGGATTGCTTAAATGCAAAGATATGGTCGTTTCCGTCAAATTCCATCTTTAACACTTAAATCAAATTTGGCAGCACATATAAAATCATTTGCAGTTTGAACTACGAAAAAATGCAAACGTGTTTATTGCCATTGGACGTGTCTATCGCGATTGATTTTGATTTTATTAGTAATTTCACCATCATTTCACATTTATTCGTTATTGGCAGCTTAATAGAGTAAATTTTCGTTCGAGTTGACCGTTTACTTAAGTTAAGCTGCTAAATTACTTTAAGCCTGTCTTAATTACTTTTCATATATTTATACAAAAATAATTCAAAAAATAATAGTCAAATATAATAGTTTCCAGCTGCAGAGCATCTAAATATTTCGGTATGTACAACTTTAAAGGAAATCAGAAAATAAATCACATGAAAGAAGAGGGCGAAAGCACCTGCATATCTAGGAGCTTTCGATCCAAATTTTGTCAAGAATACTCTATAGCTGAACATTTTCTAGCGATCAACTATGTAGATGATTTAAATTTTTACATTGTCGGTGGAAAGAAAAATTTTTCATTTGTCATTACATTTAAAGAATTTATTATAGAACTCAGCAAAAAAATATCAATAGCCTACTACTAACAGAATAAATTTTTTTTTAAGAATTGCCTACGTCTGCTTATTTTTATTTTATTTTTGCAATTTTTAGTTATAATTTTAGTGATTCATTATTATAATTTAAGTTAAAAACAATGTTATGGATTGTAAAAGGACAATGTCCGCAAATGAATATAAATTTAAACAAATCAATATGTAAATAACTATAAATAAAAGATATACAACGTTTTTTCCAACGCGTCGTTTTAAACATTTGACTTATTTTTGAAAGCCTTCGAAACAGAATATGCAATTTGCTTACCCATTTTCTCTATGCAGTTTTAGTCTTGAGCCCTTAAAATGACAATTTGTGTCCATAATATGAGCTACACCAATGACCCACTCTACATTGAAAGGACGATTTACAGAATTTGGTTATAAGATTAAAGATAGGAGTATATACTTGCATAGGTACATTACAAATATATGTATTTCGAAATGCAAGGTAAGGTTTGACATAGATGTCTGCCCAGCCTCTTCCTCTGCTTCCAGAATCATGAGGTCCAGGTAGCCACCCAACTCGGAGATAGTCCCGACACTACCCCCGTCTGCATAGAGAGGTTCCACAGCCGATTTATCCTCAGATGTCGCCATAGGCGCGCCGTAGGGGGGAGGGGGGCTAGGGGGGCCGCCCAGACCTTAGGTTGACCCCTCCAGACCCTAGGTTGGCCCCTCCCAGAATAATAAATATTTCCAACAGCAGGCACTTAAGTTTTCGCCTCTAAGGTTTTTATGGTTACAGCAAGAGTTTTGTAGTGCAGTAGTGTAAGCCTATACCAACTTACACTACTTATAACATAGAGACTGTGTTACTTGCGGTATTAATTACGATGTTATGGGACTTATTTCGAGATATGGACGGCAATATTTTATTTGGACGAAGTTATACGTTAAGAAAAAAACGAAAAGCGCCTAAGATTATCTGTTCATTCTTACTAGTCAATATACAGGTATTTAGATAAGAACACTTTTATAAACTGGCGTTTTAAGCAATTATGTTTTTCACAAAACATAGTCTAAGTATTAAAATGGTAGGCAATAAGGTAATTAACGTAGAATACAATTTTCGAAGTCATTTGGAGAATAAAAATGTTATCCCTGCCACTTTTATGCTATCTATGACCTAATTGGTTTACACTCAGGTTAAATGCGCGTGAATTTCATTACAATTTGATAACTGCATCGGAAGTTAAAAGGCATAGCACTTCAATTTCACCGAGCGTTTTTTCATAGTGACACAGCCGCCACATGGTTCCTATCATATTCATTGAACTTTTGTCAAACCTGTATCTACTCAAGACCAGTATATTCTATGAATTTTATCCGGTTGCGAGATACCGTAAACGCAAGTTCCAGGTGCTAAAAATATAAATATAAATATAAATATAAAAAATCGGTGCGATTTTTGTGCGATTGGGAATTTTATAAGTTTAGATTTGACTGTATAAATATAGTATCAAATTCATCAATAATTTGCATTTTATTCTAACAGCCGTGTGAAAGATTTGTGATTACGTACTTATGGTAGCTACAAGGTTGCCCAGACATTATTTAAAAACGACTTAAACTTATTTTTTATGCCCATTGGTGAGTCTTGTTAATTTTGTGAAGTTGTCACAATGCGAAATGTTCCATAGAATTTCCATTGTCGCCAAAGTACACCAAAATTTCAGCTCGACCAAACTTCACGATCCGGATAAATTATCCGGATAGTAAAATTCATGCACAATGAGAAAACTCTAATAGTACTTGGAAGACAGTAAATGATATGGTGCTTGAACAGTCTTGGAATATTGTCAAGATGAGCCGAAATTATTTGGAAA
>OX376372.1:168594044-168722717 GCA_947369275.1 Nemotelus nigrinus
AAACAAAGTTTATGGAATGAATTTTAAACGTCTTCTTAGTGTGAACAAGTAAATATTTCTGAAATTTTTCACCCTATTATTAAAGTAACCCTATTATTAAAGTAATTTTTAACCCTATTATATAGTATTAAAATCGATTCGGCCGAAAATTCATATTTCCATATATATATATATATATATATATATATATATATATATATATATATATATATATATATATATATATATATATATATATATATATATATATATATATATATATATATATATATATATATATATATATATATATATATATATATATATATATATATATATATATATAAATATATATAAAGATATATATATATATATATATATATATATATATATATATATATATATATATATATATATATATTTATATATATATATATATATATATATATATATATATATATATATATATATATATATATATATATATATATATATATATTATATATATAGATATATATATATATATATATATATATATGTATATATAGATATATATATATATATATATATATATATATATATATATATATATATATATATATATATATATATATATATATAAATATATATAAAGATATATATATATATATATATATATATATATATATATATATATATATATATATATATATATATATATATATATATATATATATATATATATATATATATATATATATATATATATTTATATATATATATATATCATCAAAAAAATGCAGTGACTATTTCTCCGAAACGCGCCATCCGATTGAATTGAAACTTTCAGGATACATTGATGTATATGCCAAATAGGTCCAGGTCTCACTTAATGTCAATTATTTTTAGCTCTTTGGCGCCGGTGGCCATTTTAGTTATATTTTTAATATACCTATTATTCCGTACACAAATAACTTTTGCAAAAATAAAGTTGACGAAATAAATTTCGAACGTGTTTTAAATGCGAATCAGATAGTCAGATCAGATAGTTTTTAGCCCAATGTATGCGCTAGGTGCCTAAAAAGAGAACGGGAAAATTTGAAATTTTTAGAATGCGATAGCTTTTGACAGAGCTATTCAATCATTACGAAATTGTCAGGACATTATTATTTAGTTGTAAATTTGTGTAGCTTTTTATGAGCGTGTTAGCTACCCTGTAGCTAGGGCAGGCACTGAAAGTGAAAACCTCCAAATCATGGTCTCTCTTGAAAAAATGCCGTTTGTTCAAAAAAAGCCACACATTTGTTAATCTTATGCTTTGTTTATACAGTCAAAGTAAAAAATTTGATATGGTACAACGGGCACGCCTGGTAGCCCTTGCCCAATTTACCTATACACGGTGTGTCCCACGGAAATCGGAACTTTTTCGAAATAAAAGCAAACACTCATTATTTCTGCAAATAACTTCCATTTTATTCAAAATAGTCTCCTTCCGCTGCGATACAACGTTTTGCACGTTCAATTAGCATGTCGAATGAATTTTTAAGGTCCTTTTTGTCCTTTTGTCCTTTTGTTTTGGGTCCTTTTGTTTTGGGTGCTTCCATTCAGAACTTTGACGCTTGGTTTCCGGATCATATTGAAAACACCACGTTTCGTCACCAGTCACGATGGAATATTTGAAGTTTTGATCCTTTTTTAACTCTTTAATCAAGTCACAGCAATGTTGGATTCGAAGCATTTTTTGGTCGTCGGTCAATTTGTGTGGAACAAATCGTGCACAGATCTTCCTAAGATTCAAATGATCGGTCAAAATGCGATGAACTGAATTTTTGGACACATTCAGTTCCATTTCCATGTATCTCAATGAAGATTTCGGCTCATTTTTTATGAATTCACGTACTTTTTCAATGTTACTTTCAGTAACAATGGTTTTTGAGGGACCTGGATGTTCGTCGTCCTGTATGTCCTCACGACCTGCCTGGAACCGCTTAAACCACTCATACACTCTGGTACGGGACAAACAATTATCACCATAAACTTCTTTCATCAAATTAAACGTTTCGGTAAAAGTTTTACCGAGTTTAAAACAGAATTTAATATTCGCTCTTTGTTCGAAGTTCATTTTTCGACCGATGACACAAACTCACTGTCACTTTGAACGCAATATCTCGGCTTTTACTGAACCAAATGTCATGAATGTTGGACTGGAATGTTCGGGAAGGATGAACATTTCCAACGCATATAGTCAGTAATAGATGGCGTTATGTATATAGGATATTTTGAAAAAGTTCCGATTTCCGTGGGACACACCGTGTATTTTGAGCATCAAAAACTTCTGTTCACGGAAACTCACGATCCGATAAGCAGAATTGATTGAAATGTACAGAATGTATTGGTCTTAAATACGACCAGGTCTGATAGAAGTGATTTTGAAATGCGGGCGATTCTGTGCCAGTGATGCCATCTTGAAAAATCACTAAAAAAGATAACTGCTTTTAGCCCTATAAATTCTTATTCAGTCGTTCGATTTCGACGAAATTCACACAGTAGCTACTTTAAACCACGTTTGGTAGAAATTTGATCGAAAATTCTAGTTGGAGCTGCCAGCTATGATAATTTTTGTGCCTTAAATTTTGAAAATTCGTTAAGGAAAATAAAGCTCTCTGCCCTATAGCTTCCAGTACAGTCATGGTATCATAACAAAATTCATATGGCAAATTAATTTTTTGTAGGCAATATTCAGTAGAAATTTAAGTTCAATACAATGATAGGATTGCCAGCTATGGTTGTTTTTGTATTTTGTATCTAGAAAATTTGAAAACTTTTGCGAATGGTAACCCTAAATTTCTTTGCATCCCTATAACTTCCAATGCAGTCATCGGATCAATACGATGTTCGCAGAGCAGGTTGACTTGAACGTAAAGCAGATGCGACATATTTTTGGCTTCGGTGCTAGTTAAGGGCTGCTAGCACTAGGCCTTTTTGTTATTTGCGTTCCAAGAAATGCTTGCATTAAATATTTCCATCGTAAGCATTTGCAATGAAAATAAGTAAACATTGTATACGTTTTCTAAGCTCTGGACATTTTTCGGATGGCAACCCTAAACACCTTTGCACCGCAGTAACTTTCGATGAAGTCACCGAAATTAAAATTAGCTTAGATTCTATTATTACTTAGGGTGTATTAGTTTTAAGTAGGAAAAGTAAGTAGTGGTGGAATACACACTCAAAATCTGCACAAATCATCTACTGTTCTTCGAACATTAGTGTTTCTAGCGGTTCTGATGCGCTAGAGTATTTTTTTTTTTTTAACTTTAAGGACATATTGAAATTACTAAGTTGTAGAATCGTGTGGTATTTATGAACGTGCTGGTAGCCCTGCAGCTAGGCAAGCATTGAAAGTGAAAACCTTCAAACCATCGACTCTAAAGAAACGTTTTTTGTCTTTTACAGTGAAAACCAATTTATATAAAAGTATTATGTTTCAATTCAATAATCCTGACAAGTAAATTAGATCGATAGAAATAAGTCGGATATGTTAAAATTTGTCACAACTAGCGTAAATAAAACTTAATGATTTCCAACTGCAAGTGGTCACATCAGTCAAGTATGCACTGTGTGCTGGTGTCTGATGAGAATCAGTGTATATTTTCGAAACCACTTTATCAAATAAAATTTTTAATGTTAATAAAAAATTTTCATAATCATCCCGCAAAAGCAATTCCAATATTATGTTTTGTTTATAAAACCAAAGCAAAACTTTTGAAATTTCACATCGGACAAAAATAGTAGCCGTCCTCCAGTTAACCTCTATTTTAAACATCAAAAATTTCTGTTCACGAAAACTCACGCCCCAACTATCAGATACAGTTGAAATTCACAGAATGTATTGGTATTAAGTTGAACTAGATCTGATAGTTGCGATTTGGGAATGCGAGCAACTCTGTGCCAGTGGTACCATCTTGAAAAATTATAAAGAAAAAAATTGCTTTTTACCCTATGAATTTTGATTCAGTTACCAGATTTGCATGAAATTGGCACAGTAGCTTAATCTTACTCCATGTTTGCCTTGTTTGGTAGAAATTCGGTTGAAAAATTCGGTTGGTGCTGCCAGCTATGGTAATTAAAGTGTCTTTGGTTTTGAAAATTCGCTCAAAAAATAAAGCTTTTTGCCCTATAACTTCCAGTGCAGTCATGAAATCAAAACGAATTTCATATGATAAATGGATCTTATTATAGGCATTATTCAGAAGGAATGTGGCTAAAAAACCATGGTAGGGTTGCCAGCTATTGTTTGTCGTATATTTATTTTTTGAAGCGATTATTATTAAGCGACTTTATCGTAAAATTTTCAAACGGTAATGATCTTGTAGTTGTAATAAACAGCAAATATTAAGTTTTCAAAAAATGTTTTAACTGGTAGCCCTAAATTTCTTTGTACCCCTTTAACTTACAACGCAGCCATCGAATCAAATCGAAATTCGCAGGGTCGGTTGATTTCAATCTGAGGTAGGTGTGATGTATTTTTGGCTTTGATACTAGCGAAGGGTTGCCAACGCGAGGCGGTTTTGGTTATTTTTGTATCGATAAATGCTTACATTAAGTATTCTTATCGCGATTATATATAATGAAAATAAGTTATCAATGTTTAAGTTTTCTGAGTTCTAGAAATTTTTCGGTCCGAAACATCTTTCTCTTCCTGTAACTTTCGACGAAGTCATCGGATAAAATCGAGATCGATAGAGTAATTTGATTTTAACATAAGGCAATTGTGAGCGACTTTTAGTTGCCGTACCGGTAAAATGTTGCAAGCAATGAGAATTTTCTTTGTTTATGTTACGTTATGCTGCTTTCAAAGGTTTGCAGTGTTTTACTTTCCTAAATTTTGAAATTCATGCAAGTGGTGGTCATGAAATTCTTTCCGCCCTATCAGTTTAAATGCATTGTTTAGATCAAAGTGGTTTTGCACTCGCTACAGGTTGGAGTACTTGTCGTAGAATATGCACTCAAAATCTGCACGATTCTTCTTTCGTTCATCGAAAAATAGTATTTCTAGCGGTTCAGGTGCGCTAGAAGAAGAAGAATTTTTTTTTATATGTTCTAGGAGGTTTTGTTTTGAAATAAAGACGTGTTGTAATATGGCCCGAATTCGAGCAGACTTTCTAATTACAGGGAAAACTTAAGAAAGATCCTTTGAAAAAAAATTGCTGCCCTGATGATTGTTTGATAGAGCTAAGCCAGGCGCAACAGTATAGAATCACTTACTAAATCTGTAGTAAGCTTATACTCATGCATGTCAACTATTTCAATAATTTAGGATTTTGAATTTTATTGGTCTTACTTTTATCGAAAACTTAATATGATTAATAAATTTGATAAAAATATTCCTCAAGTTTCAATGAACGAGTTATTTTCAAATAAATTAATATGATATTGATATAATATAATGGTTTTAGTTTCTGACTATTTACTCTGTATCATGAATTGATGTAAGAATTTATTTGCACTAAGCATTATTTGTCATTAAACACTGTTCAAAAAGTTTGGAATTTAGTTCACGTAATACGTCTATTTGTTTGTCAACATATTAATCTTCGAAGATATTTTCAAATATACAGTGGCTCACAGCTTATTTGATACAGTGCTTCTTTAAAAAATTAAGTTGCAATAACTCAAAGCATAATAACACTATCAAAAAAACACCACCATTTTGAAGGCGATTATTTGTTGTTTATTAAACAAGTTTATATTTGTTACAAAGTTGCTGTTTTACATCTTAAAAAACAAAAAAACTGAAAGTAATAACAAATTTCATGTCACAGCTTATTTGATACAGTTTGATTAAACATTAAAATTGTTGTGAATTATGAGGTTTCCAGTTGATTTCAATACTTTGTATGATAGCCCTTAGACTTAAGCAGAGCCTGGAGCCTATTCGGCATTGAATCAACGAGTTTTTTTGTGATGCCAGGAGTAATTTTTTGCCATACCTTTAGCAGTGCTTTCATCAGGTCTTGTTTATTAGAAATCTTGTGTTTTCTAATGTTGTTATCCAACAAAGTCCACAGATTCTCATTGACGTTCATATTTGGTGACTGTGCCGGCGGAGACATCAAATGAGGGCAATCCCAAATTGGCCAGGACTGCACAATTCCCGACCTGTGGTTTGGATCGTTGTCTTGGTACAACCGAAATTGGTCGCTAACACCCAGTTTTTTAGCACTTTGCAGCAAATTGTTTTTGGGTACATCAAGGTACTTTGTTTGGTTCATTGTTTCCTCAATAAACTTTAAATTTCTGACTCCGGCTGCGGACATGCAGGCCCAAACTATCACATTACCACCACCATGCTTCACAGTAGCTTTGAGGTTCTCCTTGTTTAGCTCAGTGTTTGCCTTGCGCCAGACATATAACATTCCGTTGTAGCCAAAAATGTTAAACTTGGACTCGTCCGCAAAAATAACCGTATTCCAGAACGCGGATGGCTTTCCCACATGCTCTTTGGCAAAGGCAAATCGGCTTATTGTATTTTTTTTGGAAATGAAAGGCTTCTTACGAGCTACTCGGGCCCTGAAATCATGGTCGCGAAGCACTCGTCAGACGGATTCAGCACTACATGACTTTCTTAATTCACGATGAACCTCAGTAACCAATTTTGGAGCGGAAATTTTTGTGTTTGCTTTCACTTTCCTTACAATGTATCGTTCGTCGGATACGGTGAAATACGCATTTCTCCTCTTATTTTTCACCCGATTTTCATGTAGGAAGCGCTCAATTATGTGCTGCACTGTAGAAACACTCAAACTCACACTTTCAGCAATTTTTCGAACACTTTGTCCTTTTTTAAAGTGGTTTAATACCAACTCGCGCTGTTCAATTGTGGTGCCATGACCCATTTTACAATTTTGGCTCATTTTGGCACTTCAGCTTACAAGATCTTGCTAAAAATGACCTAAGCCAATGTCTAACACAATCAAAAATTCAAGAAACAAAAACAAGACAGATTAACGGTGCGACAAATAGAAGTTTATTCGCATTGAAGTGTCTGTATCAAATAAGCTGTGAGCTGCAATTTTTCTGCGCCAGTGGTATTTCTCTTTTACCGGACGCCGAAGACTATTGCTGGAACTTTTTTTGTTTGCATTGTATTTGCTGAACATGCATCTAGTCAAATACGTTTAAATTTTTTGGATAGGGTTCTTAATTTCAAAGTTACAGTGATTTGCATTTTTAAATAGTCACTGTATCAAATAAGCTGTGAGCCACTGTATATAAACTAATTAGGATGTTCAATAAAACGTAAAACTATTTAGGAATAATAATATCTTTATGTTTTTCTTAGAATTTCCTCCTGCGTTAGCCTCAATCAGTTAATACAAATTTCACCATATTGCCATTATTTATTTCCAAAATCTATCGTTTTCAACACGCAGAAATAGAAGCTTAAATAGCGGTAAACGCAACGAACATAAATATAATCCGTTAACATTGTGCGCTTATAGGGAAGGGAAAACAGAATTCAACAAAAGATCAAATCGATTTTCATTTCTTAATGTTCCGAAAATGTTTTAGTGTGACATCATATTCTATCACATGCGAAGCGCATAGAAGTACAAATTTTCTAATTTCTAGTACCAAGCGTTCAGTTGGTGCAAATTGAATTTTCAAGCCTATGACAAGCAGACTGCAATTTTAAAACGTGCTCACACTGAAAAAGCTGGGACCGTGTTGTAGAAAAATACAATCTTGAATTCTGTATGGTAAAAAGCCTGGCTTCTGAAGGACTAGAAGTATAAAAAAGGAAATTGTCAATTTGGTGTAGCAGCTGGTGTTGAGTATGCGGTTTACGAAGTTAAAGTGTAAATTTGTGAATTGGAAAGAAACGTTATCGACAGAATGAACGGCATTCGGAACGACGACAGCCGTTAAACGACAACGAACGCTGGGTTTTTTTTGCGCTATTCTTCACCATTCGGGATCGTTCGTGTGCATCCTCTTAACTTAAACCTCATTGAAGTAAAAACGAGAATAAATGGGCAAAAAGCAAAGCGTTGCGTTGTCGAGGCAGCAACAGGATGTTATCATACATAGAATATAGAAACCACTGCATCGCACACCATTCGTGTTAAACGGCGGAGAACTACATTTAAAAGGCTGCATTATTTTGCAGAGTACAGTTCGTTGCACAGGAGAAAGGTTTCCCGGTAATATTGGCTTTCGGTCGAAATGGTTACCGTCGACTTGGAGTGGTGTCTCCATCCACCAGACGAAGTAGTCGAATTCTCTATCCCTTACGGTCTCATCGTTCGGATAACTTTATAATTGCCAGAAACATGATTTTTATTTTAAGAGTGGCAAAGTTCCAGGCTCATTCTCGCGGTCGGAGTCCCGTTTGCTACAACTATATCGCATACGTTCGAAAATAATGACTTAGGAGTCAAGACTCGGCCATTAGCACTGCCATTTCACCAAGATACTCCCCTGACAATTTCAACTCTGGCGCGATAGCTATTCCAAAAGCATTTTCCTTATCGTGTTTTCTGCAAGAATGGATTTGATGTTGTTTTTCTCAGCTGAAAAATATTTTTGTACGGATAATGCGAGCACCATAGCAGACTTCTAATTCCTCAGTATCCTGAAAGTGTATCTTACGAGAACGGTAGGTGACTTCAAAGATTATGTTTTATTTTTTCATAAAACTCGGAGCAGTGCTTTCGGAAAGTAAAATAAAAAAACAAAAACAAAGTGAGTTTGCAAGCAGGTGAGAAGCTATTTTCGCCTGCGGATTTTGAAAATAGACTGCCCATATCTCTATGACAACGCGCACTATGCAGTTGACATCTTATCCAGTTTCAAATAAAAGTCGAAAGTTTATTTGCGGTTTGCCGTATTGAAGATGTATCCGTCAAAAAAGTAAAATATCGTTGACAAATTATATAAAAGTAAAAGCCATAGAAATAATATAATGCTATATTCACAGTTGCATCACCACAGTTTCTTTCTATCATTGCTAATATGAAACAGTTTATTCATAATTCACCCTCATTTGCTTTTTGCTTAAATTATCTCAAACAAACAATCTCATATCGTTTTCCTCCCAACTCAACGCAATGCCGGAAGTCCACCACGGTTTTTCATAGTGCTCCCACAACAAAAAAATGTATACTTAGGCACTTCTATGTTTTACATGCAAATGGTTGGAAAAATTCGTGAAAAGCGAAAAGAAAAGCCCCTTTACTTTGAATCTAGCAAATGCGTTATTTTGAGCTTCAAAGAGATTTTTTGATGTTAATTTAATAAAATTTTGTTTACAGACCTTTTGATTCGAGATTTGATTCAAGAAGAATAATACTGGCAGTGATGTATGTGTATTTATGTTTTCGTTCAAAAATCAGAAAGTTTACAGTACATATGATGACTTTTGAGAACCACTTAGTGGCTATTAATTTTAAATAAGGATATAAATTTAATTTTGTTCCGAAGCAAGTTGTTTTGATAAATGTACGGAGCAGTGGTGTCATTACAAATTGTTTTCTTGAAATGTCAGAAGTGTTTATTAGATTCACTGTAAGAAATGGCTTTAAAGGTAAAAAAAATTACCTTAATTATAAAGGCATTGAAGCATCATGGTGGCACTACAGCCCGAATCGAGCCTTAGCCTCATTAATGCTATGCCTCCAGTTGGCTGAATTCTATGACTGCGTTCTCCAGTTTGGTGCTCCCAAATGCAACCTGATGTCAGCATCTATCGAATCATCTCAACGCTTTAATGGTCTGGCTCCGCTTGCTCGTCCCTTGAGAGCCCGCTTGGGGATTCGATTGTCGCTCATTTGACCGACGTGCCCAGCCTATTGTAATTTTTATAATCTTATAACGGTAGAGATTTTTGGCTCGTCATATAGGCTATAAAATTCGTTCGGATCGGATAAGCCATCCATCTTCTTCCCGTATTGAACCGAAGATTCTTCCCAATACCCTCCTTTCGGACATATTTAAAGCTTTTTCAGATGCCTGCGTCAGTGTTCAGGTTTCGGTTTGGTAGCATATCACAAATCTGATGATTGTTTTATAGATGCGAAGCTTCGCTTTTCTGTGTACCCATCGAAATTTCGGAGTGTGAAGCACCGTAAAGATTGCTTTATTGACTAGTTGAATTCATCGTTTGATTTCGTCATGCTCATTTCCATCCTTCGAAAGGTCTGTCCCTTGGTGCACGAATTTGCCTATGTTTTCAAGGTTATAGTCCTCTTTTGTTATGTTTTGTATTACTGGTGTTTTTTCCCTTGATCTGGTCATAGCTTTTGGCTGTTTCGCCTGGTGCTACAAACACTTCCTTGGCGTCGTCGAACAAACGTGACATAATAGTGATGTCATCAACGTAAGCTTTTAGTTGTGTCGACTTAAATAAAACAGTTCCTCTAAGGTCAACGGGGATTGTTCTGATAGCATACTCAAGTTCTTAGCTCAAAAGCACGGCACCTAACCCATCTTCGTGTATTCGTAATAATCAGCACTTGTGTGTGTAGTCGGTCATGGTCAATATGACTTATCGTACCAGCTTTGCTGGGAATCCGAACTAGATGCAGCATAATTTTATATAATGCAGTTCAGTTGATGTTGTCGTACGCTTCTTTAAAGTTAACGATTATTTGATGAGCATCAATGTTAAATTTCCACAATTTTTCCAAAATTTGTTTGACGGTAAATATTTGGTCAGCTGTTGATCTTCCACGTCTGAAACCACCTTGATATTCACTAAGAATTTGATATGCGTGGTGGGAAATCCTAAACTCTAAAAGTTTTGTCAGAGGCTTGTACGACGTGCAAATTGGTTTCAAATCGCAGGGTGCGGGGACATTTTCGTTCAATAATTGCAGGAAGTAGGATGCCAATCTCTGATTCACCTGTCCTCTTATGATGTTTCCATCGGCGGCGCTACACAGGTTAGTGCGTGGTTTCAAGCCTTGTTTTAAGTGCCTCACTACTTTGTACGTTTGTCGAGCGCTATTAGCCATAAACTGGTAATTCATGTTATTTAGCATATTGTCAAAATGCTTTCGTTTCTTACGTCTAATTATTCTATTAGCAACTCTCCGAATATCGTCATGTTTCTTTTTCTTGGCTCTTGTTGGTCATTCAATGTGGATTTTGTAAGCGGCATTCTTTTCGTCCAACGTGACTTAGGACTCTGCGTCGAACCATTCATCGATCTGAATAAACATCTTGCCGTCCAGTGATGCCCATGTCCTTTTGTAAAAGTCGCGATGCGGGAAACATGTGAAACTTACGATGAGATTTTTTCTGTTCGCAAAGTCGACAAGTCGTTGTCCATTGTCGTTACAGAGATTGTGAAGGCTAAATTTGCCGATGGTTCCACGATGTGATTTCTCCATTTCAAACTTTGCGTGAAGTCACCCAGCAGGATTTCACCGTCATTTGATCGCAGAGAAACATAAAGCTTTTTCAAAAGCATATAGAAATTATCTTAAGTGGGGGCATGAACGTTTGTGTAAAAAAAAAAAGTTAAAAAACTTTGCTCGAAAGCGGATTGCACACAATATTTCGTTGACGGGTTTAAAATCGATTACTTTCGGTTTCATTTTTTTTATCCACAATGGAGACCACTATAAATTCGTGATTTTTAGATGACTTTCCGCTTTTCAAGACTGTGTACGATCGCATGTCTAAAATCTCAGCACCAAACAGTTTCGTTTCCTGGACAGCGAGAATGTTTATTTTGTTTTGAGTGACCTGCTCTAGAAGGGCCTTAATAGCCCCGGTCTGTACAAGGTCTTAGTATATTTCATTCAAAACAAAATTATTTTCTTTGCTTCATTTAAATATTTCAACATAAAAATACTCAAATTAACGTTATCGATTAATTTTTGCTTTTCCATCTAATTTAGGTTACAGAATTTTTTTTCAGTAAAAATGTATTTAATCGCAAAAGGTAATTTACGTTGGAGGTGCGGGAATAAATAATGTTAAATCTTTATGAAAACTAAAATACTTTATTGGAAACACAATAAACAGCCAGATTTTTGTAAGCTTTCTTCAAGAAATTTAAGTTTCATGTTGACATGGAGATAATACTGCCATCTCCAGCATAAACGCTGTATCTGAAATTTTTTTTCATTTTTGAGTTAAGACTGGATTTGAAAACTACATACTCTATTACATCATTCTACTAAATATGAAAAATCTATCTTTTGTGAAAGTATGTTAAAATCAATAGTGAAAAAAAAACCATCTAGAGAAAAAAAACGTAGCCAGTACTTAGCATAAACGCCCTATCTACGTAAGTAATGCGTAGATATAGATATATCCGGAAATATTTTCAAAGTGGAAGCTTTTTCTGCAGATGTATTTCAAATAAATGTATTTGTATCCATGTTTAAACTTTCATCCCGTTTGAAGATATCTGCAGCATTTCGAAAAACATTTATCTTTGAATGTCTCGAAAGTTACTAAAATTTAGATAGAGCGTTTATGCTAAGGACGACAGAATAGTTAAACCTCATTAGGCTCAAACAGTGTCACTTAAAGCTTCTTCTACACGTGCAACTGTCTCATTATTGCCGACATTTTCACACCATATAAAATTATATAATATATGAGTGCAAATTATACCAGTGCGCCGCAAACAAGTCGTGCTAAGGAGCCGTTTAAAGCAAAACGAATCGCTACAATTTGCCCCTAACGAGACTCCTGTGCCCTGACATATGTACGTGCATATGTTATGCTATATGTGCCATCACAATAGCTATGCGGCAGTACTTGTTTCATGTAGAAGCCATTCAAACAAATGTTTGTACGTACGTTCAAGTGCAATGAAAATTGATATGGATGACTCAATACGATGGCAAATTTACACAGCATACGGCACTTCACAACGGCTCCTATTGTAATGGGAAGTTATTTAAGAGTCGTACACACGAGAGTACTATTGACTGAGGATATTTTATGTGTGCTGGAATCGAACAGTTCCTGTTGGGAATCAAAAAAATGTCGTATAACCCCAGCCCAGCAGTATGAAGGTGGGAACGGAAGAGAGCTGTGTACAAGGAAAAATTGGGGCTGCTGTGTACACATGTCAAGTCTATATTATTTGTCTTCTTGATACATGTATGTAAAAAGTAGGCGGACGACGTGTTCTGAGCAATCTGAGTGGAGGAGTACATGTATCCATCTACATCTGTAAAGGCTCTCTCCGTTTTCACTTTGACGGTAGTTATTCATGAAGCCTAAAGTTGCGTGTGAATTCCATTTATTATATTTTGTAAAATACAAATAAATGAAACTTAAAAATTGGGAAATAAAATGTCTTCAATGAAGCAAGATTGCCAGCACCCGCTTAAGTTATATCCAAGTCTCTATATAATTAACCTAATATAGTGGGACAAGAAGCAAACAAAGAAAAGGAACATTAGAATAAACCTCCCTGCCCGATATTCCCTTAGCAAATATTTGATGCCATAAGTATTCGTTAGCAAGGATGAATTCGCATACCAAATTAAATGTTACGGTCGATAGCATGTTATCAAAATGATTGCATTTGCGTGCGTGTTCTTTGCCATTTTGCCAAACACGACAATTAATGAACGAGAAAACGCAAGCAACAGGTTTAAGGATGGTGCAGGATATCCTCTAGTAAATAGATATAAATATACCTATCGTGCTTGTGTGCCTACGTAAAAACTCACATTTGTACACTGGGCTGGATACGAAAATGCTCGAATAGAAGTGATATTAATTAATTACAAGGTAACATGAGGATGAATACTGGTGCGACTGCTGCCTTTCACTAGAATGAAAAAAATCGAAATTTATGGAAGTGACTAAAGGATCTCATGTAACTGTTTTTCACAAGGTAATAAGTCACGGATACCTGTTCGATGAAGGGTTGTTTTGTTGGAACCTTGGAAGCTGTTGAATTGTTGACAGTGTTGCTTGATCTCACCATAAAAATTTGAAGAATTAATTCAACAATGCACCAAATGAAATTTGTAAATTTTAGTACTACGCGTGATCCTCTTTTTTATGGGTAAAATCCGTTCTTTACATGATACAGATTAACTTCTTGGTCAATAGTTGGTTCTTGGTTAATAAGGTTAAGAGAGTTGGCAGATTCCATACCAGACAATGAATTCAACAGTGAAATAATGTAGCTGACGATTTCAAAATATCGCGTACATTTGAAATTAGGATTGCGATGGTTGAAAAGTGAATTGTCCGTATACTGTACTTTCTACGTTAACCGTTCTTACACTGTACTTTGCGCTTGTTTTTCATCCTAGGAAAATTAATCACGCGAGGATGTACTTTAGAGCCCGCCAGACCCTACTCGTTTCGAAACGATGAATCGACCAAGGCAGTTTTTGGGGGATTTCTGTTAAGCGAGTAACGACAAGACCCACCCCATTCTCTCGTGAACAAGACCACCCAAAAATCCCCCTTTTATCTATACTTATTTAATTTATTTATTTAATTCACCAAGCAAGGTGTACATGTATAGTAGAATAAAAGAAAAGAGTACGTGCATAAAATTACGAAACAAAAAAAAAATTATAAAATAATATAAAACTAATAAATAACGCATAAATAAATTAGTTACAAATAAAATAATAGATAGCATATAAAGTAATAAATAAATGACAAATAACTAAATCAATAACAGTTAAACACCAAGGGGGAAACTACGAAGAGAAAGCCTTGATAATGTTAGTTTTTAAAGCTGCTTTAGATATCGTAGGGATGTAACTAGATCGCCTCTTCCCGGTGCATCCTGGGTAACGCTAAACGATCTAGACTCTCTTTACGACTGCTTTCGTCCTCGGACCTCTCTCGATATACAATACGTTTGTTGCACATGGGCTGGTGATCGTAGCATTCCGGACCTAGTCGTCTTCAGGCGCAATAGCGACGGAGTGAAATCCGCTTCGTGAACGGCTCCGGGTTAATACGATCATCTCCGTCCCGTTAAAACCCTGGCAGGCTTCAGAGTACGTTCTTAGTCTCGTCGCCATTAAGTTGGTGGTGTAGGTTCAGTTGAGTTGGACTCCTGATTAACACCGATCCGGCTCTGACTACTTGTCCCCATAAGGGCTTGTGGCAACCCTCGCATGGCCTCTTTGCTTGCATTAGATAACCATGAGATCATTAAGGTGACTACACATTCGGACTTGAGATAGCGGCTCTGAGTGGGGACCCATATTGCATGAAGAAAAATAATAATAAAAACAAACTCGTCAGGTAAAAGCCTGGCAACAAATCAAACTCACCCTCTAATGTAGAGGGGGGGTAAAAAAGCTGCGCCGTCGGCTGCAGCTGAAGCCTCAGGAAGTGGAGACATGGTGAATAAGCCAGCTCTGCGGACTGAGGTTAAGGCTGCAGGGGTTCGTGGAGACATGGCGATTGAGTCAGCTCCACTGACTACTGGCACAGCGGCTAAGCAGGGCTCTGGAGACATGACGAGTGGGCCAGCTCCAGTGCCTGGCACAGCGCCTAAGCAAGGTAGTGGAGACATGACGAGTGGGTCAGCTTCAGTGCCTTCAAAATCTTCCTCAACCCCTGTCTCAGACGGTTCCGGGGCTGAGTTCACCAAGCCTGGCCCTGCGAATGCCATGAAGTCCGTTTGTGGCCAGTGTGATGGGAAGGTTTCGGTGAATGAGCCAGCCCGATCATCAACTAGCGCTACCTCCGGTGCCGCTTCCTCCTCTTCAGGCACACAAAGCTCCTCCGCCAAAAAAGCTCGGGCTTATGGAGCTAGAAGGGCAGCCTTCAAAGTTCTGACGAAGTTTGAAAATGTCCCCCCCCCCACACTATGTCTGACAAGGACAAAAAGTCCCTTCAGTGGGCAAAGTTATTCATTGGGGAGCACCCTAATCCGCTCTCTCTACATCCTGGAGCTTCAGCTCAGAAACGACAAAGGTCGGCTGAGCAGATGAATCAGGGCATGCAAGACTGCAAAAAGCAGAAAATAGTGACGGCTCCTACAGGGATAGCTCGCCCATTTAGCGAAATGGCCAAAGAGTGCCTGGTTTGGGCTGTGATTGATGCCAGCAAGGGATATGGAACCATCTCTTTCGAAAACTGGCTTAAGATAAGGCAGGCTTTGTTTGGAATCTGCTGTAGGCTGCAGAAAGCCAGCTCGGGTCCACCACCTACGGTGAACGATGCGGGCTGGCACAAAAGAATTCGGTTGGTTGCGTGTTGAGACCAACGATCAGCCGATTTCTATAAGCAGGCAATCTCCGAGCTGGGGGAACTCTGGCCAGGCGCCACGATGAAGGTGGTGCACAAAAAGGAAATTCCCAGCCGGCCTATATGCAGGACTTGGTTTCCAAGTTTCCACTCGGATCCAGTGGAAGTCCTGGAAATAGTCCGGCTTTTCAATCCGGATCTTCCAACGGAAAATTGGAGGGTTGCGAAGATTGGAGAGCCGGTAGACAATCGGCGGGAGGCTCTCTTCATCATAAATGAGGAGGCACTCCCGATCTTAGATGCCCGAAAGGGCATTATCAGGTATGGGGTCGAAAAACTAGCCCTACGGATCTACCGAAGCGACAGGCCAAATAGCTCTGCTGCGGGAGATCCAACACCCGAGAAACCTCACCCTAAACAGATGACTCACAGAACGGAGGACCCACCTAAAAAGGGGTTGGACATATCTTCGAGGGTGACATCTGAGGATGAATCCGAGGTGGAATCCCTTTATGCAGACGGGGTTAGTGTCGGGACTACCTCCCAGTTGGGTGGCTGCCTGGACCTCATGACTCTGGAAGCAGAGGAAGAGGCTGGGCAGACATCTATGTCAGACGGGGAGGACCTGGATCTAACCATCGTCGAAAATAAATGATGGTGAAGGTATTGCAGATCAACCTTCACCATTCCAAAGTAGCATCAGCTACCCTGCTCTTCCGATTGTCTAGGACAGAGGAGGAGCTGATTCTAATCCAAAAACCATGGGTTGCCAAAAACCGGGTTTGCGGGCTACGCACCGATGGATACAGACTAGTGGTACCCGACGGCTTACATGAGCCACGTGTCTGCATTCTTGTCAAGAAAACCATAAACGTCCTTGTCCTACACAATTTCAGTGACAGGCATAACATGGCTATTGTAGTGGAAATCGACCAGAGATCATACTGGTTTGTTTCTTGCTACATGGCACACGATCATGGCGACAGCCCACCTTGCGACACTGTCAAGGGTGTTGTGGCTGAAGCCACAAAGATTGGTGTGCCGCTTATTCTAGGGGCTGACTCCAACGCTCATAATGAAGTATGGGGTAGCTCCAACGCTAATGGCCGAGGTGAGGAACTTTTTGACTTTATCTTGGCCCATGACCTTTTCATCGCCAACACTGGTAGCGATCCAACCTTCCTTACCTCAAACCGCAGGGAGGTTCTTGATGTTACCTTGATTAGTGGGCGGCACTCGCATCTTCTCCGTGACTGGAGGGTTCTACAAGAGTGCTCATTCTCTGATCATAGATACATATCGTATAACGTGGCTGGCCGCAGCTCTGCTGTGCAGGTAGCCTTTATCAACAGAAAGAGGACAGACTGGAAACTATTTCATTCCCTGGTACGATCCTCACTGGAAACTGCTCCTAGGAGCATTGACTGCTACCATGAATTGGATCGGGCGGTTGACACCCTTACTAATTCTCTCAATTCCGCTTCTAGGGAAGCATGTAAGCCACCCACGGCCAGGGGCCATCCTAAGCCTCGCTGGTGGAGTATGTAAATCAGCATCCTGCGGAGAGAATGTAGGAAGGAGTTTAATAGCTCGAAAAGATCTAATGACTGGTCGGCGTATAAAACGAAGCTGAAGGCGTTTAAGTATGCCATACGCAAGGCTAAGAAGTCCTCATGGAGATCTTTCTGTGGAAACGTAGAGAATCTCAGCGAGGCGAATCGCCTTAGCAAGGTATTAAGCACGACACCAAAGGCTATGGGGTGCATCATGAACCCTGAGGGCATTTGGACTAGTTCGAGCGCAGATACTGTAAACGTTCTCATGGACGCACATTTCCTGGGCAATTATTGCCCTATAGGGACAGTGCACCAAACGGAACTAAATTATGGTAGAGCCCCGCCGTTCAGAATATCAGACTCTCAGCTGAGGTGGGCTATTAACTCCTTTGAGCCGTTTAAATCCCCGGGCCCTGATGGCGTGCTTGCGGCTGACGTTCAGCAGTCCATAGAAGTATCGCTACCATGGCTCAGAGAGATTTATAACGCTTGCCTACGCTTCTCGTATGTTCTCACCAGCTGGCGGGAAACTAGAGTTGTGTTTATTCCGAAAGCAGGAAAAGTTTCTCATGTTAGGCCACAGGACTACCGTCCAATAAGTCTTAACTCAGTCCTGCTTAAGATTTTGGAAAGGATCATTGATTATCATATTAAAAGATCAATTGATCCTATGTTGATCTCGCAGTCACAACACGCTTATACCAAAGGTAAATCTGTTGAGACTGCTCTTCACGTCCTTATTGAGCAAGTTGAAAAATCTCTTGTGCATAAGGAATATACGGTTGCCACCTTCTTGGACATCGAGGGGGCCTTCAACAACGTAAATTTTAACGCTATTGTTGAGGCTCTCTCGGTGCTTCATGTGGACGAGCGGCTGATTGCTTTTATTGTGCAGCTTCTCAAAAGTAGAGTGGTTATCTCTTCCCTGGGGGATGCCAGCGTAAGACGAGGAGTCAGTACGGGCACACCTCAGGGTGGAGTCCTCTCTCCCCTGCTGTGGAACATCACGGTGAATACACTTCTAATGAGATTGGACCGCGCTGGCTGCAAAATGATTGCTTATGCAGACGACATAGCTGTGGCAGTGTCGGGAAAGTATTTATCTACGCTATCGGAGAGGCTAAACCACTCTCTTGACATACTTTCACGTTGGAGTCCTGAGTGCGGCTTGAATGTGAATCCTAACAAAACGAAACTAGTGCTGTTTACAAGGAAGTACAAAGTTCCGTCTTTTGAGCTACCAAAGTTGAATGGGGTCTCCATTAACTTGAGCCAGAGGGTCAGGTACTTAGGGCTGATCCTTACTATGGACCTACAATGTAGCAGAAAGAGCTCGGAAGGCTTTCAATGCACTTTACTGCTGTAAAAGGGCCATAGGAGCGAATTGGGGTTACAACATCGTACTGTTGCTTGGCTTTACACTGCTGTAGTTGAGCCAATTCTATTGTTTGGGGTGGTGTTCTGGTGGCAGAGTGCTACTAAGGCTACTTGCAAACGGCAGATTGAAAAAGTGCGGAGAATGGCTGCACTACTTGTAACTGGTGCGCTCCGCTCCACCCCTACTAAGGCACTCTTCGTGCTACTTCATTGGCTGCCAACCAATCTACTTATCTTACAGCAAGCTAATCTTGCCGCTGTGAGACTAAATTGTATCTCGGCTTGGAATAGAACAGATTTCGAACATGCGAGGATTTTGGTCGAGGGAGTTCCCGCTCCAGCGGGTGTTGACTACATCGCTCCGCAGTGCCTACTAGATTTGGAGTTCACAACCCGCATTCCTGGTAGGGATGAATGGCGTGATGGTGTCACCCTCGAAAGTGGGCTTATCCATGTGTACACTGACGGCTCAAAGCTAAACAATAGAGTCGGAAGTGGCGTATACTCAGATGAGCTGAATCTCAAGCTGTCCTTCCGTCTACCGGACCATTGTAGTGTCTTTCAGGCGAAGGTAGCGGCTATTGTACAGGCAATCGACCGGCTTCTGTGTAATCGAATATTCGGGGCTAATATTGGCATTTTCACAGATAGTCAAGCGGCTATTAAATCCCTTGGTGGTCCTTGTACAGTTTCCATGATTGTTGCTGAATACCGTGCATCTCTCAGGGAGATGTCGAGACATTCAGTGGTTCGATTGATTTGGGTACCGGGACATAGAGGTTTTCAGGGCAACTGTGAGGCCGAAGAGCTAGCAAGGCTTGGAACCTTGTTACCGGAGGTCTCCTGCTTCCTCTCAATAGGTTTACCGATGTCATCGGTCAAACTGGCCATTAGGCAAAAATATCTCGAGGATGCTAAGACGTCCTGGGCAGATGAATCATCCTGTGCAATAGCAAGGCAGTCCTGGGTATCCATGGATGCGCGTCGCACCAGGCAGCTTTTAGGCTTAACTCGAAGCGCTCTACGCTGCACAGTGGGAGTTCTTACGGGCCATTGCCTCATAGGACGGCATGCACAACGATTGGAAGTGTAGTTTAACGATTTCTGTCGGAGTTGCGGCTCTGGTGATGAGGAGGAGTCCGTCCTCCACCTCTTGTGTCAGTGCCCGGCGTTGGCAAGAAGAAGGCTGGCGGCAATTGGTGCTCCCTTTCTCTCAAACCTGACCGAGTTATCCCTGGTTGATTTAAAAGGGATAACGCGATTTGTCAAGGGAAGTGGATGGTTTCCCGATTTTAGTGAGTAGGAGAGAGTCACTAATTAGTGTGGCATCACAACGGGCCTCTTTTGTGCCTACGTGTGTCGGACGACAGACCTCTGTAGACCGGCAGCCACTAACCTAACCTAGATATCGTAGGGGAAAAGTTCTCGCTCATGCTATTGAATAGCCTGCAGCACCCATTTATTGGTTTGTTTGCTGCATATGTTGTGTTGTGTTGGTAGTCTTACACTCTACACACTACTAGTCTGGCACTCTCAAGGGCTGATTGAGCACAAACTTTTCTCTCAAGTAGACGACATTAACCATGTCTCTGATGACATCGAGGCTGAAGTAGGCACATAACATTAATCTTCTCGACGCAAAGGGTAACAAGTTAATACATTTAAGGCAATATTTGTATGATTGTAGATTACTGAAATCATAAGGGTTGAAAAGATCTCTCAGAGCGAACAGTAAAAATTGCTTCTGAACAGACTATATATATATATATATATATATATATATATATATATATATATATATATATATATATATATATATATATATATATATATATATATATATATATATATATATATATATAACGAAAAAAGGCACAATAACATGAGAGTTAAAAAGAGAAAAATTAAAGAAAAAAAAGAAAAATTAAAATTAAATGAAATTCAGAAAGGAAAAGTAATCAGAAGCAAAATCGACCAAAAAAAAATATACAACAAAAGACTAAATTATGACATATTTCATGTACCTGACAGAACGTTATTTTAAAAAAAAAAATTTAAACACAGCTAACATTCGAGGCAGCGGACCAAGGTTAAGGCTATTATGCTGACGAGGCAAACGCAAAAGGGGAGAAAAGAAATAGGTGTCGGTACGGGCAAATGTACCATTAAATTTAAAAAATGTTCTATTAGGACGGCCCGAATCTCTAACAGAAAGGTGAATGCTGGAGTCCATCAATATACAGCCGTTAAAAAGTTTAAAGAGGAGGCACTCGTCGAGGAACACTCTACGTGACTCAAGGGAAGGAATTTGAAGGGTGGAGAGGCGCATAATGTAATTGTTATACGAAATACTGAACTTATAGAACAATGACCGGGTGAATCTGCGTTCCACGGATTCAACCGCAGCAATCAAATATGCGTAATGTGGTCACCAAATTTGGCAACAGTATTCAAGAACACTACGAGCGAAGGGAAACAACAGATATAAGCTGTAAACACATAACAGCGGCATTGCGGCAGCGGCACCACAGGGGGAGGCGTGAATGCCACAGTTGAATTTGGTGAATCACAATGCAGCGACAATGTCGCTGGCAATGCGACCAAGGCACCAACCAAATTTTTTTTTTTTTTCTTTTGTATTGCTTAATCCTGTTGTACGAGGATTAGGTTGGCTTATCACAATACACATCAGCCATCGCCTGTCTATTCCACCAGACCATTCAACCTAATTCAAATAGAGTTAATTCAACCTAGTGGTGATGCCAACCTACGGTAGGTATCACCGCTAGCGGGGCGGCAAAATTAGAAATTTGGCAAATTCTGCCGCTGCCGCAAATTCGGCCGCAGCCATTATGCACGTTACCATACAAAACAGTGCATTCTAATTTTTTGACAGCACTTTGCCGCAGCCCACTGCTTTGCCGCAGTGAAAAACGCTGTATTGTAATTAACCTAATTGGCTGCAGCCAGCACTAGCACTGTAAACAGTCATCTTACCCAAGGTGCGGGATGTTATATTTCTGAATTGGAAAAGATGCTCAACAGTGGAATTGAACACACTTATGATGATCAGATATCCGGTTTCTGAAGTTTCAATTCGATCACTTCCATTGTACCTCTGAACCGACTCGGACGTAGTCTCCCGCGCCAAAGTCTTAGTATTAATAGATTAATAGATAGTATTAATAGCTGTTATTCCTGTTCAATAAAGTGATACATTAAAAGAGTGCCAGGCAGTGTTTGCTTCCAAAAAACGTACATATAGAACACGGGACAATCATACAGTGCGATCGTTCGCAACATTCCGGGTGCAACTACTAGTTTTACGCCACCTAGCAATGGAAACTTGTCACCTTCTCCCAACGAGCTTTTCTCAGCAGCTGAGCTATTAATCTTGCGCAAGAACTAATATCAAAACTTGCTCTGTGTAAGTCTCGGAACGATCAGTTTAATGCGATTATTGATCTCATTGCCAAACTTGTGTACAAGTAAACAACATAAAATGCTTACTCTGGAATGCACAAACCATCCGGAATAAATCTGTCGAAACATTCAACTCTTTGAATGAGAATAATATCGATATATTTCTCTTCTGTGAATCATGGTTGAAAGAATCCAAATTATAATGTTATAAGAAACGACACAGAGCTTGCAATCGGAGGAAGTGTTGCTATTTTCATTTAGAAAGGCTTAAAATACAAAAGCCTGAACAAATTGTAGACAAAAATAATAGAAACAGTCGCGATATCCATCTATGGAATTGGTATTACTGCTGTGGTGTTATATTTTAGTGGCAACAAATTGAATGCTCACAAGCTTAACTTATTCAGAGAAGAGATTAAACTACTGCTTAGTCTGAAGTCAAAGTATATAATTTGCGGGAACTTCAATTGTGTGAGAGCAAACAAAGCGGGCAAAATTTTGTTTGAGGAAGCTCTCCGCAGTAACGTGATTTTTCACATACCTGATGGCCCCACTTGTTTTCCTCTAAATGGAGTACCGTCCCCCATTGACCTTATAATTAGTAGCGGACACAACTCTCTATCTGAACCGACTGTGATTAATCACCTTTCGTAGATTCATCTCCCTGTCTATTTTGAAATAAATCAACGCATCACTATGGCAGACTATTCCCGTTTTAATTATAGTAAAACATTCTGGAGCCAGTATCGCGAGTTCCTTCATCAAAATTTGAGACTTAACGATTGCAATCTATCGAAATCACTTAACCACAGACAGATAGACAATTTAGTTGCAGATTTTGTGAATACAGTGCACACTGCCCATGATTTCGCTAACCCAAAAATAAGTTTTAAGCCACCCAATGGCAAACTAGATAATGCAACATCAGCTCTTATCAAACACCGCAGCAATGTTCGACGACAGTGGCAAAGAACACGCTGCCCATGGTTAAAATACTATTTGAATGAACCTAACAATCACATCCGCTTGACTTTTCTCGAAATATGTAACAAACGATGCAACAACATGCTAGTAACTCAGGAAAGAAGTTCACGCAAAATGTGGCAGCTTCTCAAACTAAATAAAACTCGTTATCTTCCCCCACTACAGCTTGATGATGGCACTGAGCTATATTCTGAAAAACAAAAGGCGAACCTGCTAGCAGTAAAATTTCATGATTCCCATACTCTCACACTTCATACACTAAATCACGATTCCAGCCAGACAGTTGATAGTGGAATTTCCAAGCTATGTCGCCCTTCCACTGACTTCCAACCACATTCACTCTGTAAATCGTCCGAAATTCGGTCAATCCTAAAAACTCTGAAACTGAGGTCTTCTGCTGGTGTCGACGGTTTACTTAACATTATTTTGAAAAATCTTCCAAAGAAAGCGCTTGTGATACTAGCATTCATCTTCAATATCTGCTTGAAACACGAGTATTTTCCATCTGCGTGGAAAAATGCGTACACGGTTAGAAATTTTCGGATAAATTTGATAAATTTTGGAATGCATATAGGTCCAAACGAAAGTTAGTATCAATCCAATAAGTTTGTTTAAGATCAAACAATTTAATCTGATAAGATAAATTTTATCTGATAAGATAAAATCAATACCAATTATTCATATAAATTGAATAAGACGCTCTTATAAACGGTATCCGAATCGCATATAAATGAATACCCCACATTCTTATTAAATGTACACCATTTAGAATAAGAAATATATTATTCTAATTTCGAGGTCACATATTTATCCCATTTTCGAAAACCCAAAATCATTTAGCCCAAAATCTTATTCTGGTTTTTTCCCTCCTTTTTATTATGAATATATATATTGGGAACAATTATCCATTATGATGAAAAAAGAATGAAAACAATTGAATATTTATGCATTCAAAGATAAAAGTAGGTGTTGTGAAAACACTTGACATAGTACACCAAGTAAAACTTTCGAGCATTAAATTCAATTATGTACTGTGAGATGGATAACGATTATTTGTTTTATTATTTGAAAAAAAAATCGATAGATTTTATTCATATATACTTTATTCACCAAAATCAAAGTTTTACAATATTCCTGTAGTGATTGAAGTTGTTCCTTATGGCTACCAAATAATTTTCACAAATAACTTTAATAAACACTTTATTAAACACTTCCAATTAACTTCACTTACAAACTCGAAATGCTAATTGCACGACTTGCGACGCAAAAGTAATTTTAAGAGGTTACATGGGTTTCGGAGAAAAAAAAACGCAATTTTTAAATGTTTCAAAAATAAAAAATAATTTATTAAATTATTCGAAATTATTGTTAACAACTAAAGTAACTCTTGAACTATATGTAAAAAAAATTTTACACAAAAATATTGATAATGCGCCCTCTGGCAGCTATTTTACGAAAAGGCTCGAAAAAAATGCGGTGCCAACGATAACTCAAAACCTAATGCACCAATCTTAACCAAATTTCGCACACTTCTTTTAAATAGTATTTTCTTGTACTTGAACGAAGGAAATTGTGTTTCGTTCATTAGAATTTAATACACATGGAATTATTTATTGAATTTTTGGGTCAAAAATTAAATTTTTTACTCGCAACGTTGCCAAAAGTTCAGATTTCAATATTTTTACAAATCCTTCGTTCAAGTGCAAGTCAAACCTATATTCTAACAGAAACAATTTGATTTTTTTGTTTCGGATGAATCCAGCTCAAGATATCGTTGGCACCGCATTTTTCGAGCCTTCTCGTAAAATAGCTGCCAGAGGGCGTATTATCAATATTTTTGTCTAAAAAATTTTTTACATATAGTTTAAGAGTTACTTTAGTTGTTAACAATAATTTATAATAATTTAATACATTATTTTTTATTTTTGAAACATTTCAAAATGGCGTTTTTTTTTTCTCTGAAACCCATGTAACCCCTTAAACAATCCGTTTCACGAAAACACTCCCGAGTATATTTTTGCGTCCAATGCAGTTCACTTACAAACTTTTAACACGAACTTTACAACTTACGACGCAAAAGTAATTCTAAATAATTCGTTTTATTTTTTATGAATTTTTAATATGAATTTATGATAAATATTATCCGATCTTGGTATAAACCACCCGTTTATACGAAACTCGTACAAAAGTTATTCCAAAATAGGATAGAACAATTTTATCCAACGTCAAAATATATAATCTATACGAATATTAGGATACATAATCGTATACCATTGTGAAGATCAATTTTATCCGAATATTTTTCACCGTGTACGTTGTCCCAATTTTAAAGCCTGGGAAAAATCCAAAACTTCCTCGGAGCTATCGTCCGATCAGTTTATTATCTACATTAAGCAAAATTTTCGAAAAAGTGATACTTTCAAGGATTCAGCAGCATCTCCAAGCGTCATCAATCATTCCTGACTTTCAATTGGGCTTTCGACCTAAACTTTCCACTAACCACCAACTGTATAGGGTAGTTAAGCATGTGTGCAAAAGCCTCTGCGACAACAAATCTACGGGCCTGATTGCTTTGGATATAGAGAAAGCCTTCAACACAGTTTGGCACAATGAACTAATCTACAAATTAATGAAATGTTCCATGCCTATCTATCTGTGCAAAATAGTACAATCTTTTTTGTCTTCCAGAACTTTTTGTGTGAAATCGAAATCCCTTCCTGATAAATACGGTATAACAGCAGGAGTTCCTCAAGGCTCCGTTCTTAGCCCCACCCTATGTAATATTTACATGTACGATCTGAAAAACGAAATATAGCGATGTACGCCAATAACACTGGCATATTTGCGAGTAGTAATGATCCGAAATTAATCATTAAGAGCCTTCAACAGCAGCTCTAACTTATAAACAATTTCTGTACTAAATGGAAAATAAAAATCAACTCGGGAAAAACGCAGGCAGTATTTTTCACCAATAAAAGAGCCTCAAACACTTGCCTAGTCCCCAAGTAAATATTTTAGGATCTATTGTAGGATGAAAAAACAATTTAAAAGATATTGGTGTTCACCTGGATAAGAAACTCACCTTTCATTCTCACATCGAGGCAACTAAATCGAAAATCATGAAAAGTATCTTGTACACCTACCCAGTTATTTATAGGAAATCAAAGCTGTCAACAGTTAATAAATTGTTAATCTATAAGAGTGCCATGCAGCCTATCATTCTCTACGTTTGCCCTGTGTGGAACAGCTGCGCAGGATCCCATAAAAAAAATTGCAAATTTTGCAAAACAAATGCTTCAAAATTATTCTTAATACACCTTTTTATTTCCTTCGTATTAGCTACACTCTGCTGCAGGACTCAAAAAGATTCCAGTAACAGCTCAATATCGCCACCAAAAATTTCTCAATAGATGCAATGGTTCCAACAATCCTCTGATTGATTCCTTACCATCGAACTGACTATGGTTCCGAAATTGATAACTTCCGGTTAGTACCTATATGTAAGCTAGGCAATAAGTTAAGATTAAGTTTTTTTTGATTAAATTAGATTAGTATAACTGAATATTAGGTTTTAAGCTATTTTTTCCTAAAACTATATAACAGTACAGTCAATTAAACATTACATAAGATTTATAAGTTATTTCCTACTTAGGTGTAAAGGCTTGCCTAAACTCTAAAGTTAAGATATTGTACTTCACACTATTATTCGAACGCAATAAAGTTACATTATTATTATTATTATAATTGCGCAGCATTTGGCAATGTTAAGAGGGAGCTTGTTCGCGGAGCACCAATGGTCTAAAAAGTTCACTTTAGACTTAAAAAAGGTATTGTCAGATGGTGGCCTGGTAACATGGTAGATTTTAAGGTCGTCCGCATATAGTAAGTGAGGAATGTCAGATAAAACCTCCGATATGTCAGATATAAAAATATTAAAAAGAAGAGGGCCAAGATGACTTGAGATACACCGTACTTAACGTCGACTTTCTTAGAAATAAGACTTTGGAATTTCACGAATTGCAAGCGGTCGTGGAGGTAGGAGCCAAGCCACTTTCGTAAAGATCATCCAATTTCGAATTGTTTCAGCTTGAGGATAAAAATGGAGTGATCAACTCGATCGAATGCTTTGCTAAAGTCTGTATAGCCTGCGTCAATTTGATCACCTGTCTCCATTTTGCACAAAATATCAGAAACAAGCACCATAACGTTAGTTGTAGTAGAACGACCTTTACTAAATCCATGCTGCTGCTCGTTCAGTCGAGCGTCGACCAGAGGAGAAAGTTTGCAGTAGATGATTTTTCCAAAAAGTTTGGGAATAGCAGATAGAATGGCGATGCTTCTATAATTTTGAATAAAACGTCTATCACCACTTTTATAAATTGGTGTAATATAAGAAGATTTTCAATACGAAGGAAATAGTCCAGAGGAGAGAGAATTATTGAATATAGTATGAAGGTGCGATATCAGTTGTTTTACACTATGAAGGTGCGAGATTAGTTGTTTTACACGCTTGATCAGAAAAGTAGGAGGGAGGAGGTCAGGTCCTGGGCCTTTTTTTACTGTCAAGTAGTATATATTTCATTTCTCGATATGGTCATATCCTCAGCAAAATTTGTTTGAGTCGCACCCGCGAATCAATAAAATGTTGGGATGCTAACTGGACTAAAAACTTCTTGAAAATTGTCAGCAAAAAAGATGCAGATCTCTTGAGAAGAAAAACACAAAATAGAATTTTTAGTGGACATTGAAGAGGGTTGGCCGCTTGTTTTCCGCTTCATATTAACAAAATCAAAAATTTTTTGGGGGTCGTGGATTATATTCTCCCCAGTGGTTTTAATGTATTTGTCATACGCTTCGTGAGGCTTAGTATAGAATTCATGATCAATAAAATCGCATTCTTGTTTAATACGATGGCTAACGTCGACTTGATTCTCCATTAGATTGTAAAGTTTGTTTCTGTGATTTCTCAGACGATAAAGCCAAGCCAAGGTTCAGAGATTCTATGTTTTTTTCTTTGTCTCAGGAACACACTTATCGACCACGTCAAATACTTCTCTATAAAACAAGGCTACATCATCATCAAAGGAATGGCACTTAAAAACATTTGTTCAATCGACATTGTCAAGGGAATTGTGAATGCTATCATAATCAGCATTATGGAAATCGTACACAATCGTATTATTGTATGTACTTAACATATTCCAATCTGTAGTGGAAAATTCAACTGTAAGAGCGGGGTGGTACGTCATTAGTCAGGCTAACCACTACATCGTCATAAACATTTGTAAAGATTAAGTCTAACCAATTACTATTTTGGTTGGGAGTCAGAACAACCTGCTGCAAATCATGGCCATACAACGTACTCACAAGGTTAAAATCAGAAGACTCAAGTAGGTTTACTGGTATTAAACCATCATCAGACTTATCAGAAACAAAACGCAAATTCGGGTGATTAAAGTCCCCCAAGAATGTAATTTTATCATCAGTACTACGAGAAGCCAAAAAAGAAGATATTTGTGCGCATATATAATTGTACACTGATTCGTCAGACCTTGGTGGGACGTAAATAAACCAATATAAACCGAGGTTTTGTAAATTGAAACGCGGATAAATATATGCTGGAACAATTTGTGCGAGGCTGAGTTTACAAGTTCACTTGAGTGAGTGTTCTTAACTGCGAGTAAGACACCACCACCTCTTGACTGACCAGTGGAAACATAGTCCCGGGCATTTATAAAGATTATCCAGGTACTCTCAAGGATTTTTTCATTGATATGAGAGTCATTTAGTCATGTTTCAGTGAAGGCAAGAACGTTGAAATGGTAAGATTTGGTGTCAAGAAAGAGTTTATTTATTTTACCCCTCATACCACCGCAATTGTGGAGAAAAATTCTGGGGCTTTTTATTGAGGATATCTTGTTAGGAGGGATACCCGATACGGTTATAGGTATTTTGTAAAGAATTCTTAACCGAGGCAGAATTACCAGAAGTCGTAGTAAGAGCAGTGCCAATAGCTGATGTTCTACTGGATGAATGTGAATTACGAGTTTTGATTGAGTCGGAATATATCTTACGGTGAAAATCGTCATGATTTAAATGGCAGCTTTTGATTTTTGAGATGCGTCTCAGCCAATCATCTTCCGACCAATAAGTGCAAAAAAATAAAAATTGATTTATAGGAATCGTTTTTGAGAGGTTCAGATTGGGTTTTTTGTTGGATAACAGCTTCGTGATTCTCGATGGCAGTGAACAATTCCTTGATAGGAGAGGTTGCGACATCTTTGGTAGACTTCATCGGCATTATCAAGTTAGGAGAATCGTTATGTGCACTCAGTAGTTCCTCGTGAAGTGATATCTCAAACCAAGGAGCACAAGGATTGAATGGCCCTACTACTGCCGATGGTTTTGTATCGCACTTAACTATACTCTCTAATTTATTAACTATTGACTTTTGGTTGGAGAGTATATTGGCAGAGATGGTATTTGTCAACTGATCAATCTTGTAAGTTAATGCTGCCGTTATTTTATTTTCAAGCGTTTTAAGCAGATTTCTATCATTCGTTTGGCATTTAGATTTGGGTGTGCTTAATGTGCTGATTGATGAATCAAATTGAGCTAAGATGACATTAAGCTCAGCTGATTTGTCTGAATGTCTTTTCCTGGCATTCGAAACACCATCTTCTATACGATAAAAAATGACTCGCACGACAATAGAAAATAGACAGCAAACAATATCGATTTGATGATATTTGAATTAAAATAATGCGGTGAGGTAAGTAACGAGGAATGCTTATGCCCAAGTTGACAGTACCAACTGTCACATGACAATGAAAGATGTAACGGGCGGTCCACCTGCCCATCGTGGGACGAGGCGGTAGGGAAACGATCGAAACTGAATCTGGTTGTAGATCGTGCGAGTCACAGTCATAGCATAAATACTATAAACAGCTCGGAAAATACGTTATTTGCGATACGATTTGCGATATTTCCCCACTGATTGCGAGAAGTAGATAGCAATATCCAAGTCCAAGTTGAAAAAAAGACAGAAAGTACGTTTCTCATTCCCTCTAGGCAATATACATGTGCTTTGCCAAAGAGACTATTTTAATGAATGGCCATTTACGCAATATTGATTCACTGAAAACCTATTCTGAGTATAAAAATTGTAAGTGATAAGATAGTTAAAGCGGAATACTACTTTCGATATCATTTGACGAGTAAAAAGAATATGTCCGATACTTTTATGCAATCCACTACAGAGAATTTCGTTTGTCGCCAACGAATTTCCGCTGAGCTTACTGTTTCTTGATGGGATTATACGCACGCCAACACACTCTCACCTATCAGCTAACACGGATATATACATTCTCACCTGTCGTTTGAGAGTATACTTTTCTCACTTTTGCATATGATAAAGTGAACTTATTTTGGTTTTGGTTCTACTTATGTGCCAGCTGATGGTAAATCCTTCACTCCCTACCAATCTCTTCTATCAATCAATCACGTACTTTCAGGCCCCTGACCGAGAAGCAAACCGACGTACTAACAGCAGCAGGAGTCTCTTAGTTTGTCTTTTTCTTTTTACTAATGTTCGAAGAACATTATTAATTTTAACATTATTAATTTTAATTTTAATTAAACAAATATATATATATATATATATATATATATATATATATATATATATATATATATATATATATATATATATATATATATATATATATATATATATATATATATATATATATATATATATATATATATATATATATATATATATATATATATATATATATATATACATATATATATATCTATATATATATATATGAAAAATATATAAAAATTTAATTTTAACATTCTAAAACTTCTTTATAATTATTGCTTGTGGACTTTTGATTCTTTGTTTTGCTACCCCGAAGAACGAAAGTACCGTTATCTCGGTTGTTTTGCTAACACGTTGAAAGAATTTTGGCGCCAACATTTTACTTATATTATTGTTTAAGAAAAATAAAAATTGAATTAAATAAATTGATTGATATTTGAAATACATTCTTACGAACCCTTTTTTATTGGTTGCTTGTAGACTTATGACTCTGAGTGTATATGTATGTATCTATATGCAACAAAACGAGTGACTGGTAACGCCAAATTTACTAGCGTTAATCGAACGATTATCATCAACTTTTTGCACCATGATATTGATCACGGAAGTGTTTGACAATACTTCTCGCTTTCTTCATGGAATTGCTATGATGCACGTCTGTATATGCCGATCGAGTCTGTTCTAAGTTTTTTTTGTAGGTTCGTATTCCTGACGTACCATGAATTTCTTACCTTGTATTATACATCTGTTAGAAGGTAACGTTATCATATATCAGTATGTGTTTTTTATCTGTTTGTAGAGTATTGATTCGTTTTGTTGATCTGGTCATCGGTTGGAGTCTCAGGTTGCGCCCGAAAGCAAAACGGGAACATCTACAAATCGATGCAAATCACTTTAAAATTCTCACTAACTTAACCATGTTATCGAATATTCTTTCAAAATAAACTCCATATCAATATTTTCATGTCTAAGATAATATCCCGCGTATTCAACTACCCAAAAACGCGGTGACTTTTCGATTTTTTGACAAGCTTCAAAACCATTCTTTCGAAACATTTCAACAACGGCAGCTACTGCTGCCACCGAAAGTTGAAAGTCAACTCCCTTGACTGGTTAGCCTGCAACCAAATGTTGGATAATTCGTTTCCAGGTGCCGGTACTATCAACAAATCGTTGCCAACATCATCAACATCAGCATACTAAGACATCACCTAACTTATTTCTTGTTCCGCTGACCAAATTACGCAGCTGATCACGTATTGCTACAAATCAGCTGCGAGCAGCCCAGTAAACCCACCGTTATTCAATCAATCAAATGCCTTACTCGGACAGTTTTGGTTGGCACTATATTGAATTTGACTGTTACATGGTGCATTGCATTGGCTACGATTGTGTATGTGTTTGTGTAGTGATCTAGCTACGAGGCAGTTCTGCAACAATTGTGGGGATGAGCTAGATTCTGAGTTCTCACCCAGCCAGGCAGAATATAATTTTTAAAAATCAGTAAAGAAAATAAAAATAAAAAAATACCTAACTACTCCTTACTTAAATGTCCGCACGTCTTTCAAGGCCGTCTATTTCTTTCAAATGAGGTAATACCTTCGTTAAATTAGTCTAAGCTTGCATATTAACCTAATCCTTATGTCCTCTCAAAGTCACAGATTACTGGCACCTTGGAAGGAGGTAATAAATTCATAATAATTACACTACTTCCAAAACTTACTTCATTGCATGCTCCCAAAGCTCACATGTTATTGGAACTTTAGAAAGAAGCAATAATTCCTATATTTATGGCTTAGTTTTAAAACCTAAACATAATCATTATGTGATTGCAAAACTCACCATACATACGCAGACAGTAATTATAAATCCACTTCTAAAACCTAAGCTGATCATTCCATCCTCACCATAAAACTTGAGTGAAGATAAGAGTTCCTTCACTAAACTGCCCACTATGTCTTCCCAAAGCTGTGATAATGGAAGAAGAAAGGTAAAATTATAAAGATAGCTCCTAACACAAACTTAATCCTAACGTAAAAGCATAATGGCGCCTTTTCAAAGCGTTACCAAAGTGTACAGACTAAATAGCGTATTTTGCGATATTTGGATGTATAGATTTCTTATCAGCTGGTACGTGAAAAGAGACCAACCCAAGTATAGTCCGGGGAAATTTGACACGGTGCTTCGGAAAAATTAGGGGAAAGCTGAATTTTGGTGTGAACCTTGATACTGGCGTGTTGAATAAAATGTCGAAAGTCCCCATCGATCCGAGTGCTGCGTTACTTTTTATACGGGGTCAAAGGTCACCAAAAGTTACCTTTCCTAAATATCTCAGTAACGGTCATGTCTTTAGAAAAACAATGTACAATAAATTTGTAGCTTACAAAATTTCCAACAAAAAAAATTAGATAACTTTTTCTTGTAACCATAGCCATTTTTGAGATATATTAATCTAAACATTTGCCACTAACAGCATCCTCTTTCTGTTGATATCCGATTTCGATTACGACTTGGCATGTTTGTGAGTTGGTTTTTCTATGTTTAAGAGGCGCATAAAAAAAACATGTAAACAAACTTATCTTCGCCTTTTTTATGTCGAATTTTACTGGATTACCGGATTTTACACAATTTATGAAGAGAAGCATTCTCTCACATGATAGTTAAGATTGTGTACATCCGTGTTGTTGACATGTGATAATGCGTTGGTGTGCATATGATCCTATCCAGAAAGGGCAAGCACAGACAATATTCACTGGCAACAAACAAAATTATGTTGAAGATGTTTTTGGTGATGAACAAGTTACTCCGCGTTCATGATCCTGTTGCTCACCATTTGAATACTCAGAATATTATTTAAGAAAATTGATATAACATAAAACTATAATTGTTAAAAAAATGTTATCTTATGAGAAATCGTATCTTATCATAGCAGTGCTGTTTGGTGGGGTATTTTTTGTCTTCTTTCAATTTGTGATCTGGATACTGCTATCTATTTGTCGCGATTTATGTGTAATTATATCATGCGCTTTTAGACTGCACACTTTGGCATTGCGAGCTACTTTGAATACAAGCAATAATGATTAAACCGCGTGTTAAACCTAACAAATAAAAAAATTGAAAAACTCTAGCGTATAGCTAGAAACCGTTAGAAACACTAATCATAGCTAAAATCGTGCAGTTTTAGAAGATAGTAGAATCGTGGAGGTTTAGAGTGCATATTCCACCGATCGTGTCATTAGAGCCAACTTGTTGCGAAGCTCATGTACCGCTTTGATCTCAAGAATGCTTTGGAACATTTAGGGTGGAAATGTTTTCAGAGTTAATACTTGCATGAATTTCAAAAACTTATTTTCATATTCACTTGTAAATTTGGTTCATTATCGGATGTTTGAATTAGAAAACTATGAAAGCAGTATCTTTAATAACTTAAGTAATGAAAACGCCCAGTGTTTACAACACTATGGCAGCACTGCAACTAAAATTCTACCACAAGTGCTTCACGTCAAAATTAACCTACTATATTAATCTTGTTTTGATCCAATGACTTTATCGAAAGTTACAGTTTCGGTTTGCCATCCGAAAAATTTCCAGAATTTGGATAATATAAACAAAGCAAACGAAAAAGATAACCAAATCTGCTTCACATTGTGAATCTCATTTCGATCCGATGACCACATTGCAAGGGGTGAAAAGAATTTTAGGGTTAGGTAATAGTTAGATAATTTAGGATTAGTATTCAAATTTTCGAAACCTTAATGTTTGTTTTCTCTTGTTACTACAATATCATACCACCGTTAACCACAGAAAGCGCTATCGAGAGTTCGTCTGACCCCGACAGGGCCAAAAGGGAGAAGATCCGGGTTGTCTTCGCTCACGAAGAACGGGGTGGGTCGAGCGCTACTCGCTTCATGACTGGAGTCTACCACAGCACCGTCGCCCCAAAGGAAGAAGGTGGCAAAGAGTTTATAAAAGTTATTTTTTATTGCCACGAAATTTCCCATTCAGAGAAATTCGTTATGTTCGCAAATCACTTGATCCAACACTTTATTTTATTTTTTCTTAGCACCAATTTACTTTTAAATACCGCACTACCATTCACACAATCACTTAAACTCGAAACATAATATATACATATATATATATATATATATATATAGATATATAAAATATATATATATATATATATATATATATATATATATATATATATATACATATATATATAGATATATATATATATATATATATATATATATATATATATATATATATATATATATATATATATATATATATATATATATATATATATATATATATATATATATATATATATATATACATATATATATCTATATATATATATATATATGTATATATTATGTTTCGAGTTTAAGTGATTGTGTGAATGGTAGTGCGGTATTTAAAAGTAAATTGGTGCTAAGAAAAAATAAAATAAAGTGTTGGATCAAGTGATTTGCGAACATAACGAATTTCTCTGAATGGGAAATTTCGTGGCAATAAAAAAAAACTTTTATAAACTCTTTGCCACCTTCTTCCTTTGGGGCGACGGTGCTGTGGTAGACTCCAGTCATGAAGCGAGTAGCGCTCGACCCACCCCGTTCTTCGTGAGCGAAGACAACCCGGATCTTCTCCCTTTTGGCCCTGTCGGGGTCAGACGAACTATCGATAGCGCTTTCTGTGGTTAACGGTGGTATGATATTGTAGTAACAAGAGAAAACAAACATTAAGGTTTCGAAAATTTGAATACTAATCCTAAATTATCTAACTATTACCTAACCCTAAAATTCTTTTCACCCCTTGCAATGTGGTCATCGGATCGAAATGAGATTCACAATGTGAAGCAGATTTGGTTATCTTTTTCGTTTGCTTTGTTTATATTATCCAAATTCTGGAAATTTTTCGGATGGCAAACCGAAACTGTAACTTTCGATAAAGTCATTGGATCAAAACAAGATTAATATAGTAGGTTAATTTTGACGTGAAGCACTTGTGGTAGAATTTTAGTTGCAGTGCTGCCATAGTGTTGTAAACACTGGGCGTTTTCATTACTTAAGTTATTAAAGATACTGCTTTCATAGTTTTCTAATTCAAACATCCGATAATGAACCAAATTTACAAGTGAATATGAAAATAAGTTTTTGAAATTCATGCAAGTATTAACTCTGAAAACATTTCCACCCTAAATGTTCCAAAGCATTCTTGAGATCAAAGCGGTACATGAGCTTCGCAACAAGTTGGCTCTAATGACACGATCGGTGGAATATGCACTCTAAACCTCCACGATTCTACTATCTTCTAAAACTGCACGATTTTAGCTATGATTAGTGTTTCTAACGGTTTCTAGCTATACGCTAGAGTTTTTCAATTTTTTTATTTGTTAGGTTTAACACGCGGTTTAATCATTATTGCTTGTATTCAAAGTAGCTCGCAATGCCAAAGTGTGCAGTCTAAAAGCGCATGATATAATTACACATAAATCGCGACAAATAGATAGCAGTATCCAGATCACAAATTGAAAGAAGACAAAAAATACCCCACCAAACAGCACTGCTATGATAAGATACGATTTCTCATAAGATAACATTTTTTTAACAATTATAGTTTTATGTTATATCAATTTTCTTAAATAATATTCTGAGTATTCAAATGGTGAGCAACAGGATCATGAACGCGGAGTAACTTGTTCATCACCAAAAACATCTTCAACATAATTTTGTTTGTTGCCAGTGAATATTGTCTGTGCTTGCCCTTTCTGGATAGGATCATATGCACACCAACGCATTATCACATGTCAACAACACGGATGTACACAATCTTAACTATCATGTGAGAGAATGCTTCTCTTCATAAATTGTGTAAAATCCGGTAATCCAGTAAAATTCGACATAAAAAAGGCGAAGATAAGTTTGTTTACATGTTTTTTTTATGCGCCTCTTAAACATAGAAAAACCAACTCACAAACATGCCAAGTCGTAATCGAAATCGGATATCAACAGAAAGAGGATGCTGTTAGTGGCAAATGTTTAGATTAATATATCTCAAAAATGGCTATGGTTACAAGAAAAAGTTATCTAATTTTTTTTGTTGGAAATTTTGTAAGCTACAAATTTATTGTACATTGTTTTTCTAAAGACATGACCGTTACTGAGATATTTAGGAAAGGTAACTTTTGGTGACCTTTGACCCCGTATAAAAAGTAACGCAGCACTCGGATCGATGGGGACTTTCGACATTTTATTCAACACGCCAGTATCAAGGTTCACACCAAAATTCAGCTTTCCCCTAATTTTTCCGAAGCACCGTGTCAAATTTCCCCGGACTATACTTGGGTTGGTCTCTTTTCACGTACCAGCTGATAAGAAATCTATACATCCAAATATCGCAAAATACGCTATTTAGTCTGTACACTTTGGTAACGCTTTGAAAAGGCGCCATTATGCTTTTACGTTAGGATTAAGTTTGTGTTAGGAGCTATCTTTATAATTTTACCTTTCTTCTTCCATTATCACAGCTTTGGGAAGACATAGTGGGCAGTTTAGTGAAGGAACTCTTATCTTCACTCAAGTTTTATGGTGAGGATGGAATGATCAGCTTAGGTTTTAGAAGTGGATTTATAATTACTGTCTGCGTATGTATGGTGAGTTTTGCAATCACATAATGATTATGTTTAGGTTTTAAAACTAAGCCATAAATATAGGAATTATTGCTTCTTTCTAAAGTTCCAATAACATGTGAGCTTTGGGAGCATGCAATGAAGTAAGTTTTGGAAGTAGTGTAATTATTATGAATTTATTACCTCCTTCCAAGGTGCCAGTAATCTGTGACTTTGAGAGGACATAAGGATTAGGTTAATATGCAAGCTTAGACTAATTTAACGAAGGTATTACCTCATTTGAAAGAAATAGACGGCCTTGAAAGACGTGCGGACATTTAAGTAAGGAGTAGTTAGGTATTTTTTTATTTTTATTTTCTTTACTGATTTTTAAAAATTATATTCTGCCTGGCTGGGTGAGAACTCAGAATCTAGCTCATCCCCACAATTGTTGCAGAACTGCCTCGTAGCTAGATCACTACACAAACACATACACAATCGTAGCCAATGCAATGCACCATGTAACAGTCAAATTCAATATAGTGCCAACCAAAACTGTCCGAGTAAGGCATTTGATTGATTGAATAACGGTGGGTTTACTGGGCTGCTCGCAGCTGATTTGTAGCAATACGTGATCAGCTGCGTAATTTGGTCAGCGGAACAAGAAATAAGTTAGGTGATGTCTTAGTATGCTGATGTTGATGATGTTGGCAACGATTTGTTGATAGTACCGGCACCTGGAAACGAATTATCCAACATTTGGTTGCAGGCTAACCAGTCAAGGGAGTTGACTTTCAACTTTCGGTGGCAGCAGTAGCTGCCGTTGTTGAAATGTTTCGAAAGAATGGTTTTGAAGCTTGTCAAAAAATCGAAAAGTCACCGCGTTTTTGGGTAGTTGAATACGCGGGATATTATCTTAGACATGAAAATATTGATATGGAGTTTATTTTGAAAGAATATTCGATAACATGGTTAAGTTAGTGAGAATTTTAAAGTGATTTGCATCGATTTGTAGATGTTCCCGTTTTGCTTTCGGGCGCAACCTGAGACTCCAACCGATGACCAGATCAACAAAACGAATCAATACTCTACAAACAGATAAAAAACACATACTGATATATGATAACGTTACCTTCTAACAGATGTATAATACAAGGTAAGAAATTCATGGTACGTCAGGAATACGAACCTACAAAAAAAACTTAGAACAGACTCGATCGGCATATACAGACGTGCATCATAGCAATTCCATGAAGAAAGCGAGAAGTATTGTCAAACGCTTCCGTGATCAATATCATGGTGCAAAAAGTTGATGATAATCGTTCGATTAACGCTAGTAAATTTGGCATTACCAGTCACTCGTTTTGTTGCATATAGATACATACATATACACTCAGAGTCATAAGTCTACAAGCAACCAATAAAAAAGGGTTCGTAAGAATGTATTTCAAATATCAATCAATTTATTTAATTCAATTTTTATTTTTCTTAAACAATAATATAAGTAAAATGTTGGCGCCAAAATTCTTTCAACGTGTTAGCAAAACAACCGAGATAACGGTACTTTCGTTCTTCGGGGTAGCAAAACAAAGAATCAAATGTCCACAAGCAATAATTATAAAGAAGTTTTAGAATGTTAAAATTAAATTTTTCATATAATTTAATAGCTAGTCGGATAGCCGCGACGTTTAAGAACTTCCAATAAACGGTTTTGCATCAAAGCTTCAAGTTGGTCTCTTGAACTGTTATTTCCGCCCACTCATTTAATATTATGTCTTTGAGCTGTTGTTTTGTTGAAATAGTATGCTTGCGTATTTTTCTTTCCAATAGCGCCCATAAATGCTCAATGGGGCTTAAATCTGGTGATTGTGGAGGCGTGTGAAATTATTTGGGGGCCTTGTAAAGTAACAAAGTGCGCACAGTTTCCGCAGTGTGCTTGGGGTCGTTGAAAATAAAAAATTCTTTTTAGTCCCAATTTGTCAGCACTGGATTGCATATTACGTTTTAAAATATTTAAATATGTATGTTTATCCATCGTTGCCTCCTCAAACTCCATGTGGCCCGTACCATTGGCTGCCATACAGCCCCAAACCAGCACTCCACCCCCTCCATTTTTTACCGTTGGGTAAAGATTGCTCTTATTGTATGCTTCTCCTAGCTTACGCCATATTAGTTTGCGTCCCTTTATACCGAAAATACAGAAGTTCGATTCATCAGAGAAAAGCACGTTATTTAGGCATATTTAAGTATTTATTTGCGAAAGCTATGCTCTTTTTTCGATTGATTACATGAAAACCAGACCGTCTCCAAATTCGTCGTGCAGTAACGACAGAAATACTTTTTGGCAAATCATTCCTGAACATCATTTGCAATTCGCAATGCAGTCAAGCGTGGATTATTCTTCACTGAATTCAATATTGAGTGGTTTTCACGGGACGTCAGCTTCGGTAGGCGACTAGAACGAGGTTTTGACGTGATAATTCCGGTAGTTTTAAAAATTTTTATTACAGTATACACTCAGCAGTGCGATCTTTCAACCAATTGTCCAATTTCTCGGTTTGTTTTCCCTTCCTTCCAAAGCTTAATGATGATTTCCTCCTTGCCGATACTTATTTCTTTCCTTTTGTACCCCATACTAAAATTTTTAGCTTTATTTAGAAAAAAAACAAAAGACTTTATTCTAGCTATCTGATTAATTAATATATCAATAAAATGCAATCAAAATTTTAAGCAAATTACCACCTGCACGCTCGTAAAATCGCAACAATAATGACCGCTTGTAGACTTTTGATCGTTTGTTATATTGCGCTGAAGAACAAAAGTACTGTTATCTCGGCTGTTTTGCGAACACGTGCAAAGAAATTTGGCGTCGACAGTGTGGATTGTATATTTCATCAGAAAAATAAAAACTGAGTTTGCTGACTTTTAGAAAAATATTCTATATAACATTTTTTTATTGGTTGCTTGTAGACTTATGACTCTGAGTGTACATATTTATTGAAACAAAGTTGAATTTGTAATATTACGGATGCAATCATTACTTACCAATTATAGCCATGTTTCAGACGTTCTGTGCTGCAAAAGTAAAGTTAATCGTTATAATTGTGCCTTTTTACATGTTATATCATAAGGTGTATATATAGAAGAGCCAAATTTTTGCATTTAGAAACAACTTAGCATGCGCTTCAGTTATATTAAACACTTATTATGTAAAACACATAAACTCTGATTCTATTTTTACGTTGTCATGAATATATTTAGAGTATACAATATAGTTCATAATCTCCATCGTTCTTTGATATTGTACATACTCCGCATCTCAAATTTCAGCCTCGGACAATTCAGCTGATCAAATTTTCAAATTTACTATTGTTTGTAAAGCTTACTTATAAATTCAAAGGGCCAATAAAAAACATATTAAAATAACAAATGGACCAAAAGTTAGATGCTTCCTATTGTAAACTATTCTCGTATGAAAAACTTTTACATAATACTGAAAGAACAACATATTCAAAGCACGTTAACATATGAATTTCATCTCGAAAGAGTTTTTGATGCAATAAAGTAAAGTGGACAAACTGATTTGCCACTTAAATATTTATAGGTTTCTAGTTCTACCAGATTTTATTCTCTAGAGCGCTGCACATTAATCCTTTCATAAGCTATTTCATATCATTCGAAATTTGGAAAAGTTTTTCTATGTCAAGAAGCTTACAAAGTGTGCTCGCCTTTTATATTTTGTTTGATCAAATACAAATGAAACTAGTATCTGTCTAAGACTGGACCACATATTTGACTAAAAACTCTACATTAGTGAGCTCGAATCAAAACTGTTTCGTGCTTATCTTGCTTCACAAAGAAGATACCTAAACGCGGACAGAGGGGACATGAACAAGTTTTAACGTGATGTTGATGTACACCAAAATTTTACTCTTCATGCGACATGCGATTCAAAACTGTTTTTCATCCTGTTAGTAAAAGTTTTCCAAAGGGATCGCAATATTTCATTTCTACAAATAAACATAGCCCGAGTTTGTTGAACATAGCCTCTCTCATACTTTTCACTTTAGGCCTGCGGCCATTTCAAGGTTCAACCTCACCATCCGCACTCATATGAATATAAAATGTGGCTCTGTACCTAGGGATTTTGTCTGGCCACACTTTACCGGTCCATTCTGTATAGCATCCATGCATGTATCTATGAAAACTCCACACAATTAAGTGCTTGCGGAGAAAACTTTATGAATCAACCGGGCGAGTATAAATGGTTTGACAACTGTAATTGCAGAGCTTTAGGGAGCTCCGGTCTCTATTCTCTGAATCCTTCCCTTCCTCGACTGATCCGGGAAACGTGTTTTCGATGAACGTTTCATTCCGGGTCCTTTATTGGAACAAATTGCCATGATGATTGGTAAACATCCTTTTAAAGTACTAAGCGGGGATTATACCGATTTGTCGGTATTACGAGTATACCTAGCCATTGGCAGCTTATAAACTGACATGCACATAACTATTCTTAGTAGTCGCTATACATTTTCTACTACAGAGAGAATCAACCTTATATAATTAACTTGTGCCATACAAGAAAAGTTTTGTGTGCTTTTGCTCGTTATTATGAGTAGCAAGTATCGAATGCGACGCAAACAGCTAAAGCAGAAAACTTTCTCAAAAAGGATACAAGGCAGTCAATGTAAAAAATCACAGCTAGCCGCTTTTAATGAAGTAGTTATTATTAATAAGCTTGTGTCTTTTGTTTTTTGTAGGAAGAGTTGTCTTTACAAGCGGTTTACTTCATATGAAAACTCTCAAAAATCGATCGAATGAGCCACATGTTATTCAGTATGAGTAAATGGAAACGAAATGTTGAATTGACTACTTTACTACTGAGCTGAACTCAACTGTTTTGGAAATGGAAATGTAAATGTAATTGTACTCAATTAAGAATAAAAAATGAATATCAATACTAACTAGGAAAATATAAAAATCAATGCAGTTAAGAGCAAACAGTCCAAAATTCCAGCAAATAGTGTCTTCTTAATAGATATTTTTTTCAATTGTAATTATTTATTTATTTATTCAATGATCTAATACAACAGAAATGTTCCAAAAAGTGTGTACATAAAGTAAGTTTAACAAGTATAGTATTGACAAAAAAAGGAACTTTATATTGTTCTAAGAAAATTCTTTGAAATATGCAAATTCCATTAAATTAGCGAAAAAATATAACAGTTTGTTTAGGAGCTAACGCAAAACGATAAATCTCTAGCCATTCAGAAACTGTCTCCGGTAAAGAGCCCTAATTAAAGTTTTTATGCATTCTCAGAATTCGCAAAGCTGTGCTCGCAAAAGGGACATTAAAAATGGTCGTACCTCTATTGGAGCATTATGACTAACGAAAAGAAGATCTGACAAAACGTGATGAGAGAAGACACTCATCAAAAAACACTGCGAGATTCTGAGGACAGATTTTTTGATTGGGTTGGATTTCACTTTATGCAGCATAGGGAAAATTATATTTGAAGAGCAAGGAACGGGTGAATCTGCGTTGGACTAAATCTAAGGAATCCATAAGGTATAGCTGTAATGAGGACAGCATACTTGACAACAATATTCAAGGATATTGTAAACAAAAGGTAGAAAAAGTTGCACAGAAGTTGAGATATTGTTAAAGGTTGTGAGAATCTGAGGACAAAATCTGATAAACGAGACACCGTAGTGATAATGTACACACTAAAAAAACACATAGCGCCAGACGCCATAGTTTATAAACTTCTGGTGCTATGTACATAGTCCATTTGGGGATTGTGATAAAATATAGCGCCACACGCCATAACACATGGCGAAAAGTACATAGGAGCAGGCGCTATGCTTATAGCCCTCCACGCCATATACTTTAGTCCTCCACGCCATGCACGATAGTCCTCCACGCCATGCAGATGGCGTGGAGGACTATAGTCTATGGCATAGTATATGGCGTAGAGGACTATAGTATATGGCGTGGAGGGCTATAAGCATAGTGTCTGCTCCTATGTACTATGGCGTGTGGCACTATATTTTATCAGAAATCGACTAAATACATGGCGCCAGAAGTCTATAAATTATGGCATCTGTCGCTATGTGTTTTTTCTGTGCATCTGAAGATGAGTCAGTTCGCATCCAACAAAAGGCCACGAGCCTTTTCAGTTCTGACCATCAGGAGGTTGAGCAGTTGATGTTAGGTGTTGGAATTCTATCGACAAAATTCCCGAGGGATAATTGACATCAAAGTCCATATCCTCTCCTATACTCAAGAAGCAATACTCAAATTTAACTTGCTGACATTTATACATCCCCTCCATATTACATGGCTCATGGCACTATGTAATATAGCGAGTGGCGCCATAATTTTTGCGCCATGTAATTATGGCGCTGGGAACCATACTGCATAGCTCAGGGTACTATGTACATAGCGTCTGGGACCATGAATGCTGTGCCATGTTACATAGGACCATGCGCTATGTAGATTCTGACATTATGGTGCTGGGAGCCATATTGCAAGTATTGTAAATTTATCGTAAATATAATATTAAAGTAAATATAATATTGTAAATTTATCGTTTGTGTGTATGCATTATACGCGATGTCGCAGTGCTCGAGCGCGTTTTTGAAAGGAGGGAAATCGCACGTTACAGCTTGGAGATACAATATCAAATATTTACGAGATGGACCAAGCAAAAACTTGATTTGCAAATGGGCACAGAAGTTTCGGGTTACAGGATTCGTTATATTCAAGAACGTTATATTCAAGAAATTCAAGAACGGAAGAAACAATATACGAAGTAGCAGCTAGCGTTTGTCACAATCCGCGCTTTTCAATACGCAAAAGAGCAGTTATCTTAAACGTCACCAAATGAATCGTAAAGCAAATTTTGATGCGTGATCTGAAACTCCAGATAGTGTGGACGTAAAAGCGGTTGCCAGACAGTCAGGGAGATTGGCCCTTTTAAATACTGTATTTCGGAGCAATGAAGTAATTTCCAGTTAAAATGCATACGCGAATAAACAAAATAGTCACTTGTGGTCACCTGTCAATCCCAGACAAAATAATGAAAATATCCGTCATGAAGTCCGCGAAATCGAGCCTGCTATACCCAAACGTGTTATGCAGAATTCTATGAGCCAATTTCGTGATTGCATTCTACGAAATGGAAGATATCTGGTAAACGTAAACTTTAAAAGAGTTTGTAAGTTTTTTTTTATTTGGATTTTGAATAAAATGTGTGAGTGTTTTTTATTTGATTTGCCAGACTTTGACAAAGGCCTTGTCAATATCAATCACAACCACTCCGGTTGACTTTGTACGGCTGAATTATGCTATGATGTGTTAGACTACTCTTGCTATTTTTAGTTCAGTGGAGTGGCTTGAAACCAAATTGCTCTTCCAGGGGAATATTGTTCTCGTAAACTTTTTCGTTCAGGCGAGAAAAGAGGGTTTATTCAACCAGTTTGGCTAGAGATAAAACGAAGCTTATTGGTCGTAAATTTTGAGGAAAACTAAACTCTTTACCAGTTTTTGATAAAACTATAATAATGGCTGACTTTCACGCCATAAAAGACATTTTTTGGACAAAGCATAGCGTTGTTTATGTCAATAAGAGTCTGCTGTATCTGCATGTTGCCTGGTAAATGTATGAGGCCAATGTTATTGATGTTTTTTATGCCCAGCAATATTCGTAAATACAATTCCATCATCAGGTTCTTCATTTTTGTATGATCAGCTATCGTTAGCTGTTTTACCTTCCAAAGCTCAAGACTGAGAAGCCTTGGTATAAGTGGCTTGTGTGCTGTTCGGAAGTACCGGGACAGTCGCCAAAGATTGTTATTCTCAGTCTCGACGTTCTTCTCAACGTTCCTTCCTTGTGCTGTCCTGTGCCTGTGCTTGTCATTTACCAAAATAGTTATCGTACTGACCTCCTTTGCCAGCTACATAATAATATTAATTGATTCCTTTAAATCACTGGCCATTTCAACTGCTTTAGAAATGGTTATTTTGGCTAGTTTTACTTCCTAGTTTAACCAACAACGTGCTCGATAAGCTGTTATCTGATCACAAGCCGATCCTCTTTCTCTCTGTTTCTAGATTATTTGTTTAGATATTCTCTTCTCGGAAGAGGATCGGCTTGTGATCAGATAACAGCTTATCGAGCACGTTGTTGTGCACCTGATGAAGAACCCTATGGGGCATTTCACGTGAAGCGGACAACGAAAAAAAATCGAGGTTCTGGATTTCGTTCATATTGTGCATAATGATACTTCTAGAAGATATGAATGCGGATGCACAAGTTTTTGTTTCTATGAGGTTTAGTTGCCGAGTTATGGGCTTCTGAATAATTGACGAAATTGATAAAAGGTTTTTTTGAAAGCGGATTCTGAGATTCAAAACAAAACCTAAAAAACATTAAACATAATGATTGGTATAGAAAATTAGCTGTTCTTTTTAATTTTGAAATTAGATTTGAAAACCGGAAGTAAAAATTTGTGTGAAACCGGAAGTAACAATTTCAACTCGTTTTTTGAATAATTTGGACCAGGTTAATTTTGTTTATTTTGATAACAAAATAAAGCTTAAAGTATGTTTATTTTGCCATAAAAGTTTTAGAATGGGATGGCCGGTAGTTTAGGAGGTAGGTCAATTTCAATACATAAAAGTCGCATGGAGCGTGGTACCGGGAGCTTGATTATGATAGCTAGTGAGTGTGAAAGCAAAATATTTGTAGTAAAACTGTTATATATCACTTGTATCACTTACATATAGAAGATAAAATATTAAAAACTGCTAAGGCTGATTTATTAGTGAAAAAATAAGCTACTTGTGCATGGACAAATGAATTTATTTCACAATTATTACAATTTTACTCTCGTTTCTTAAACTAGTTCCTTTTTTTAATAACTAGAGGTGTTTCTACGATCAATTTTTTCCTGCAGATTCCACATAATTTCTTTTCTGCTAATATTCTTGGATTTTTTCTTAGGTCTTTAGCCTTCCGATGAAAAGTTAAATCGAATGGACTGAAACAGCGATAGCCGAACGGAGACATAATCCACATAATTAAGACTCTTTAACTTATCAACGAGAGTAATAGAAATTGCAAGCGTTGAACAGTAACTAAAAAAATAACGGAAAATTTGAATTGGCTTGGCGTCAAATATATAATATATGCGTCATATATTTTAATTAGGTTTTTATGGGAAAATAAAACCTTTTTCAAATAAGAGATGGCGCTACTAATCACATTTTGAATCAATTTTTGTTTTCAAGCCAACTAGCTGTCCTAAGCAAGCTCTCGATGCCACGCCCCATGCGATTTGTATGTATTGAAATTCACCTACCTCTTAAACTACTGGCCATCCCATTCTAAAACTTTTATGATAAAATAAGTATACTTTAAGCTTTGTTTTGTTATCAAAATAAACAAAATTAACCTGGTCCAAATTATTCAAATAACGAGTTAAAGTGCTTACTTCAGGTTTCAAATAGGAAAAATAAATTATTTCTTAAATCTAATTTCAAAATTACAAAAAACAGCTAATTTTCTATGCCAATCATTATGTTTAATGTTTTTTAGATTTTATTTTGAATCTCAGAATCCGCTTTCAAAAAAACCTTTTATCAATTTCGTCATTTATTCAGAAGCCCATAGCTCGGCAACTAAACCTCATAGAAACAAAAACTTGTGCATCCACATTCATATCTTCTAGAAGTATCATTATGCACAATATGAATGAAATCCAGAACCTCGATTTTTTTTCGTTGTCCGCTTCACGTGAAATGCCCCCTATATCTTGGACGTACCCTATGCTTAAAAGTGCATAGGCATAACTACAAGGGCCGTATGCTTTAAAATCTAAGCGCATATGTTATATTACATTACAAATCATCAAGGTTTAAATAAGTTTGTGTAGCCAAGTGATTAGAGCATCGGCTCTTGAGGTCCCTGGTTCAAAGGTAAATTTGGCTACATGTCAAACTTGGATGTTTTTATGAGGGCTTATAATACACTTCACTGAGGACTGTAATATATGGCCTTGTAAGCATATATAACACCTTTTCCTATAAAGTTTTAGCTATAATGTCAGTTTAAGCTATGATTTTTTCAACATTGTGCCAGAAGTATATAAAAATCATTGTAGGAATTCCGAAAAATACACTTGAATCTTCTGTGAAGCAGTAGCGCTGCTGTTGTTGTACGCTTAAAGTGTCAGATGATAGTAGCTAAAAAGTGTAATAAGGCACCAAGTTCAAACGTTGACTAAAAAAACAAAAGCAAGCAAATGCTGGCGGGTCTTTAGTGACGTAAGTAGATTTTAGATCATCCTAAATTTAAATTCTTTTCAACAATTCTAGAGTGATAAGCTCATACACAAAATTTGACACAAAATGAATTTATTATTCTATAATTTAAAGGACTAAAGTTTGTTGGCTGTGTTTACTTCCTTCCAATTTTGAAAGTCAACAATTTGCTGTATTACGTATAATGTCGTGACCAGCAGTATCTTATTCAAGCTCAAAGTCAAGCGTGATCACTCATGTCTATTTAGATTGAACCTATTTTTGTATTGAAAATACCCATAACGTACCGCACCCACAGAAGCAAATATGTCTTTCTGCTGGATGATATCCGATTTTCATCTCTGAAAAATACACAACACATGTATTACATTTTCAGCCACTCCCTTGCAACATATCGGTATCTAAGTGAGGATTATTACATCTTCACTTCAACATAAAGGCATAAACAATGGACACTAAGCTTAGATTATCTTGACTGCTCACCACAAAGTACGTCTTCATCATTGTTAATAAAACATTCCATTTGGTTAATTGAATATTGTCTTCGAACGCCCCGGCAGCACTATCTATTGCGGCACGTACAAGTAAATATGTAGTACTTACGAGTGTAACGTGTTTTATTCATTCCCATTATCAACAATTATCGTCACATACTGGGAAGGGTTTCCCATATATCAACGGGAAATTAATATACTCTGGTCGATGGTAAGCAGGATGTCAGCATAAGGAAATATCGTTGCATGCAGATATGTGCTTATGTTAATTGAAATAGGTTTATAGTTGGTGCAACAATGTGTTTTGCAGGTCTTCGAAACAAGCAGAGGTGGTAATAGAATAGTGGTTAAATGACGATGACGAACAAAGTGTATTGTCTAGATATCTCCGAATGGCAGGACAGTCGGTTAGCCTGAATTGTGATGTTCTCGTTTGATAAAAAAAATAGAGCTCAGCAGAGCTATAAGCTGAAAAGGATAGACTAAGAATGCATTTGTAGTATATGAAACTTTATAACGAAAATGGAATCATCATATCAAACGAAAGAATCAAACTTTTTAGAACACTCAATAAATATTTATTTTGATACATGAAGCTTCAGCTAATTAAAGTATCATATACATTACATCAAAAATACATATCTACTTTGGATTCAAATTAAGTTGTTAATAGATAATGAGTGGAAGTGACGTGGATTATACTATTAATTCAAGTCGAACAATAATTGAATTAAGTACTTCGAATTGAATTCGATCCAATAATCAAAGTGCAAGAATTAGAATAAAAGCAAACACATTTATTTTAACGAGCTACAGGGAAGGTATACCGGGTGCAATACGTCAACTTGTTTGGACCATAATCACTTTAATCGTTATAACATTTCTTTTTTCTTATTGTTTTATTCCACAATCGTTTCAGTTTCTAGTTTTCTGTTAAGAGGACTTAAGTTCCACGAAGCTCCTATGATATATCTAAGATTTGATTGATGGGTGTATTTATCATGCAAACATTTTCCCGCAATCCATATGTCTAAATCAGTTTGAGAATCACTTTATAGTTGAGAGAAATAACAATAGAATGTAGAAATACTATTGAGGGCCCATTGCACACTTTTTATCCTGCCAGTAAGGTGGTTGAAGTCCGATTCGGCCCCATTGGATCCCGATCTAACTCATCGAAGACAGGTTGTAGGCGTCACTCATTAACCCTAAATATGGGCTTATCACCGCTGAGTGAATTTAGGATTACCAGACCCAATTTAAACTTCCTATGCGGTTAGGTTCACTTGGAAAACAAGTTTAGAATTCACGACTTTCACGGACATACCCGATTTTTTTCAATACGCTTCCGATATATTGAATGTTAAAATGGTTTCCCCGTGTATTCGTTCACTATCATTCGAAAATTAATAATTATTACTACTACCTACAACTCTGTTAATATAATTCCGTACCCTGTACCAATCATCGCCTTTTCTCACTCAAATGACACACAGCCATCAATAAGTCCACCAGCACAAAGACACTCGGGCTCGCCGTATGGCCAGTATTTTTGCCCAGGGATGGATAAACTTGGTCAGTTGTGAACATGTCATTCGCGTGATCTGAATGTCAATGCCAGGAATGGGTGATCGACGATAGGCTACTGTTTGGGCAAGCAGTTTTCTTTTCCAATAAGTTGGATGGAAGACGCGGTGGAGATTGTTCAGAGGTTAAGGGGTTACCCCCACTTATAACTTTGATGAGGAACTTTGATTTTTTGCTGCATTTTTTTAAGTATAACTATCTGAAAATACGTCTTTCAAATTTCAAGTCGATCCAAAAAAAATTGATCGAGATATGAGCGTTGAAAGAGAAGAAACCGTTACTCACACCACCGGCTAATCTGCCGTCTGCCGCGCTCGACCCGCTCTCCGGTTTCTATCTATCGTTGCGGCCGAGAGAACTCGGGAAGGCAGAATGCTGAGAAGGTAGCAGCATATTGCATTTTCGGAAACAGCATCGTCGGCGGAAGAGCTATTATATGGAAAATAAAAAAAAATGTTTCCTCCGTGTAAACTGAAATTGAAACTTTAACCGCGTTTTTCTCGAAATGACATTTTTGAAATCGGTGACCAAAATTACTCAAAAACTACTGAACCGATCTTTTTGAAACTTAAGAAACTTATTTAATATATAAAAATGTAGTATTTGATCGTTCGATTTGTTTTTTTAATAAAGAAGTGCCGTTTTATAGCCAAAAGCCGACCGTTTTTTTTAAGTGAAAATCGAACCATTAACTTTGACTGTCCGCCATTTTGTGAAAAATGGATATTGTTTTAAATCCTTCGATCAAACACTAGTCTATACTATTATTTGACTAAATTATTCGCTATTTTTTGTTTTGGATGATCCAGATCGACACAATGTTGGTCACCACAAAAAATGAAAATTAAAATATCATTGTTTTGACGCCCATTTGTAATTTAACACTGTAATATTTTTCAATAAAAAAATTACTGAAAGGTGTTCAATGTACGTACTTTAAGATAATATAATAGTCGTTTCTTAAAATAAATTCATGAAAATGACCTATTTTTTGTGCTACAAGTGGGGGTAACCTCTTAACAAAGCGGATGGTCACCACGGAGTTAAAATCACTTTGCTTTTGTTACTTTGCGTCTTCATTTCTTCTCGCACTTTTAATTCTTCTCTTGAAGTAAGAAACCAAGCTCTTCCGACCGTGGCTGCAAATAACAGTGGAATCCAATATGCTAATTGTGTAAAAGTTATCAACGAGATCTAAATCAAACTACCCACAATGTTTCCTTGACTAAGTACTACTGCCCATTTCTAGTGGCTGTCACCGTAATTTCGCTTGCAAAAAAGGCTTTGCAAGACGGACTACCACACGATTTAGTCAAAAAATTTTGACTCGTGCTCGAATTGTCTTAGGAAATGCCACGGTTCGAACAGGGAACCTATACCACGTGCTGTACTTCGAAGCGTCCGATAAAGATGAAAAAGGCACACCAAAGCGAATTTCTTTTCAACCGTCGAATCACCAGTTAGAATTCCTCCTTTGTTCCTTTGATGCGAAAGCCAGAATATTTCAGTCCCAAATTAGGATTTGGCGTAAACCCACTTTTTTGGTCTTGCGCCCAACTTCTATACGTGTGTTCTGCAGGCTGTGTACGTTCATCAAATTTGTTGACCAGCTAAATCTGCAAATAACTGTCTGTGAGCCTGGCCGTCGAAAAATATTGAAAACTATCCGGATTTTCTATCGCCAGAATACAATCTCACTCCGTCTGATTTACACACACATAAAAACTTTAGAATTTAGTGTAAGTATTTAGCGCTTCCTCCGTGCCCCTCCTTAATACTAATATGACTAAAGAATCTTGACTCGTAGTGTCCCGATTCCTTCAGACTGACATCAGTTTTGCGGCAGTACCTCTACCAAGAGGCCAAGCGAAGAAAGTTGAATCAGGACAAGCAGACGAAGATACCGATAAGCTCTGTTCGCCATGTCAGCAAAGGTAACTTTATTCATTGCCGGCTACGAGAACAATTAGCTGATATCAAGGATCGGCCTAGCCATCGCCGTATGAATTTAGTGCATAAGAGCAGTTTTAGGTACCATGTTTTATCCAGCACACTCTTGTGGGTGCAAATCTCCTTGCTTCCCCACTTAACTCTTTCTTCTAAATTCACCTTCCATGTGACCTTGCTATCCGGAATAAGACCCAAATATTAATTTTACGCAACCTGAGAACACCACAATGAGAAGTTTACTTCAGAAAAAACAATAAGACACCTCAGGGCATTAGACGACTTGGATCTGACGAGTTCAGAACGCATTGACGAGTGGGTGAACAGTTCAACAGGAATCTTACTGTCGGATTTCAAAGATGGGAGCCCGGAAAAGTCCGAAAGGATGGAAAGCCCTCATGGTAAAACAGGGAACTAACAGAAGCTAGCCACAAGGTGGTCCAAAAATGCCGAAGATTGAGATCGATTTAAGCAAAATACGCTTTTCGAAAAGAAGAAGAGACGAAGCACATGCGACTCATGGAGGAAATTCTATGAGAACATTGAAGGAAATGCAGAAGCTCCCAGAATCGGGAAAGGTCTAGGTGTAACTCTTGGCGTATCTTTTTTTCTACGTATGAAAAACTGGGAGTTAGCAGAGGACTTTCCAGAATTGGCTAACACGAAACGACCAATTGCGAATAATGGTCCAAATAGCTGATCAAGGAAGAAAAGATGAGATTACAATTGAGTCGGCTATAGGCATATTCTGATCTTACAAAGCTGCAGGATGAGATATCAAGTTTCTCCACTTTGGGGTAGTACCCAAGCAATGGACAGCAGCTAGAGTGGTCTTTATTTTGAAACCTGACTGACTTTAGACCAATTAACTTAATATCGTTTCTGCTCAAAACACTCGAAACGCTGATAAATTTGTACAGCAAGAGCTCGATTGATGTTGCGAGACTCAACACGCGTATCTAACGGTTAGATCAGTAGAAACGGTATTACACAAAGTAGCCAGTTTCAACAATGGTTTGATATGGAGTGAATACGGACTTACTTAAAAAAGGCGAATTCATGCCAACTTTTTGGAGGCGTGAATTCACCTCCGAAGAAACGGAGATTTTAGTTAAAATTGGAGCACCACAAAGTGTTTCTGATGTGGAAGCGTATGCTAGTGCCATTATTGAGCTCATGAAGGGTGCATTTTTATAAACTTTGCCGGACCTTTAGCAATCGGCGCTGTATCGCAACAAAATGGGGACCCAGAAAGTTTTTCTTCAGGCAACTCACAAGGAAACATGGAGTGCCAGCTATTACCAGAACTACCCTCAACGGAACAAAATTGGAACTTGTTGTGGGCCGAATAAATAAGGCTCACGCAGTACGTTTCGATTTTCAATCTGCCTATCCTAATATCTGGAGTCTTAATCATTAATGCAGCGGAGAGCAAAAACAATATTTCGGAGTTAACAACGCTGCGAAGATTAGTTTGCATAACGATAACGAGTGCATTAAAAACCACCCCAAACCGCAAGGTTGGAGATAACTTTCGCAGTGCTGGATAAGTTCATATTTTGAAACGCATGTTAAGCGAGAGTACGCAGTTAAAGTTCAGGCATTATGGACAATTCAAACCAATGGAACTACAGCGGTATTCTTACAGAATGCCGAAGACGGTATGGGCTTGCATGGACCACTTAAGCAAAACATCATTACTTGACAGGAACTTCCAAGTCAAGATAGCCACAAGAATCGACTGGAGGATGAAGGAAGTTATCGTTTATGGTGGCGTTCGGATTCATACGGATGGATCCAAGATGTCACAAGACTTGGCACGAGCATTTATTCAACGAATTTAAAACTTCAAATGTAGTATAGACAGTCAGACCAAGCTACTATCTTTCAATCTGAAGTACGTGCTATAGGCATATGGCGTTGAGTCCATTAGCGGAACATAAACTTAAGCAACGATTATTGGCGTCAACAGTAGCGCAGCTATTCTGACTCTTATGATTTATAGATGCTCTTCGAGAACTGTTAACGCGTGCAGAATGGCTGTGAGTCAACGAAAGGTGCAAAGCATAGTCACATCTGGATTATGGGCAAAGGATACATTGGTGTCATAGGCAATGAACTGGCGAGGAAAGGTTCAGGAGCCAGGAAAAGCATCTATATTACTGTACCAAGATCAATGCTTGACAGCACAAGCAAACTAGATACGGTCATATGGGCTGAAGTAAAATCAGTATGGGAAAACGAGACGGATTGTAGGGTATCCACGACATTATATTCATCGCCAGATTTAAGGTAAATCAGGAAACCGCTCAAGCTCAGCAGAAACTGTTTGAAAGCGATGGTTGGCTTGGTCACTGATTACGGCCTTACTGCATCTAACGCGAATAGAATAGGACTGATATTCAGCAATTAATGCAAAAAGTGTGAGATGGAAGAGAACACCATAGATCAAACTATCTGCGATTGCCCGGCCCTAAATAACAAACACCTCCACCTTCATGAGCTAGCATAGGTCGCTATTATCGTTACGTTAAGTTAATTGATTCAATTGACCAAAGTTGACCAAAGTTGTCACTTGGGAGCTCTAACAAGCCAGTGGCGACACGAGGGTCCCACATAAAAAAATAGGCCCGATTTGGCGGCCTAACTCAAGCTTCGTATGCAGCAACCATTTGCTAGTGCCTAACCTAACCTAATTTGCGACTTGAGACGATCTAGTATCACTCAACCTAATTGCCTAGTACAGTCTACTGAACATTCATTGGCCAAACCCAATTCTTTTTAAGTATACGAAGGTAATTCAAAAAGTCAGACCCAAATAAAAATTGGTCATTTTTGCAAAATAAAAAAAAACAAATAATTCTTATCATAATCCCTTTAAAAGTTAATATATTTTGTCGAACATTTTTTTAAACCTTTCATTTTGTTCGTCGCATTCTTCGAAAAAATTCAAAACAGAATCGCTGTTTTTACTATTAAATGAAAATCGTTTCCCGCTTATATGAGATTTCAATTCAGGATATAAAAAAGAATTCGCGCGGGGCCAGAGCGGGTGATTACACTGACTAATCGATGATTTATCATTCGTACTGTAGCTCATGAATTTTAATTCATGAAATAATGCACGTGTGAACAGAAGCGTAATCGTGATGAATAATGATTTTGGTTTTTCGTAAATCGGGACGTTTTTTTTTATTGCAGAGCTCAAAACTTCTAATTATTTTGCATAGCACCTCCCATTTATGGTTTTTTTTCTTCTAGAAACTCGATCTTGATAGATTCCTTGCTATTCCAAACAACAGTACCCATTACCTTCTTCGCCGGTGGACACACTTCAGCTCTTTAAGTCCACTCCATTGACTGTCGTTTCGTTTCAAGTGGGCAGATATCGAGCCCATATTTTATCATCCCTTGTAAATTACCTCGAAAACTCCTTAGGGTTCTTAAGATACTGATCAAGATACCCCTTTGGTATGACTCGTATGAGTTTCTAGGCAGTCATGAGCAGACGTGGCACTCAACGAGTTCGTAATTTTCTTTAATTCAAATCGACTGTTGAAATGCGATGCAGAAATCTCACATACTTTCAATCGACGACCATTTAACACCAAATAATATTTTCTCAGTATAAAACAGTTTGTCCGACCAAATTTAAATTCACCAACCCAATGTTTCACTCTAATGTATGACTCGAGTTTTTTCCGTGGGCTTGAGTTTCTTTTAATAAAACATCTTATAGCCACTCTACTGAAATTGCATCATGGTTGACAATGTGCATGGCGCGTGAATTTAAACGAGATTAAGATTGAAAGAGAAAACGCTTCTAACATCTGAGGTTGCCTTCTATACTCTAGCTCCGTAAACTTTTTTAGTGACCCTGTCTAGTGATGCGGGCTGAGCACTTTTCAAACCACTCCCGTAGCTTTCATGAAGCCGTCGGAGCACCACGAAGCCAATTATTACTTGCAAAGGTGTCACATACAATCTACTTGCGATGCAAAGTACAGCATTGCTCAGAGACCCATATGGTCTCTCCTGGTACTTAATGTGTTAATTTTGCATATTTGCATTCTACCTTCCAAACCTCACTGCCATCGTAATTAGTCTAGCTGGCCAGGAAAGGTTGCAGAACAAAATTTTACCAATGAATATCAGTAAAGTGTCAGTAAAATGTCACAGTATTTAAAACGGCCTCCTATCTTGGATCAATTTTGAATACTGCAACATTTCAGAATTGAACACGGATAAACATTTTTTTGGTACGTCCTATCTAGTCATCTAATTCAATATAAAATATATTAAAATAGTACTTATCATTTAGTTTGACACAAAACTCTTGAACTGCCATGAAAGGAATAATTAAAATAAACACTTTTTTTGGAAATATATGAGTAGGAACTTACTCTCTTTGACACCACAGCACAGCTATAATGGATTGCTCCGAAACCTGAAAAAGAAACAAAGCTCATATTGAATTGAAAACTCATGAAATTCAAATAAAAAGTTAATAGCACAACTTTCATTTTTCTGCGAAACTAGTTCTATAACGCAACCAAAACTAAAATTTAAAGTTCGAGGTAAACCAACTATTCTCCTAGCTTTATTTGAATAATCAACAAGTGAGCTTGTAATTCAGGTATGATCCTAATCACCTACAAATTCAGATCCAATGACCGTGATGCTGCAGTAACAATTGCAACACTGCGGCCAGGCAGGGTGGAAGCCGGCGAACCTGAGGACCAGGACGTCGGCCGGGAACAACATAACCACAAGTCTTCACGTTAACAGCTACTATAAGCCCAACTGTGTGAAACGGGGCACGAGGCGTAACATATGGGTCGCTGCAATAAACAACGAGTACGAAGTTTAATTAAAGCGAGAAGCTAGATAAACGGCAGTCGAAATTGAGACCGAGGTATAGCCAGGGCTCTTTCATAGTTGTCCGAACTTTCTCGGTTGAATCTGCATTGCAGGATTCAAGTAGAACCGACACAAATTGGAACCTAGAGAGGTATGCAAGCAATGAACACATACCGTATGGACTCTGGCACGATGCGCAATATTTTCCGTACCACCTGGACATACGGTGGACTCCCAAGCTTGATTTTTCGGTATTTTTCACCACCACAACTACGATTACAAAACTCCCTTGCTTGCGCTGACTGTCTACAAACGGACGATCAATCATTAGCTTCCAAGCGTTTATCAGGCAACTTACATTTACCGGCTTTTCGACCAACCTGGATTGACGCTCTGATCAGGATACAAGGATATTATTGATTCGTTGGAATTCTGAACATTGCGGAATATACAGCTAATTGGAACGCACGAGGATAAAATTAGCATGGGTATTGTTAGATGCGAACAGAGAACAATGCACGTTGGGATTACTAATCAGCTTGACTACACAAACGTATAGCTGTGTGAATATGTCGACATTATCTTCCTGGTAAATCTTGCCACCGCTCCCAAGTACCGGTTTATTAGGAAGCTCTAGAGCATGTCTGTGTCCGTTGATAGTTCGATACTCATTACATGAACATCTGTAGACGTTTTCATGCTTGCAGAATAATTCAATTTGCTTTCGTTGCGCTATTATTATCGTATTAAGGTATTATCATATGGTCGAGTTGCAGAGAATCTGAAATGGTTTAAAATTCGCAGCGAAAGATAAGTGGTCTGATCTCGATTCCCTAAGTGAAATAAAATACTCGTAAGACAGTACCTATATACTAGCAATAAATATTATGATTTTAGCAGCCAACTTGAGCAGGGCTCTCTGACTGGTTATTGCATGTAATCCGAACTTAAACTTCAGGCTAATGTATTAGCTATGACAGAAGTTGTCAGTCAATAAGAAGACCCATATTCATGATAAGAAATGCCAAAATAGTCTTGTATTGCAATGATAAATTGTAGTATTAGATTAAAGAACTATTTGCTGGGGAAATTATATTAATGTGTAAATTAATGCTACGCTACGCTAACTTCTTATAATCTACATTGAAACGCTCATAAGTTGGTATCCTTCAAAAACATGAATGTCGCCGCGTAATTACATAAAGCTGTGATACGTCTCTCGCCACGATAATGGTAGCCAGTGCTGCCATTTTAGCATTTTGAATGCTAGATCTGGCATTATTTTTTCCAAAACGGCATTACAAATTCGGAGTTAGCATCAGGCATTATTTTTTGGCATTTAAATTTAAATTTCAAAACACAATTTTTTCTCAATAATAGCTCTGTTCGTGTGTTTTCAGTCGCGTTCATCTATTGAAACTTCTTGAATCATGTGGTGGGGGAAATTCATGAAAATTACAAAAACGCTATCATGGCATTTATTTAACAGTGACAACCAGAAGTGACAGTTGTCTGCTTTTGAAATAATAATAGTGATTTTAAAGTCATATTAAGCAGTAATAAAGTATCTCCACAAAAATATTCAACATTCATTATAACATTGCGCGAAAAATATTTTCCTTGCCGCGCATATTTGAAATTCTGTACATATGTATCCGCGCCACGCCATTTTAGGATGTCGCACTAGCTCAGATTCAATTGAAATCTCATGCTCTTTCATGGAAGAGGGAAATTTTTCAGTGCAAAAGCATGCAAAAATGCATAGTGTACGCGAACAGAACTAACATTTGAAAACATGATGTAATGCTGCCTTGTTTCAACAAATATGCGGTTAAGCATGGCCTTCATATAAAAGGTCTACCGGGGCATGCAATCTCACAGGTATTAAGCATGAAGGTATTAAGCTACTTTTTAAAATTGTGTAGTCCTCCCGGGATTAAGATTTGTTGGCAATTGCACGATGACAATTGTTTGACATTTCTTTGACAATTAATAATGTGAATGGTACTGTTCGGTTAAATCAGGGAATAGTTTTTTTTTCAATTATCCGGATACTGCTTTCGAAGTTTTTGTCGCGTAAAAGATATTTCGGATAAGTGTCGTGAAAGCGCTGTGTATATTTTGTTATTCACGCGAGAGCTTTGCAATTTGAAATACCTGCCACCTACTTTCGGCAATGTGAATTATAAACAATTGCCGATTGTGGTTGGTAGGATTTATTCCACTTTAAAAATCCTCAAATAATGATAATCTGCAAATTATTATTTACAAACGATATTTCGGATAAGTATCCCGATGAATTGAGGGCTGATGTTAAAGACTCTACATCTAAATGGCTTCTTAAAGATCTCAACAAATCCACTTTAGATACCCAGGTGCCATTTCCGCATTATAGTAATATATTTTTTCCTGAACAATGTGAATTAATTGTCATGTTAAGGCTTCAAATGCAAGTAATCACACGGCTTACGATGGAGAAAAATTTTCGTCATGCAACACTAACACTTTTTCTTCATTTATTTATATTTAAATAATTGTTACTGTTTTGATTGTGAGATTCCAAATGATGCTTTGGAAAATATTGGTAAAAATGAGTTTCACACAAGAAAAAAAGATTGAGAGATAACCGACATGTCTGGGAAAGATATAGAATCATATTGAGATGTAAATTTTAAGCTTCTCATTTGTTTTTACTAATTTTCGAAGAAAATTAGTATTAAACTCACTTCGCCGAAAATTCATATTTCTTTATATACATATACATGTATATATATATATATATATATATATATATATATATATATATATATATATATATATATATATATATATATATATATCAGCAAATTGATTAATAGAGATAATCTCTGGAGTGGCCGATCCGATTGAGCTGAAATTTTCGGAGAACGTAGATGTATATAGTAGGTAGGTGCACGATTTGCTGAAATTCAGATATCTTAAACATTTTGGCGGCGGCGACCGTTTTAGTGACTTTTGAGGTACTCCTATATTTCCAAGCAGTGTAAATTTTTCTTAAAAAAAAGGATTGGAAATGAAAACTTATTATGTTTTTAGCTTGCCAATGATAAAGAATTGGAAATTTTGAGCCGTGTGTGGGAGCAGCGTGCCTAAAAGTAGGCAAGGATTTTTTTTCAAATTTCGATTTGTCATTACTTCTGACGAAAACATTGAATCATCGTGAAATTTACAGAGCGTATTGATCTTGACTAAAACTTAATACACATGGATTTCCAAGGTAGTGTTGGTAACCCTGTAGCTACGGCAGGCTCCTGAAAAGAAATATTTCAAATCATTGACCCTCCTGAAAAATTTTTGATTTTTGACGAAAAATTCAATTCATTGATAAATTTTGACTTTTGTCCATCATGTCAAATTGAAATTTTCAAAATTCCGATTTGCACAAGAACGGCAACCCATCACCAAATTACCTCTATTTTTAGCACTCGAAAGTTCTGTTCACGAGAATTGTCGACCGGATTATGCGATCATAGTGAAATTTACAGGGCATGTTGGTATTAACTAAGACCAGGTCTGATATAAGTGATTTTGAAATGCGGGCAACCGTGTTGCAGTGGTACCATCTTGAAAAATCACTGAGAAAAAAAACCGGTTTTTGGCCTATAACTTCCGATTCAGCCATCACATTTAAACGAAATTCACACAGTATTTGGATCTTACTTGAGATAACATTTGGTGGCTGAAAAATTAGAATAGAATTGCCAGCTATGGTGATTTTTGTCTCCCAAATATTGCGAATTTCCTCAGTAAAATAAAGCTTTTTTCCCTATAGCTTCGGGTCCAGGCATTAAATCAAAACAAAATTAATGCAGTTAATAGGTCTTAATGTGAGCCAAATGTTTTAGGAATTTCGTACATAAATCATGAAAGGGCTGCCAGCTATGACTATTTTTGTAATTTTGTGAAATTTCTTTACTGAGCGATTATGTCATTAGATTTGCAAATGGAAATGATTCTGCAATAACAATTAACAACAAATATCAGCGCTTTAAGAATTTAAAAAGTTTTGAGGGTGGTAACCCTAAAATTCTTTTCTCCCGTATAACTTCCAGCGTAGTGATTCAATCGAAACGAAATTTACTGGTTGGGTTTAACTTAACGTGAAGCAGATTTGGTATGTAGTTTGCTTTGCTGCTGACACAGGGTAACCAGCATTAGCCATTTTCGTAAATATTGTACCAACAGATGCTTCAAATTACGTACTCGTATGCAAAGCATTTGCAATAAAAATAAAAAACCAATTTTTAAATATTCCGTTTTGAACATTTTTTCGGATGGCAGCCTCAAACAAGGTTTAACCGCTGAAACTTTCGATGAAATCTTGCGATGAGAACGATATCAAAGGATAAGTTGGTTTGAGTATGAGCTTGTTAGGGTTAACTTATTGCTGCTTCGTTGGGAAAGTGTTGCCACAACTGAACATTTTCATCATTTGTGTTATAGTTGAGTTTTGTTGCTTTGGATAAGGAATGGTTGATATGATTCTACAAAACAGTGTGTTACGTCTTTCCACACTTTTTTGTCACTGAAAGACAATTTCTTCAAAAATTAGTTTTCTAGCGGTTCAGGTGCGCTAGAGTTTTTATTATATAAATATATATTGTTTACATATCAAATCATGATTATTTTGATCAAATAAGGAAGCATTATTTAGCATTAAAATTTTACAAGATCTGGCATTATTTAGCATTAAATAAAATTAAATCTAGCATTATTCCAAAAAAATAAATGGCAGCACTGATGGTAGTGACTTAAACCAGTTTTCGCGCAGGTGATTACAGTACGCAGTGCGACAGCTGTCGTCCTTTCTGGTGCCGAATCCGACGCCCAAAAGAAGCAGGCTGAGAATGCAGTTATTGTCATGTTTACTATACGGTACTGCTTATTCAAAGCATTGTAGACTTTTTGGTCTGCAATACATTTAACCCTCTGCAGCTGCAACCGGTTGTCAACTTTGTCTCCCTGAAGACCTTGTAGCAATTTCACTCGAAATTTTTGAACTCTCAATTTCGACGCGCACTGTAAAGTGTGCATCGGAAACAGAAGGTGCTGTAAGGGGTTGTTTGTTTGAGAGTGGTGGATTACGGTACTCGGGAAGTCTGGTTTTGGTCCAATTAGTCGAATTGAGGTGGTGGGGCGTTGGTCACGTAGTTGACGTCTTCGGATGTGAAATCTAGTTTGCCCGCAAAACAAAACAAAAGAGAACAATTATTTTTGGGATTTTTTTTTCGGTAACAAGTGTTGTATGATTATCGTAAAAAGTGACTATTTCTTGTTGTTGATATCATCTGTGCTTGGAGTTCGGCAGTGATTTAAGCAATTTTTTTCGGAGGAAATATTGTTCTTGTGGAGTTTATAATTGAAAAGCAATCAAAATGAGTGGAAAAGATATATCAGGTGGCAGACAATTGGCCAAAGCTGTGGGGAAAATTAAGGATAAAGTTGTGCGAACGATTTCGGATAAAAATGATATACAGCACCCGGAAGTGCAAGGCTATCAAAGAGTTCGGTTCAACAGACAGCCAAAGTTTTTCTCAAGTGCGTTAGCTGACCAGATACTAACAGTATTTCCCCAGCCGTGAGCTAGATACTATCGGTATTTCTCGAGCCGTGAGCTAAATTAAAATTTTGCAACGTACTGCATATTTTTAACAGTATTTGGTGATGAATTCTCAGAATAACAGAGTCTAATAAGTTTTCTTTTATAAATTTGTTGAAAATCGAAGACGATTGAAATTAAATCATAGTGCCTAAAACTCAACAAAATGGATTACACGAAAGTTTAAAGAAATGCAGTTCTGGATCCTCATCAATGCGAGTTCTGGATCCTCATCATCATCCCTCCTCTGAGGAGGATGACGTCACAAGTGGAGGATGACGTCACAAGTGGAGGATGACGTCACAAGTGGAGGATGACGTAAGCGAGTATCGGTCCGCGCATGACTTAAGCTAAACAGGGCTGTTTATTAGCTCAACAGGGCTGTTTATTAGCTCAGTTGGGTTGTTTATCAGCTCAGCCGGGCTGTTTGTCAGTTCTAAGATGATCGTTTACGTCATGCGCGGACCGATACTCGCTTACGTCATCCTTCACTTGTGACGTCATCCTCCTCAGAGGAGGGATGAGGAAGAGGATCCAGAACTGGTATTCTCTATCAACTCATATATATATATATATATATATTATATATATATATATATATATATATATATATATATATATATATATATATATATATATATAACCTTTCCTTTCCCTTGTGTTATATTGCGGCTAGTATATTTTCGTGGCAGATGAAATATACATAGCATCCTGCTTCTTCTAGGAGCCGATCCGCCCCATAATTAAAGGTCTTAAAGGTGTACCATGTAGAGCGTTAACAAAGCGGCATACCAGCATCCGTCGGAGTCAGATAAAAAGGTGCTCCGCTAATGTGGACGATCAGCATTTACGGCCATTTCTAGCGAATCCTGCTCCCGGGGTACTTTTTTTTTGATTTGCTTCTTGTTAGTTCATGATCCCTCACCCTGTTTGGTTTTTAAGATTAGGTGCCTCCAAGCATCCCCATTACTTTTAAATCACTGCAACCTCAACGATAAAAATTTCGACCTTACATTTGGAATCTACCTCAGGAACTCCAAGGACAAAAATTAAGTGCCATCGGTAGACTTAATGCTAGCACTAACCCTGCTTCAAAGTTTATCGTTCTGTTCTGAAGACATCTTATCAGAAAAAACTATCGGACGAAACTTTTCTATCCGCCTTTTGAATTTTTAGTCATTAAGCCCTGTGGAATTCAATTCAACATACAAAAATTGCGAATCTTTTGGTGACTTCTAGTCCGAACCTCCCCCGCTAAGGCACTTTTTTCAATGCCATCCCTTTGCCTCTCAGACTATCATAGCGTCATTTAGGCGGAGGTGGCTACTGCTTTTAAGGCCATCAATTGACATCTGTGTAATCAAATATACAGAGTAAATATATGCATTTTTACAGATAGCTAAGCGTCTATTAATTATTTTGCTGGTCCTTTTACAGTATCTGAAATTGTTGCGGAATGCTGTGCATCTCTTGGAGAAATGTCAAGACAGTCGACAGTGCAATGAATTTGAGTGCCTAAACATAGGGCATAAGGCAACTGAGGGGCAGACGAATTAGCAGGGGTTAGCACCTTGTTTTCAGAGGTCTCATGCTCTTTCACTATAGGTACCCTGATGTCATTGGCCAAACTCATCAGGTAATATACATCGAGGATGCTAAGAAGTTCTGGGCTGAAGAGCCCTCCTGTACGATTGCAAGTCGTATCAAGTCTCGTAGTACTCTCAACTTTATTGTGGACGCTCTGACGGACCACTGCTTCATAGGGCGGCACACACAGCTATTCTGTGTAGAGTTCGAAGAATTCTGTCAAAATTGTGGCTTAAAGGATGAATAAGAGTCCGTTCTCCATCTCATGTGCCAGTATCTAGCTCTTGCGAGGAAAATAATGGCCTCCCTTGGAAGATTTTTCGTCTCAGGTCTGACTGATTAATCCCTTACGGAATCATGGGGTATTGTGCAGTTCATCAAAAGAACCAAATAGTTCCCAGAGTATAATAGCAAAGGGAGAGTACATTCGTAGTATCACAACGGGCGTCTAATAAGCCTATGTGTGCCTTTTGTTAAATCTCTCCTATTGACAGCCACTTTACCTAACCTAAGCTGGCTTGGTTATGATGTGGGCGCTAAATGCCTAAAAGTAGGCAAATAAAATATTTATAACTTCACCTAGAGTGATCAGTTCATTTACGAAATTTAGAGACATTGATGGGCACGTTCTTCTTCGCTTGTGTGATTTTTGATGAATGTATATATGAATATGAAACCTTCAAATAAACAAGCCTGTGGTAGTGGTGCTATCTTAAGCCCTACAACTACCGATGTAACCACCAAATTTCAACGAAGTTCACACAGTAGTTAGATCTTAGTGTAAGCCAAGTTTGAAAAAAATTGTCTGCGAAATTACGACAGAGCTGCCAGCTATGGTAGTTTATTTCATAATTTTCGCTAGTAAATCCAATCATTGAATTTTCAAGTGATAATGATCTTGCAGATAATAATTATGATCTTGTATTCTTACATTTGGTATCAATTTCAAAAATTCTGATATTTTTGAGGGCGGCAACTTTGAAAATGTTTCTCGTCGTCGTCGTCGTAGCACTACAGCCCCTCTCGGGCCTTGGCTTCTCGTAGGTGACGCCTCCAGTTGTCTCGGTCCAATGACCGCGTCCTCCAATTCCGAAATCCGAGCAGCTTTGCGCAGTCTTCGTCGACAGAGTCAGACCAGCGTTTTCTGGGTTTTCCCACTGGCCTTCGACCCTCGGCCCTTCCGTCGAATACCTTCTTAGGTACTCGATGCTCGTCCATTCGTTGCACGTGACCAGCCCATTGCAGCTTCCGCAGTTTCACGATTGTGGCAACCTCCGGCTCGTCAAAAACCTCGTACAACTCGTGGTTGTATCTTATCCGCCATTGGCCGCACTCTTGTTTAGCTCCAATTATACGCCTGAGGACCCGTCTTTCGAAGGCGTTCAACATATTTGCGGATGCTTGGGTAAGGGTCCAAGTTTCACATCCGTAGCACAACACAGGTCTGATGATTGATTTGTAGACTTGGAGCTTCGTCTTCCTGTGTATGCAGCTGGTCTTCAGTAGGGCCAAAACGGAGTAGAAAGTTTTATTAGCGAGCTGTATTCTCCGTTTAATTTCGTCAGTTTCACTGCCTTTCGTTGTCAATTTCGAGCCTAAGTATATAAATTCGTCCACATTTTCTAAATTATATTCGTCAAGAATTATATTTTGTCTAATGGAGGTCTTCTTTCTTGTTTGCGTCATGATTTTTGTTTTCGTCTGATTGATCTTCAAGCCTACTTTTTTTGGCTTCCTGGTCAAGTTTCAACAGGAGCTCTTTGGCGGATGTGAAGGAACGGGACAAGATGTTAATGTCATCCGCGTAGGCCACTAACTGGTTCGACTTATACAGAAGCGTACCCCCTGTGTCGACCGGAATCTTCCTTATCACGTACTCAAGTGCTAGGTTGAACAGCAGAGGGGCCAACCCATCCCCTTGCTTTAGTCCGACATTTGTGTCAAAGGCGTCAGTCAGACTGTTGTTGATTCTGACTTGTGATGCTGTCGACGTCATCGTCATTTTGGTCAGCCGAACTAGTTTTGCCGGGATGCCGAAGTATAGCATTATTTTGTACAGTATGTTTCGGTCAATACTGTCATATGCTTGTTTTGAAAATGTTTCTACCCCTACAATTTCCAGTTCAGTCATCAGATCCAATCCTAAGTTAAAGGATGGATTGACTTTGACTTGAAGCAGTTTTGGTATACTTTTGGTTCGGGTGTTAGCAAAGGCTTACCAGCACTACTTTTATGATTTGCATACTGCCATTAAACTTTAATATGATCAACGTCGATCATGAAAATAAAAAGAAAATATTTAAGTTTCTAAGTTTTAAAAATCGTCCGAGGGACAGTCCAAATGACAATTCCATCAGTTAAACTTGAATAAAAAGCTAGTGAAAAAAACGCAATTCATAGGGTATGCTGGTCATGACGTGGAGCGGTTTTGATAGAATCTTGGTTGCAAGGAGGAGCAAGTGTTGTCAGCACTTAACATTTTCATGATTTTTGTGCTTGGAAATTCTAGCATCAGATTTTATTTGATAGGCATCTTATAATGAATATAAGAAAAACAAGTATATTACTCTTCTAAATTTTGAAACTCTCACGACTAGTAACCCTGAAAATATCTCAGCTCTAAGGATTCCCATGCAGTCATTGAAGCAAAGTCATACATAACCTTCGATAAAGGTTTGTTGTAATAAGGTAATACAACATGTTTTTAAAAGCTACGTAATTTCTCTACTTTTCTTCGAAAATCAGTCTTTCCAGCGGTGCTTATGCGCTATAGCTTTTTTTTACTAATGTTCGAAGAAGAACATTAGTATTAAAATCACTTTGGCCAAAAATTCATATTTCTATATACATATATATATATATATATATATATATATATATATATATATATATATATATATATATATATATATATATATATATATATATATATATATATATATATATATATATATATATATATATATATATATATATATATATATATATATATATCATCGAAAAATTTCAGTGAAAAAATCTCAGAAACGCGCCATCCGATTGAGCTGAAATTTTCAGGACACATTGGTGTATATGCAGAATAGTGCCAGGTCTCACACAAAACTAATAATCTTTAACTCTTTGGCGCCGGCGGCCATTTTAGTGATTTTTTTAATATACCTATTATTCCGTACACAAATAATTTTTGCCAAAATAAAGTTGACGACATAAATTTCGAACAAGTTTTACATGTGAATCGGATAATGTTTTGGAATTTTTTAACCCCATGTGTGCGCTGGGTGCCTAAAAAGAGAAAGGGAAAATTTGAAAATTTTTAAATTGCGATAACTTTTGACAGAGCTATTCCATGATTACGAAATTTTCAGGACATGTTTGTTTTATTTAGTTGTAGATTAGTGTACGTTTTAATGAGTGGAGTTTAAAGTGAAAACCTCCAAATCATCGTCTCTCTAGTTTCTTAAAAAAAAGCCACTCATATGTAAATTTTGTGCTTTGTTTACATAAACAAAAAAAAAATTTGATATGGTATAACGGGCACGCCTGGTAACCCTTGCCCAAATTACCTATATATTTAGCATCAAAAACTTCTGTTCACTGAAACTCACGATCCGATGAACAGAATTTATTGAAATTTGCAGAATGTATTGGCCTTAAATAGGACCAGATCTGATAGAAGTGATTTTGAAATGCGGGTGATTCTGTGCCAGTGGTGCCATCTTGAAAAATCACTAAAAAAGATAACTGTTTTTAGCCCTATAAATTCTGATTGAATCGTTCGATTTTGACGAAATTCACAAAAAAAGCTGCACCTTACTTCAGACCACGTTTGGTAGAAATTTGGTTGAAGTTACCATCAAAAACTTCTGCATCAAAAACTTCTGTTCATGGAAACTCACGATTTGTTTAGCAGAATTAATTGAAATTTGCAGAATGTATTGGTCTTTAATAGGACCAGGTCTGATAGAAGTGATTTTGAAATGCGGGCAATTTTGTGCCAGTGGTGCCATCTTGAAAAATCACTAAACAAGGTATCTGCTTTTAGCCCTATAAATTCTGATTGAATCGTTCGATTTTAACAAAATTCACACAGTAGCTGGACCTTACTTTAGACCACGTTTGGTAGAAATTAAAATGAAAAATTCGGTTGGAGCTGCCAGCTATGATAATTTTGGTGTCTTAAATTTGAAAAAAAAAAATTTTGGAAGTAAAAACATTCAAACCATCGAATATCCTAAAAAATGTCCGTTTCTACAATAAAACCAATCTGTATACAAATCTTATGCTTAATCTACACAGTCAAAGTAAAACTTTGGAAATTTCATGTCGGACAAGAACGGTAACCCTTTCTCAGTTAACCTATATTTTTAGCTTCAAAAACTTCTGTTCACGGGAACTCACGAATCAATAATCAGATAGAATTGAAATTTACAGAATGCATTGGAATTAAGTAGGGCCAGGTCTGATAGAAGCAATTTTGAATTGTAGGCAACTCATTTCCAGTAACTTTACGGCGCTTTCGATGATTGAAAGTGGTCGGGGAGTACAATAGTGATATTTCAAGGGTGAAACATTTTTTATAGGGGAAATTGGGCAAAAACGTCCATTTTTTGTTCGCGCATATATTTGGGGACCTTTCTGAGTTGTTTCGGGCGGAATATCCATCCATACAAGTCTGAAAAAAACGGACTAGTTTCGAAGATACGGCAAAATGAAATCCGGCAGAAAAACTAAAAGTAGCACTAAAAGTGCCAAGGAGGAAAAGGTTGAGATCCTTTTTGGTTCACCAGTTGGCGTCTCAGGGTGTGCTGAGGCCCTCCTCGTGACTGCAGGTCGCCACGAGGGTGTCTCTAAGCTTACCGGGGCTGTAAAACTTACGAGACCGCAGGAGGTAAGGTGCCCCTGGACTCATGTCCAGCCTTACAGAAGAGGTTGCATGTTTTATAAACGAAACATTGTTTTTATAATTTCTTAATAAAATTTTCGATAAACTTCATGCTTCAGTAAGGCGAAGTGGAAATCCGACTGTTTTAGATTATCCAGGAAAAGTTTGGTATGAGAGATCACTCGATGAAAAGTCATATAGATGACAACAGGATTAGTTGGTCCTATCTTAGTATGTTTTTTACTTTGGTCATTTGAACGAATACAGGAGGTGTTTTTTGCATATAATAATATTAAAAACAAATTAAACTGATTGAATCTGATGGCCTCTAGATTGGAGAAAGCCTTGTCAAATAAATGATCGACCATTGGAAGGTTACGGACAAGCTGCACTGACTAATGAGTCAGTATTCTTTGAAGGTCATCTTGCACCAGCACCACTCTAGCTTGGGAACGTTGTTTCTGGAGGGTGGGGGAGGGCATATCAGGCCGTTTCATTAATTTTTACAAATCGTATGCATTGTATGTATATATGTACATACTTCAAACAGGTATTTGGAACAGGTATTTTTTCTTACTCGTACTAGTTATACCTAGTATGTGAAAATCCTAGTACGACCCAACCTTTATTGTCGTACAGCATACAATTTGTTTCTTTTCGTTAATTCAAACTGTTTTTTTTTCAAACAGTCTTAAAAAAAAACAGTTGTTTTTTTTTAAAAAAACAGTTCGTTTTCGTTTTTTTTTGAAAATAACAGAAACACCCATCACTAAACGTAAGGCATGTAAGGAAGATTATACTTAAAGAGTAATATGCGAGTGAACCTCCGCTCTACAGATTCAATGTCTTCAAAAAAGTAAGTGAATCGAGGAGACCAGACTTGACTACAGTATTCAAGTTTAGGGCGAACTAGGGAAACAAATATTATAAAATATGTCGATATGCTAAAAGAATTGTGGCAGTAACGTATAGCAAAGCCAGCAATTCGTGAGGCACTATTAGCAACGGAACGAACATGAACATCATTCTTAAGTTCACGATCGGAGGTGACGCCCAAATCAGTAAAATGTTCCACAGAGACAAGGACGGATTCACATTTCACATAAGAAAAGGCTTAAGTCAGGGTCTTACACGAATAGGACAAAGACATTTAACGATAGGTAGTTAAAGTAACACCAAGTAGTAAGGAAATCCAAATCCTCCTGAAGAAGCAGGTAAATGCTCACAGATACCATAGTGATTTAATTTGAGTGGAAAAAGTTTAATATTGACAGAATCAAATGCCTGAAAAAATCTGTATATACAGCATCAACTTGACAGTTCCGGTCTAACGCCGAGAATACTGCAGGAGTAAATTCAATGAGAATTTGAGATGTGGACTGACCTTTGACGAAGCCATATTACTGAGATATGAAAGGATAGCTAAGAGAGTCATAATTTTCGTTAAACACGAAATGCTCAATGATTTGAAAGGAGAGTAATTGGAATAATAAAATAAAGAGGAAAAAAATTAATAAAATAAAAAGAAGAATAATTGGCATCAAGAGACGTTATAAGAGATTTAACGTCAAGAGGATTAGTCGAGGATGATGAGAAACAAGGAGGAAAATTGAAAAAAAAACATTGTAGGAAGATGATCATTATGAAGAGGTACTCCAGTATCTGCAACAGTTTTTAAAAGAATCTATTAAAATATGGTAATAAGACGCTAATTTCGTCATTTGAATTCTATATTTTCTGTTGGTTAGCAATTATTTAATACCTATTTCCAAATACTACATACTTTTTTACCAAAAAATAGTCATTCTGGCGTATTAAAAGTAATGTAGGCTGTCTCTCCTTTTCGGTCTTTGCTATTCAAGGCACGGCACGGAAAATAGCAGCCAACATTTACAGTTTGGCCACTTGAGTTGCATTTCGAAGGGTCTGCTTCAGATAAAAATTGAACAACGTATCCAAGATTGTATTGGATAGCTAGCCATATAAGTATGTAGTTTTAAGCACGAATCGTTTTGTTTGGCTTGCAGAGTTGAAATAATAATGGTATTCGTACGCTTAAAAACTTTCCCTAGCTTACGCTGATACTACTCCTTATTTTACACTAAAAAGTATTCTTTATTCTACGTTATTAACTAATGCTGTGATGAGACTGCAAATAGAATCCATGGCAGCTTATTTTCCGGAGAGTGTTTGAAGTCGCCTCTCATACACGGAGGGACATACGAATAGCAAAACTTCGAAGTAAGCTCCACCAGGGAATCATCTTATTTTCGCAGCAATGATTTATCACTTGATTTGAACAATAATTTGCACACAACCCAAAAATACTTTCATATCCACATGAAAATCTAGCACCTGGAGTGCTCTGTATTTTTCCGCAACTTCGATGTGATTACTTGCATACTTGTTTACCACAAAACAAACCTCTCCACACCGCTATCATCTACTTTGGTTCCATACCACACATAATCATCAGATACCCAAGAATACCTGTAGTGTGAATATTCTGGAACGAGCAATGACGACGACAGCTACATACAAAGTGAAAGGAAAATGAGTTATAATTTTTAATATGCTAAAGTTTCCCGCGAACGACATAAAGCATAACTCACCAAAACAAACAGACACAACCAACAGTCAAATAAAGCCCAAGATGTGCTCAAACTCGCGTGAATATTATTTATAAAAAGAAAGCGGAAAATATTGTCCTTACAACGTAAGAAAGAACAAAGTTGAACTGTTGCACAGTCAGAAAAGTCAGCAGGATATAGATACCCCGGGTACATTGAAGCAGAAAATGAATAGCTGCAGACCAAGTGTAGAAGAAAGATAAGTAACATTTTACACGTGAAAAAACTTTCGTCGACTTTTCTTTCATTCAGATGATGACGACCACAACGAAATACAGAGAAAAGCAAGTTTTTGTAGTTTTTTATTCTTTCTTCTTTTTTTCTTCATCTGCAGATAGCTTAATTTTCAACGTGAGCATTTCGTTTCGTGAAAAGCTACTGCTTAAGCAAAAAGAAATGTGAAAATATGAAATAATACGGTGTATAAGAACGCTGGTTTGGTCGAAACGTGAAAAAACCAGAGCGTCAGAGAAACCAAAAAATCAAACAAACTTTCAAACATAAAATAAGAAAATTATTTAAATAAACTTTCGTTCAGCTTAAAACATTGGACTTTCTTGAAGAAGTTCTATATTCTTGGACCTCGAGTCACTCTCTCGATTCGCTCAAATGGTGTTTAGTTAAATGAATATATTAGCTGGATTCTTCATTTTCTAAGAATACACAGTAGCGCAGAAATAGAAAGTTTTCTGAATTTATTTAAAAAGAAATTGAATTCTATTGTTTAACATTGGAATTTTTACACCAACATTAACTTAAACAAAGCCAATTAGGTGAAATATGCAATGTAGTCAGATAGAAAACTTGATGCTTTATTTAGTGATTTAGTGTTGATGCGACAAAAGTGCTTAGTTTATTAAAGCTAGACTAAATTAAAGTCAAGTATGTGACCATGATTGCATTCGGTGCTCTAGCCAAATGGATTAGCAAGCTTCATCTTGCTTCATTTTGTTTTATTTGGAATACTATACAGCAATGCTGATATTCTCTAGAGTCTCTAGAGACCTTCGCACTACCTGTCGTAACATGTTAATGACTTCACGATACAGATTTGAGTCCACTTAGCTCTGCATAAGTACTTGAGTTAAATCAAAGGTTAAGTCAGTCATGGAACTAATCACTCCACGCTCGTATAGATTGATTGTAAACATGTGAACGAAGCTCTCTATCCGCTTCAACCCCTAGGTCTGGCCAGAGGTTGTTGTGGGCAGGCCCGGCCCTAATGTGTTTAGCGCTTGGTGCATATGAGGAATTTGCCGCCCTCAATACAGGGTCTGGAAATATACTGTATAAAGCACTACTATAGGTCGTCCAAATTGGAGTTTTGGTCAGGTTTGAGAAGGTGGGGGATGACTAGAAAAATATTTATCCCCGAACTTATCTTGCTCGAAAACAAACTGTTTGGTGAGCTCATTATGATGACATTATTGAATTTTAATCAAATACAAGCAGCTTTGATTACTTGGCCTACATGATACTTCTAAATTTGATGCAATTTTCTTGCAGTGACAAGTGTACTTTCAAATCCTGAATTGCTACAATATTCAACTAAAAAATTTTAAGTGGGCTTTGAAATATTCTTAGTGATGATTAGATATAGGGAGTGGCTTTATTAGCTAACAATAAACTTAAATTTTAGCAATTTTCTTCCTACGCACTCTACAATATGTTTAATAGTTGAATCTTCACTTTCCTCTAAAGCTCCTAGCGCTTCGTATGTATCAAATAGATTATGCATCAGGAGATTAAAGGCGTTAAGTTGACTTTCAAATCTTGTATCATATAAGGGCTTAAGCTCTCAACATTCGTTTTGAGAATGCGCCAACTATTCATAGAACTGCAAAAATACATAAAGCTGTTTGACAAGGTCAATAAAATCTATTGTATCTAAAAAAAAATAAACAGTTCGCTGCATTGTTAACAGCCAAATTGAAGGTGTTTGTTAAATTTTACACACTTTGTTGTCTACGCTCTATATTGGAGCCTTTGTCCTAGATTTGCAATTTATAGCCCATTTTTCATTAATTCATCTAAAATTATAAGTCCTTCTGCGGTCGTATATTTTGCTTCTAGAAATCCTATAAAATGCTTTTTGTTATTATATACTCCTTTTTAAAGTGTGCGAACCTGATTACCAAAAGTTGGGCAGAGCCTGGTTTTCGACTGGTGTCAAATTGACTATAATTGCATATTTGCTTATTTTGATGCATTCAACGATTTTGTTTTTTAGTACAGTTACAATAATGTTTACGGGTTTTTTTGCTTTTATAGCTTTGTGATCATGCAAAGGGAGAGAAATATGGGTCCAGCCTTATTATCCGAAGCTCCATAATAAGAAATCAAATTAAGAAGCCAGTTTAGGGGAAAATTATTGGCATTTTCCAGTTTCCTATAATACACGTTTGTGCTAAACTTCCGTTACATTATAATTTGTACGTGAAATGAAAATAAGTTTTCACTTCATTAAAATCTAAATTTTCAAACTGAAATTTTCATTACACTCAAGAAATGACAAATCCAAGTGACAGCACTAATAAACATACAATGCCTCTAAATGAATCAGTCTCAATTTTTCTCCTCCGTGAATAAAAAGGAATATTTTTGTTTTTTATTTGCTCCTTCGAATTCATCTACGATGATCAGTCAAGGCGCACAAGTGCTCCATACCCATATATTTTTGTTACACGGAGATATGCTTTGATCTCTTTTGACACATAGGGTGCCATTGGTACGGCGCCTTAGGCGGCATCGGAGCGCGATTTGAAAGTGCACCAAATGAACTTGCTAGGAATGAGAGATAAGCACCCCACCTCGAAGTCAAAACGGATTCATTCACACTCTCGGTATGTATACGTATATGCGTGAGACATTTTGGTGTTTAAACGTGCAATACATGATGCGAATCTGGTAGCATATTTTTATTAATGTTCGAAGAACATTAGTATTAAACTCGTTTCGCCGAAAATTCATATTTCTTTATATATATATATATATATATATATATATATATATATATATATATATATATATATATATATATATATATATATATATATATATATATATATATATATATATATATATATATATATATATATATATATATATATATATATATATATATATATATATATATATATATATATATATATATATATATATATATATATATATATATATCAGCAAAATGATTTTCCGAGATAATCTCTGGAGTGGCCAATTCGATTGAGCTGAAACTTTCGGAGAACGTAGATGTATATAGTAGGTAGGTCCACAACTTTTTCAAATTCAGATATCCTAAACCTTTTGGCGGCGGCGAGCGTTTTAGTGAATTTTGAGGTACTGCTATATATCCGAGCAGTGTAAATTTTCGTTGAAAAAAAGTATTGGGCATGAAAATTAATTATGTTTTTAGCTTGCTTATAATAAAGAATTGAAATTTTTGAGCCGTGTGTGGGTGCTAAGTGCCTAAAAGTAGGGAAGGATTTTTTTTCAAATTTTGATTTGTCATTACTTGTGATCAAAACATTGGATCATCGTGAAAATTGCAGAGCGTATTGATGTTGACTAGGACTTAGCATATATTCAAGGTTGTACGGGTAACCCTGTAGCTACGGCAAGCTCCTGAAAAAAAATCCTTCAAATCATTGACCTTCCTGAAAATTTTTTGATTTTTGACAATACTTTCAAATCATTGATAAATTTTGACTTTTGTCCATCATGTCAAATTGAAATTTTGAAAATTCCAATTTGCACAAGAACGGCAACCCATCACCAAATTACCTCTATTTTCAACACTCGAAAGTTCTGTTCACGAGAACTGATGACCGGATTATCCGATCATCATGAAATTCACAGGACATGTTGGTATTAGCTAGGACCAGATCTGATGGGAGTAATTTTGAAATGCGGACAATCCTGTGGCAGTGGTACCATCTTGAAAAATCACTGAGAAAAAAAACAGCTTTTTGGCCTATAACTTCCGATTCAGCCATCAGATTTTAACAAAACTCACACAGTATTTGAATCTTACTCTATGTAACATTTGGTAAAAATTTGGTTGAAAAATTAGAATAGGGCTGCCAGCTATTGTGATTTTTGTCTCATAAATCTTGAAAATTTGCTCAGCAAAATAAAGCTTTTTTCCCTATAGCTTCAGGTCCAGTGCAGAAATCAAAACAAAGTTCATGCAATATATGGACCTTAATGTGAAGTAAATGTTGTAGGAATTTCGTACGAAAATCATGAAAGGGCTGCCAGCTATGACCATTTTTGTATTTTTGTGGAATTTCTTTACTGAGCGATTATGTCATTAGATTTGCAAATGGGAATAATCCTGCAATGAAAGTTAGCAACAAATATTAACGCTTTAAAAATTTGAAAAGTTTTGAGGGTGGCAACCCTAAAATTCTTTTCACCCGTAAAGCTTCCAGCGCAGTGATTCAATCGAAACGAAATTTACTGGTTGGGTTTAACTTAACGTGAAGCAGATTTGGTATATATTTTCCTCTGCTGCTGATATAGGGTAACCAGCATTAGCCATTTTCGTAAATATTGCACTAACAGATGCTTGAAATTACATACTCATATGCAAAGCATTTGTGATAAAAATAAGAAACCAATTTTTAAATTTTCCGAGTTTTGAATATTTTTCAGATGGCAGTCTCAAACAACGTTTAACCGCTGAAACTTTCGTTGAAATCCTCCGATGAGAACGAAATTCAAAGGATAGGTTGATTAAGCACGATCATTTTATGGTAGATTTATTGCTGCTTCGTTGGGAAAGTGTTGCCAGCACTGAACATTTTCATCATTTGTGTTATGGTTGAGTTTTGTTGCTTGAGATAAGGAATGGTTGATATGATTCTACAAAAAAGTGTATTACGTCTTTCCAAATTTTTTGGTCACTCAAAGACAATTTCTTCGAAAATTAGTTTTCTAGCGGTTCTGATGCGCTAGAGTTTTTTTCTGGTATACACAAATTTCTATGCAAGAATTTCATGAATTCTAGAATTGCGTCAGCTAATCGTATGGTGTATGGATGCTTGTATAGTAAATAATCATACAGGAGCACACTCAAAGTGTTACCAAAAGTGAAAAATAAATAAACTAAAAATTTAATATCTACAACTTATTTTATTTTATTTATATATATTTTATTCTTGAAATATATATTTTATTCTGCCGCCTTATTTGCTTGTGTTATAGTGCCGCCTTATTTGCTTGTGTTATAGTGCCGCCTGGATTCAAACACCATGTGCACATATAAAAGAACCGGCCCTCGTCGTGGGATTACTTTACATTAAAACTCGACTTGATGGTCCCCAGTGGAGAAATTTCATCACCCGAGAACAAAACGGCTGTAGGAGGAATCAAAAATTGGAGAAAAACACAAAAATATACAAACGAAACGCGAGAAGAAAACATAATACAGAAAAACAAATAAACAAGCAAAAAACATTCCTAAAACACAACCACAAAAACACAAACTTACTTAGCTTTCTAGTCAGAAATCTATCAGTAATATCGTCTAACGGTTATGGGGAACACGTAATCGAGTCAAACCACCAGTATATTGTATCCCCTCTTTACGCAGCTAAATTGACCCTAAATGTCGAGACGAGCAGGTTTGTGCAGCGACAGATCAAATACTTTGTCAGTAATGGAATCTTGAGGACCGATTCAAAGAAGGTTTCTGAAATCGCAGACATCGTAGACTTCGGGGTAGGATAGTCTGGTGATTTCTGGGATTTTCGGGATGGTACCGGTGGTCTATCCCTAATTGCGAGGCTTTGACATCAATCCTTACGGATATGACTAAACGATATCTTCCAGTGAACAGATACAGCTAACAACGATCTCTTAGAGGTTAAACACTGCTGTTTTGACAATGGTTTCGACACCAGTATTAGCCAATCTCAGTTATTCATTCAGTGTGATGAGTTCGATACTGATGTTCCACAGATAAAATCATGCATCACTCAAGACCGAAAAAAATGAATCATCAAGTAGATACATAATAACTCTCGAAGATTGTGAGATTTGGAAGACTTGAGAGGCGTAACAATTAGCTGAAATTTAGAAAACAGGTTTACCATTAGATTTTGTTTTACATCGCTCACGAGCAGGAAGCAATCAGCTAGAATTATTGCATTACAACCGATCGGCCGTTGCAAAAGCTGTTCATTCATTCATAAGATATTAGGGGATTTTCAGCTAGTAATAATGCTGAATCATGCTCAAATTAGTATCAGAAGTGGCTATAAGTTCACTAAAACTACGTGCTCCCCATAGTCGTTAGATAATTTTACCAATAGATATTTGGTTGGTATGTTTGTGTTTTTGTGGTTCTGTGTTGGTTTAGAAGAGATTTTATTTATTGTACCAATTTTTTCCTAGCTCAAAAAAATATTTTAATAAAATAACCGATTTTTCCTTTCGAAGCTAGATATATTGAATTTTGTGACAAATATCGATTTTGTGACAAATATCGATAGACACTGAAGAAGAGGGCAGATTACCCTCGAAATATCGATATTTGTCACAAAATTCAATATATCTAGCTTCGAAAGGAAAAATCGGTTTTTTTATTAATATAGATTTTATTTGCTTGTTTGTCTGTTTATCCTCAGTATCTTGTCTTCTCATGTATCTTTTGGACGCTTTTGTGAGATATTCATCAATTTTTGATCCCTGTTCGTTCTCTAGTAGTATCAGGGGCAAAAATTCGAACTAAAATACTCAAAAACATTGAAACTGGACAAAAAAACAACATCCCCACAAAGAAGCACACAACTACAAAAACACTAGCATAACTGCCAGATATCTATCGGTAACGGCTATTGGGAACACATAGTCAAGTTTAGCCAAGACTTCTTTCTGACATATGCAATAATGGATTTGTCCGAATGAACAGGACAATGGGGTTAAGAATATAACTACACACATATTAATCGCTGACTAACGCTTTAGAGCAGATCAACAGATCTTTCCTCAACGTTCTTTTGTATCGAATTGTCACAAAAGATCAAAAACGGTGCCCATACTCCAATATGAAACAAAGAAAAGAGTGATAAGATATACACCGAAGCCAAGAGTCAAGCAAGTCAAGGACTGCAAGAGTATGCCGCATTGGGAGATGCTCGAGAGAAAAAGTACAGTCAAAAAGAAAATTTAGATTACCCGATTGTACCACGTAAATAAGGTGATTCAACTGAAGAGGCCCGATCGACAAGGCTAAACCATTTTCCTTCACGACAGTGCCAGGCTTCATGTCGCTCAAATCGTTAAAGCCAGACCCCAAGAGCTCGAGTCGAAGGTTCTTTCATACTGTCTACGTCTAACGCCAATCAATTACCACCTGTTCCGCTCAATGTCGAAGCAAATGAGAGGCGTTAGCTTCAACCATAAATAGAAGCTCAAAAACTGGTTCAACAACTTCTTTGACACCAAGCTCGACGGTTTCAAGGGCTTTCAAAGGGATCAACAAATTGGTCGAGAGGTAGAAGCAGGCCATAAACAGCAATGGCAAATCAATTATTGATTCATTTATTTTTATAATTATTTTCTTTTTTTTTTTTGTTCAAATAAAACTTTCCGATAAAAACGCTACGAACTTATTTCTCAACACAGTATTTACATTTACAGCTTAAGGTTTTCATAAAATAGATTCAAACTAACAAAATTTGATAGCTATGAAAATGTTATGCTATGAAAATTTTGTATACATCCGTAGGAGTCCGACTTTTACTTACCATTATTGCAGTCAAAACTATCAAATCATCTTCGAACATAATCTTTGAGCATTGTTTCTGATGTTTTATTGATTAATTTTCAAATCTTTGCTTACAGATTTTACATAGGCACGGAAGACAGCAGTTTCCCAGTGTGCCAAATTCGGCAATCCGTTGAGAATTCTTCCAGAAAATTGAAGCGAATTCAGAAAAAAGTTTCGGATTCTCAAACTTATTCGTTACGAATTCTTTAAGAGCGGTATATGGAAAACGTTACAAAAACGCCGAAAGTGCTCAAACTTTCCCCTTTTTCGCTCTTGAAAAGCTTTCTTACAATGGTTCATTCTTTTTTTCAAGATTCATTGCCAATTCTTTGGGAATTCCTTGTGAATTTTTTGTGAGTTCTTTGCGAATTCTTTACGAATTCTTTACGAATTCTTTGCGAATTCTTTACGAATTCCTTACGAATTCTTTTCAAATTCTTTACGAATTCTTTGTGAATTTTTTGAAGATTTTTGTGCAGGTTTCAAATAGTTCCTTGAGAATGCTTCCAATACTTTTTGAATACATTCTAATAACATATATTCAATAAAAAAAATACTTATAATTTTTAATTCCAATAGAAATTTTTTTATTTGTTGTTTTATTTCATATTATAAATTCTAAATAACAATTTTTTTCGGCCGTTTGCTAATCTTGTCTTTGCTGCTGTAGAAAAACCTTTTTTAAAAAAACGTTCGATCTCGTCACGTCTTCTTGAAGGAAATTTTCGCACAGCAGCTTCTGCATACAAAAAGGAGAAGTTACAAGAAAATAACAAATTTGAATAGCATTACGAACCTTTAAAAAAAACACTGTTAACACCTCAAACAACACAATTTCAAAAAACTTTGTAGGCGCTTGCACTTATGCATGAACAACAGTTGTACGACTAAAGTACTGTTTTAATACTTACTTTACTAGATGAAACATTAACAGCATTAGGTTCGGAATTTGTTGCAAATCCCAATGTATTTCATAACAAACTCTTAACAATTTCCCTATCACAGATTCGTTCGCACTTTGTTAGGAATTTGTTCGAACTCAGTGAAATATTCGCAAAGAATTCCGAATGATTTCAAATTTGTTTCTTCCAAACTTCAGAAGAGATTCTTAAAAAATATTCAAATGTTTCTCATAAAATAATGAACAGTAATACCCCAGTCAAAAGTTGTATTCATTTCAAGAGCTTTTTATATTTCTATCTTTTTCGCTCACTTTCGGAATAGTCCTAACCAATTCCGAATTCCGAATTTGGCACGCTGGGTTATGATAACAGAGCCCCACACACTGCTGAAAGACCACTCACACCATTGCGCTAGTTAATTGACTTATTGCAGAAAATGAGTTGGCGTAATTTGACTTAGATGAGAGAATTTTTTTCGGGTTTTTCAAGCATACAAAATACTAGTTCAATCAAAGCTAGAGTCATGCCGGTAATTTGACAATATTTTTGGAAAATACCTTCATTTTAGATTAAACGATATGCAAAATGAAAAGTTAAAAATGCGCGTAGTTTTCTTATCGCGCAATTTCAAATATCCTGCATATTTATTTAGCTATAATTTCTGTTTTTGTTTTTTAGAAACTTATGGTTCCCCAAAATCAACTGTATCTACTGATTTTTTCAAGAACGAATATTTTAGAATAAGTTCGTTTTAGTCGGAACAAACGATCCTATTCATTTCCAAATTTCTTTAGCAAAGATCAAGCAATAAGATAACTCAGCTCATATCCACCATTTACTCGTATGTAACATTTTCCTTTCAAAAGCTTTTTCAACCATTCATCTTTGATTCGTGCTCTGTTTTTTTTATTTTTACAAATTTGAAAGACGAAATCAAAGCCGAACAATTTAAGCGTCAGAGCCATTACTCTTCTCAAAATTGTTTTACTCAGATTCCAATGCCTCATTACCTCTCCAGTATCGTTTCTAATTATCCTAAGATTCCTAATCTGTAACACATCCTAATTTGTAGGTATTATTCGGATGAGCAGCGAGTATTTATGTTGTGATGCGAATTTTCTTTGGGGAAAGGATTATCTTTAAGTGGGCCTTTTGCTGTGTGAAGTAAATTCATCATGCCGACGTATGAGGATCATATACTAGAACGTATGAAAAACATGGAATGTGAATACACGTTACTGTTTCGCTATATCCTTGCGAACTTTCCCATCGGCGGACGGCAGTCGTGATTTTGGTGAAACTCAACTGGTAGACAGGGCATAAAAAGCATTTTACACTGAAACGTGAAATCTAATTAATCCGCAGCTTCGTCTAATTAGGTAATTTTACACCACAATTGAGCTCACATGATAGTCCTCGTGCAAGAATTCAGATGAGATTTTCAGACCGTGGAGTAAAATTACTGTTTTCACATTGCGCTGTTGAACCGAGGGCCGGGGTTATTCCATGCAACTAGAATTCGAATCATTCCCAGCTAACCACGAAGCAGCCAATCTACCCGCAGTCAAACCACTCCGATTTTGCTATTTAGCAAGCACCAGCTTCACTGCTATCATCACTCAGAAACATGAGCTCTGGGGTGTCAATTCTCGGTGCTATATGTGCGTATTTTCCCCCACGTAGCTTCTCAAGTACAATCTGAAATGAACTTCGACCCACAGCCACCAGTTCGGTTTAGTGCTGTGGAGCATTGCAATGGATGGGGGTCATAAGCCAAGTAAATCTTGGTATGATATTGGTGGTTGGTACTTTGCTTACCACATTGTTAAGGATATGCTTCGTATTATTTGGCCGGCTGTGTGCAAGACCGAATTGCAGTAGAGTAGACGATTGAGAGTTTGTTGGGGAGAGATTCGCACTTACTTAATCGTAAGTAATAAAGTGTGTTTCCGTTGTGAGTGCTATATCGGGATCGGAATGGATCATAATGTGCTAGTAGAAACGCTTTACCGTACATCATTTCATCCTAGAAATTTCCGGTGTTTCAATGAAATACTAAATCTTATAAACTCTGTGGTCCTTAAAAAAGTTGGACGTTAAAATCACTGTAATGGCGATTGTTTCGTCGAGCAAAAGTCAAAATTTTCTTCTAAATCACAAATCAATCTACGTTTTTAGACTTTTACAGTCAGACAACTCTAATAGCGATGTGATTGATTATTTAGACCACAAGATACATATTTATGGTAGACTTGGGTCTATACGTCAAATGATTCTAAACAGCAATGTTGGACAAAACAAAGAATTCAGATATGATTACTTTAATTCTTTGAGAAAATTTAGGTTTATAGTTTGGAATAATTTAAAAAAAGTTTCTTAAACTTATTTAATTTGATGCGAGGTTGCTTTCCCGTCACATTATTTTTAAGAGTTAACCTACCATGAGCCTCAGTCAATATCAACTAATTACTATAAACTTTGGAGCATAAGGTATTCATGTTCTTTTGATCGGTTATTTAGATATAATTATAACATACCAAAGAAAAAGCCTAGAGCATAAAATGACCGCCACCGGGGTAGAGAGCAACCACCACTCCCCTCGCAATATATATGTATGCTCAGAACATAGAGATCTAAGGAAATGAAACATGCGTATACATATACGAAATTTAGTGAAGCAATTTTACTAAAAAGGTAAAATCTATAAATAGAACAAATTGAGAGAATTGCAACCTCAGATATTCCCCTTGGTTTCCCCGATACCTGAGCTTTTGTTGTTGCTGAGTTAGTAATTGTGAAATTCGCGTGCACATGGCCAACTATTTTTCTCTATCTATCTCACTCTATCTTTCTGTTCGGCACAGTAAGTGAATGTCAAATTCGCTTACTACTACTAACGCTCAGCCTAAGCAAATTGCTTCACTTCTCACTGCCATTTTCATTTCCTTATATCTCTCTCTTCTGAGTATGTACAGTGGCTCACAGCTTATTTGATACAGTGCTTCTTTAAAAAATTAAGTTGCAATAACTCAAAACATAATAACAATATCAAAAAAATTTGAAGACCATTTTGAAGGCAATTGTTTGTTGTTTATTAAACAAGTTTATATTTGTTACAAAGTTGCTGTTTTACATCTTAAAAAACCAAAAAACTAAAAGTAATAACAAATTTCATGTCACAGCTTATTTGATACAGTTTGATTAAACATTAAAATTGTTGTGAATTATGAGGTTTCCAGTTGATTTCAATACTTTGTATGATAGCCCTTAGACTTAAGCAGAGCCTGGAGCCCATTCGGCATTGAATCAACGAGTTTTTTTGTGATGTCAGGAGTAATTTTTTGCCATCCCTCTAGCAGTGCTTTCTTCAGGTCTTGTTTATTAGAAATCTTGTGTTTTCTAATGTTTTTATCCAACCAAGTCCACAGATTCTCAATGACGTTCATATCGGGTGCACACTGCTTTATAGTCATATTCATGATGCAGCCTATGCAGTCAACGTTAACATCTTATCATTTCTGATCTTCACCTCCGTTTAAGATATTTATCTAAACATTGCTCAAACTGGAATAGAGAAGACCTAAAAATCTCTGAGCAAAAAACAACATTATCGCGTGATCTAGAAGATAAAAATCTACACTTGCTGAATACAATCTGCAGATTACAAACGTATATGAAAACAACAAATCCAATCTACACTTTCTATATTAGCAGAATAATATATGTATATTATAAATTTAAATTAAATAATCAAAGGAGGGCCATCCCAAATTGGCCAGGACTGCACAATTCCTGACTTTTGGTTTGGATCGTTGTCTTGGTACAACCGAAATTGGTCGCGAACACCCAGTTTTTTAACACTTTGCAGCAAATTGTTTTTGAGTACATCAAAGTACTTTGTTTGGTTCATTGTTTCCTCAATAAACTTTAAATTTCTGACTCCGGCTGCGGACATGCAGGCCCAAACTATCACATTACCACCACCATGCTTCACAGTAGCTTTGAGGTTCTCCTTGTTTAGCTCAGTGTTTGCCTTGCGCCAGACATATGACATTCCGTCGGAGCCAAAAATGTTAAACTTGGACTCGTCCGCAAAAATAACCGTATTCCAGAACGCGGATGGCTTTCCCACATGCTCTTTGGCAAAGGCAAATCGGCTTATTGTATTTTTTTTGGAAATGAATGGCTTCCTACGAGCTACTCGCTCGTTGAAATCATGGTCGCGAACCACTCGTCGGACGGTTTCAACACTACATGACTTCCTTAACTCATGATGAACCTCAGTAACCAATTTTGGAGCGGAAATCTTTGTGTTTGGTTTCACTTTCCTTACAATGTATCGTTCGTCGGATACGGTGAAAATATTGTTTGGCGCATTTCTCCTTTTATTTTTAACCCGAATTTCGTGTACGAAGCGCTCAATTATGTGCTGCACTGTAGAGACACTCAAATTTACACTTTCAGCAATTTTTCCAACACTTTGTCCTTTTTTAAAGTGATTTAATACTAATTCGCGCTGTTCAATTGTGGTGCGATGACCCATTTTATAATTTTGGCTCGTTTTGGCACTTCAGCTTACAGGATCTTGCTAAAAATTACCTAAGCCAATGTCTAACACAATCAAAAATTCAAGAAACAAAAACAAGACAGATTAACGGCGCGACAAATAGAAGTTTATTCGCATTGAAGTGTCTGTATCAAATAAGCTGTGAGCTGCAATTTTTCTGCGCCAGTGGTATTTCTCTTTTACCGGACGCCGAGGAATATTGCTGGAACATTTTTTGTTTGCATTGTATTCGTTGAACATGCATCTAGTCAAATACGTTTAAATTTTTTGGATAGAGTCCTTTATTTCAAAGTTACAGTAATTTACATTTTTAAATAGTCACTGTATCAAATAAGCTGTGAGCCACTGTATGTAAATTTATCTTGGCGTTCGACACATCCAAGAGCAGCCACAACGTTAGGAAATGATTCTTTGATCATACGGAAGGTCTCTTTGAATTATCTGCCATCGAAATTGAGACGCCAGTCTTCCAGAAGATACATGAAGGTACGACATCCTAAAAATGCATTTTTAGAATTCAACTTACATATGTATATTACAACGTAGTTTTTTCTGTAAAGCGTTTGATACGGAATTGCCGCGCTTGAATATCCGTGACAAGCAAACTCACAGCCCCTAGGTAATGCTCATCGCATTAATCACTAATAATAGGTCTGTTCCCGTACTACGATTGATTGCGATTAATCGCGATTAATTGCAATGAAGCCGCTCCCGTACTCCGTTTTACTGAAAACTGAAAATTTCCCCTCTTTCAGTAAGTATGATGAAATTTCAGTAGGGGTTGAGCTACTGAAAAATACTGAAACGGTGTGCCGCGAGTAAATATTTTCAAATGTGCGCGGCAAGCAACATATTTTTTGCGTAATTTTGCTATGAAGGTCGAATATTTTTGCGGCGATAATTTATCCCGCTTAGGATGACTTTATAATCACTATTGCTCTCCCAAAAACCGAAAACTGATACTTTTGTTCGTCAATTTTCAGGAAATGCAATGAGAGCGTTTCCGTACTTTTCATGAACTACCCCACCACATGATTCAGTAAAATTCAGGAAAATTCAGTAACGGAAAGTACGGGAACAGACCTAATATGATACTAAAATTTTTCAGGGGCAAACTTTTTTCACGTTTCACAGTAAATATATAATCTAAACCGATATACTTCTCAAAAACACTATGTCAAAAGCAATAATTTTGACATGAATGAAAACTATTTTTTGTTGACAAATCAAATTTTAAGCCTTTTCAATAGTGTATAGTGTAGATTCGTGAATGAGATTCGATTTGAGTTTGTTATCAGTATAACATTTTTATCAGCTTTAGTTTATTCGAGTTTTTACTAATTTTCGAAGAATTAGTATTAAACTCGTTTCGCCGAAAATTCATCATTTATATATATATATATATATATATATATATATATATATATATATATATATAACAGCAAAATGATTAAAGGAGGTAATATCTGAAGTGGCCGATCCGATTGAGCTGAAATTTTGCGGAGGACATAGATGTATACGAGTATAATGGGTAGGTCTATGACTTGCTACAATTTAGGTAAATTTAACCTTTTGGCGGCGGCGGGCATTTTGGTGAATTTTCAGGCACTCCTATATTTCTAAAAAGTGTAAATTTTTGTTAATAAAAAGTATTGGAAATGAAATGGTAAAGAATTGAAAATGCCTAAAAGAAGACAAGGACTTTTTTTCAAATTTCGATTTGTCATAACTTCTAAGGATCGTCGTGTTATTTCCAGAGCGTATTGATTTAGACTAGAATTTTACACACATGGCCCTTCAAAATTGTGCGGGCAACTCTGTAGCTACAGCAGGCTCCTGAAAATTCATTTCAAATCATCGACCTCGCTGAAAAATTTTTGATTTTTGAAAATAAATTCACCTCATTGGTAATTTTTGACTTTTGTGCGCCAAGTTAAATAAAAATTTTCAAAATCCCGCGGTAAACAAGAACGGCAGCCCATGATCAAATTATCTCTATTTTCAGCACTCAAAACTTCTGTTTACAAGAACTGACGATCGGATAATGCGACCAATATGAAATTTACAAGACATGTTGGAATTAGCTAGGACCAGGTTTGATAGAAGTGATTTTGAAATACGGGCAACACTGTGGCAGTGGTGCCATTTGGAAAAATCGCTGACAAAAAAAAAAATGGTTTTTGGCCTATAGCTTTAGATTTCATAGAAATTTGGTTGAAAAATTAGTATAAGGATGCCAGCTGCGGCAATTTTTGTCTCCTAAATATTGTAAATTTGCTCAGGAAAATAAAGATTTTTTCCTTCCGATGCAGTAACGAAATCAAAACGAAATTCACGTGATAAATGGATCCTGTTGCATTTCAAATTATATAGGAATTTCGTTGAAAAATCAAGACAGGATTGCCAGCTATGTTGAATTTCATAATTGATTGACATTTCTTTATCGAGCGATGTTATCATAAAATTTCCAAATGGGAATAATCCTGCAATGACAATCAGTAACACATATTTACGTTTCAAAAATTTAAAGAGTTTAGACGGTGGTAACCCTAAAATTATATTCACTCCATTACAGCGCAGCCATTCAATCGAAACGAAATTCATAGGGTGGGTTTAACACAATGTGAAGCAGCTATTTTGCTAGCACGTTATTGCCAGCACCAGACAATTTTGTAAATATTGCACCAACAGATGCTTCCATTTTCTATTTTTAAGCAAAGTATTTACAATAAAATAAGCAACCGGTTTTTAAATTTTCCGAGTTTTGGAAAATTTTCGGATGGCAGCCCCAGACATAATTTAGTCGCTGAAACTTTCGATGACATCGTTGGATGAATACGAAATTCAAAGTATAGGTTTATTAAGCACGAGCATGTCATGACAGATTTATTGCTGCTTTGTTGGACAAATGTTGCCAGCACTGAACATTTTCATCATTTGTGTTATAGGAAATGCTGTCAGAAAATGATATTTGTTCCTTTGAGTAAGAAATGGTTGATACGATACTACAAAGAAGTGTATAACGTCTTCACACATTTTTAAGTCCCTCAAAAATAATGTCTTTGAAAATTAGTTTTCTAGCACTTCTGATGCGCTAGACTTTTTTTAGAATTGATTTCGACCAGGAAGTAAGACTTTTTTATGCAACTGATACAAGAAGTGAGACCTGTCAGCAACGAAAATGTTTGAAGCATAAAAACTGGCTGTACTTTCTGCTAGCTGCATCAAATGGATTTGAATGAGATATGACTTGGCACATATGGAGAGAAAAAAGCACAAGAAATAATTTGCTGGAGTTATAATAATATTTTGAGAACGATTAAACATCTTAAGACTTTTTGCAGCGACTGGCTTATAGCACCAAATTAACTGCAGCTGACCAACTGCGGCGCAGCGTCATTTAGTTCATTGATTACGTTAAATCCGAGTCTTAAGGTTCAATTGCCAGATTCATAAACATATAAGCTGATATGATCAAAGCTTTGAAGAGCAGTGTATTTGCTTGCAGGCTCTTTACATAATGGCCCATCATGAGCAAGTTCAATAGTTACTATGTTGGTCACCATCACCAAGTTGGTCACAGGTCAGCTCTTAACACTGGACAACTAGATACACCAGCTGTGATTTTTGCTCCCAAAAATATCCTTCGCCATCAGTATTTTCTTATTCCAGTTATCGGCCTCATCTTTTACTACATGATAGACCTCTGTATTGAGGGGTTGTTAAGACTGACGTAGCTGGTCGGTAGGTCTGTTCGCTAAAGCGCCAGTTCAAAGCAGCGATCTACTGTCCGCGGGCTTGAATCCCGCCGTATGCTCATGGCGTTCGTCTTTTGTTGTCTTAAGAGCCGGTAGCTGGGTATAATTGCAGCGTTCTACTTATTAAATGTCACATGATACCTTTAGCGGCGACTGGGCATAACACGAGTGCTTTGCGAAATACGAAAAAAGTGTAGTACTTTTAAGAAAAATAATGGAATAATTGGTATAGACTTATACCATATGGGTTCCCCCACCCCCAATAGCTAAACACTCGCTTGCAGGGGTAATCCTTTGACCTTTGACATTATCATAGAAGAAAACAAATATCATATAAAAATGAACTAAGCGAAAGAGATACATGAGAAAATTCTCATAAAAAACATTGTTCTACCTCTTCTCAATAATTGCAAAACCTTCATAATATATATATTTTCCTATTGGGTTAAATACAACATTTTTAAAGCAAATACTGTTCGCGTTTAGTATCCTCGCAAACATGTTCAAAATGTCACGGTTGAATTGAAAGCGTTTAAGCATTCGCAATAATCATATCTTTTTACTCAGTTAAAAAGGAAAATATTTGAAGTAAACAAAATCCCCTTCATTAGAGTTAAGCCCATTGTGCTGCCCTACTAGATATCAAATCATTCCCGGCATGGCTTATCATTCGGTGATTTGAGTTCAGTTTGTAACGACTTCTGACTTGTCAGTTAGTGATTTAAATTCAAGTAACGGTGAGTGAGCGTATTTTGAAAACAAAAAGATAAAGTTGGAAGTGAAAGGCTATTTATAAATAATTTCACGAAATCACATCATATATCGCCTCTGATATTTTCAGGGTACGCTATATATTTGTAGGCTTGTTGCGTTCACTTTTTAAAGTACATTTTAAGCACGTTTTGCCATTCGAACGTAGTGTTATTTTGTTGTTTTTTTTCACATACAAATTTTTTAACGAACATTTTCTTTGTTTTCGTTGATCATTATCTACAATACAGTGTATATCATTTTTTGTAGTTGTAATGTAATTTTATTCTAAATAGGATAAAAATTTGCCAATTTAATTCTTCAAATTAAAAGTGATTATTTTCATGCAACCTTTTTACTAATTTTCGAAGAAAATCTAGTATTCACCTCGTTTCGCCGAAAATTCATATTTATATATATATATATATATATATATATATATATATATATATATATATATATATATATATATATATATATAATCCGACAGAAGCAACATTTCACGCTTAGAAGTGAGCTAAATTTTCGCCGCAATAAATTTGACGTGAAATTTTGTACGAAATTTTCACGTGAAATCGAAGACAATAGTAAGCGAAGACTTTACGCGTGATTTAAACGGTAAGTATTTTATAACTTAAGCTTAGTACTGTCTTCGATTTCACCTGAAATTTGTTTTGGCGAAACTTTAGCTAGAAAATAAGCAAGAGTTGTACTCACTTCTTATCGTGAAAAGTTACTTCTTTCCGTCAAAAGTTGCTTTTGGAATTGAAAAATTTCAGACATCAAAGCAAAACATCGAGTTGATTGAAAGACTTGTTTCGAAAGCAATTGAAATTATCTTTGGAATGCCGACTCTAACAGCAACAGTTACTGTGCACACTCGAACAGGATTGTTAAATATTCAACTAGTTAATTTTGAAAGGGGGGAAACTAATTTTTAACATCCTGAGGAACAATTTGAAATGACCTAACACCCCCCACACTATGTTGGAGATAACTAACCGAGAAACCAAAACTGCTCGAAATCTATTTCTGGCAATTCCAAGAACGGATAGATTGATGATGGATCCACTACAGCAGGCTATCGCATATTACAATTCATTGCCGAACTCGGTCAAATCAGCGAAAAACATAATCAAGTACAAGGTATACTTGAAATCTCACATCAAAAACACCAATCCTTAATGAATAAGATACCCGAGTTTTTGGTACACTTTTCTCTGGACACATGTCAATGAGGACAAACATATAACCTAGGATATGAAGTGTAATTAAAATTAATAACAATTGTATCTTGTATTTTCAATTGTCTGGTAAGTACTAGGACGATATGTTTGATAATACGTTGATGCACACGGACCGTGCATACTGATTGAGTGATGGGGAGAGTGGAAGGAAGGAGGGGAAAAAATGCAGATGGCATTGACACATGCCTCCAATCATTTGACGGCAATTTAGTAAGTGCAGTTCATTCTTTCGAGCGAAAAAGTGACATTTGGTGTTTGAATTTGAAAATTGAACTGTGCAAATTCTTGACATATTATCCGTTATAAATGAACAATGTCTCTACTTTTCTCCATTGTCAAAATTTTTGCTCGCAAGAATAACCAGATAATTGAGACGTGTCAAAATTTAGCTTCACAAACTCAGTACTAACCTTTATATGCGAACATTCAAGCTGAACATTTTTCCTTTTAAGTATTTCACTACATTGCTGCTAGAATAAAGAAAAGTGTTCTGATTTACAGACTCAAAGCATTTATTATAAACGCAAATATGTTTCTAACAAAAGTTTATTATTTATACAAGAAAAATTCTATGTTCTTCGAACAAACGCGGCAATGTTCGTTTTGAATAAATTTGTGCTGTATAAAAGCTCCCATTCAGAATAGTCCATCAGTCCAAAAGGCCTGAGGCCAAGCCAAAATCTCACCGTGTGTGGGAGAACTCGGAAGGACCCCTGGACTCAAATAACCAAATTGGATTTCTAATCAATCCAAAGTCCATCGGTTAATTTTTTGGCTCGAACGAGTGTGGGTCGAGTTTGGACAATCCATAAAATGGACTAGTCGTGTGTGTTGAAGTCTCAGTCCAAACACCGTGGCAGTCTTGCTTCACACGCTAATCTGTGACAAGCTCATTGACCGTTTCTCTGATTATTTTATTTAATCGAAAAATTAAGCAAAATAGTGGTGGTCATGATTTTGCTTTGGAAGTTATCGACAAATATTAAGTCACATGAATGTATATTATATTATTTGACCCAAAGCCTGCAACCGCTTGCTAAGTACTGCAAAATAGCGGTCAATCTTTCGTGAGGAGTGATAGTTTAAATAGGGTAACCAACTGTAGCAACGTGTTATATGTCGTATCATCCATTCTTAAATAATTTTGCCAATCAAGAGGCTCAAGTGTGAGTTCTTTTACCAATTCACGTGACTCATTTCTTTCCGTTTGGCAAGCCATCCTTTTTGCTACTTCTTTTTTGGTTTCCGTTTCTTTACGTAGATGCAAGTTGCGATTGCAAAAATTTCCTAGCATATGCTTTGGATCCATTAATAGATTAAAAATAATTTTTTCTTCAAGTTTATCTCTATTTTTTTCTAAATTGATGACAGAAAATGCAATAGACTGACTGTATCGAAGCTCTTTCGTGAGTGGCGAGCTAAATTGAACTTAAACCAAACGGACTCAAACCAAATGGACTAAGACCATTTGGACTGTTCGTGAATGGGGACCTTAAGAAACACGTTCCTTTTAATCAGGTGTGGCTAGTCAATTTGGAAAAATGGTCAGCTTAAACTATGTTTCCATTTAAATTGACTTTTTTTTTCAGTGCATTTAAGGCTCTTTTTCATTAATATAAAACGGTATTTGTTAATTAAACTACTGCTAATAAAGCTGAAGAAGCTATTCGGAGAAACCATTATTCGGACAGTATAAGAAATCAGCCTTACAGCAACAAAACAAAAAATATTTAATTAATGCACAGCAAAGATTTTGTCGCATTTTAAGCACTATTCATGTTATTCAAGCCTGACGTTGAGAAACGGTTACTGAAAGCCGTAAAGAGTTCGCCAACGATAAGAAATAAGACACCTTTCTTTATTTCGCTCAATTACAAATGATTGTGGCATACATTTTTGATAAGTTTACGTGCTATTTTTATAACTATATCTGCGATTTTTTTTTTCTTCCCAAGCAAATTCGTGCATCATCTGCCAATGTATAATATTTTCTTCATTAATTTTTTAGTAGATAATCTCTAAAATCATGCTGATGTACACGCGAAATGATTATTTTAGTCTTGAATATAGCATTCCGCAGCCATAACACCTCAGACACGATTATATCCAGCATCAACTCCCTTTACAATCTCCAGTCCAGGACTTTCGCCAACGCTTTTCAGACTCAGTTTACTGTTTTGTACGATTTAATGGTATTCTTGGCGGTAAAAATTTATGCACACCCTATTTGTGCTCCGAAGTCGGTATACGAGCGGCCTAAAGTGACTTGGGGCCCGACCTGTTCGCGCCGACCTTAAACGGCCAATTTGAGAAATAAATAGACTCTTTAATGTCTTCGCTTATAGTCTGCAAAAACACTCCGATGGGATTTTTACACGTAACTTTCACCAACCCCGAAAACGGTCGTATTTTTCAAAGAATCCTGACGTGAAAAAGGTCGGTGGTTTCGGTTCCGGGTCTTGTTTGTTGCGGCTGTTGGTAGGTTTTACATGTTTATTGCAAAAGAGCCTAATTCAATCCATTTGTTGATTTGACTTGAATTAACTGAAAGGGTACTTGTGTTGCGAGTAAAATAACGTGATGTAAGCTGGATTTGATGGTTTGAATGCTTTTCAATTATTTAATTGAAATGAAGAAAGGAAATTGAACAGAAACTACCATCGAAGGAAGCGATTTGTCGTGGATTACTATCAATCATTGGTGCACTTTGTAATTAACCTAACTTCAGATATATAATTGGTTTTCCAGAGAGACGATGGATAGATTTTTCAAGCAACTTAAGTTCTTGTTTTTCCCTTAACTACGTATGTAAATTCTAAAAATTCTAAAACTACATAAATTTGAATGAAATACAACCTGTTTTGGTTTTTTCAATTACCGAATAGGTATGTCTACATCTCTATGCGCTGAAATTTTTTTTGTTGAGCTCTTTCGTTAACCATGTATGCGTGTCTGCACGTCTGGTTTTCGTTAAGCAGAATAGAAATCGTTTAATGATTAAAATGGCATATGTTGCCAACATAGCATTAATTACAACCATAAAAATTAAACAAACATTAAGTGGACACCATGTGTGGCCTAATGACTTACATCATCGTCGTACTGCTGTGGCAGTTAGCCTCAATTAAACGGTTTTATGTTTATGTAGGGATGTAGTGGTACCGATGTTAATTGTATGGCGTTTAGATGGTATCTGAAAGATAAGAAGAAAATGGCTAATTAATAAGAACGCTTCCGGACAATGTTGACGGAATATTTGAGATCTTAACGTTTAAATACATTATCTTTTGGCAAATTTCAAATGGTAATGCCAATTTACATATTCAGGAGCATTCATTCTCTGATTCAAATAAAATGAGTTCCGGAAAATGAACACGAAAAGAAGAAATTTTCTACGCTAGAAGCGATGGTATTGACTGGATATATAAATACGTTAGTTTTTTCTCTGCAAGTACGAACTTGAGTATGGTGGAAAAAAACAAGTTAAACACAGTAACAGAATTAAGCACGCCCGTTGCGTCAATAGCTTTTCTCGAAAATATGGATACATAGATATGATTGAACGATGCAGAATTGCACACAGTCAATTAGATTTTTAGCAGCAATCAGAAAAATCTAATGATTTCTATTTGTCAGTAGTCTATTGATTTGAAGTTGGTGTATTGTGGCGAGACAAATTTTGTTTCGACTGCCACTCATTGTTTTCTCATTGTTTTGACTGCCACTGTAAAATTTCGTTTACAATTTCGCATCTTGTTGCGTCTGTATGGACGCACATTTTGGACGCAATGGTTGGTTTGACGGTATGTTCGACTTGACTCTCTCGTTGCTCTGTCTTCGCCGTGCCTTTACATGTTTGAGATGGCCGAGCAATTAATTAAGCCCACACTGGGCGCTTAAATATCGTAGCTGTCGTCAACTGTTTGTCCTTACGAATCTGTTCGAATGCAAAAAAAAAATGGAAATTCACTCAAACATGAAGTAAACAATCAAGTCCTCACGCAGTAAAACTTCGTAATACGTATAATGTAATGCACATAGGCTATAATTAAAACTATAGATAAATACACACAATATCAATTTTCAATTTCTACAAAGTCAACAAATGGAATTTGATATGTTTTATGTTTGACAAAGAAACAACGGCATATGACGTGAATGGGCAAATTAATGAGGGAAAGGGTATAAATTACCGTGAAATCAAAAACTATTTCCGTATGAGTAATCCAACACGTTTTTACAAGTTAAACTTCAATTTGCCATAGGTAATGGCTATTCTATAAATGGTAACTTGGTATTTTATGTAACTTTCCGAATTCAATGCGGATTTTCTACTTAAAAATAAATAGAGGAATGTACCTGTCATTTGACGCTACCTAAATGATTTTCGCAGGACTTATGTTAGTTGCATATAAGCTGACGCTGATATATTACCATATTGAAAATAAATGCTTTAAATTTCATAAGTTTATAATTGTTCGTGTAATTGCATGATCAACTTTAAAGTAAATGAATACATTTGAAAATTATACATCCAGTTGAAAATCATGAAATTTATCCGAAAAAAACATCATATTTTTTGTTATAAAAGCCATAAATAGAGCACAGAATCCTCAGTGCACACTTCAATGTACATAAATATAATTATAATCACTTGAACGAAAGCACATCACATTATGTTTTGACGCTTGCATTTTTTCGAATGCCTGGGTCACTTGAAAGACTGCAATAAGAGCAAATGGCGAAAAGTTTATAGGAGTAGACACTATGCTTATAGCCCTCTATGCCATATACTATAGCCCCCCACGCCATGTACTATAGCCATGTACATGGCGTGGAGGACCATATTACATGGTGTGGAGGACTATAGTACATGGCGGGGAGGGCTATAAGCATAGCGTCTGCTCCTATGTACTTTTCGCCATGTACTATGGCGTGTGGCGCTATATTTTATCACAATCCCCAAATCGACTTTGTACATGGCGGCAGAAGTCTATAAGCTATAGCGTCTGGCGCTATGTGTTTTTTCAGTGTAGGGCACAGAGCTTTACTTTTCTGGGCGAATTTTCATAGCTGGCAATTATCACAGCTGGCAGCTCCAACCTAATTTTTCAACCAAAATTCTATCAAACGTGGCTTAGAATAAGATTCAGCTCAAAATTAGTCAATATCTGGTGACAGAATCAAAATTTATAGGGCCAAAGCAAGTATTTTTCTTAGTGAATTTTTAAAATGGCACCAGTGGTGCCATCTCGAAAATCGCTTCTATCAGATCTGGTCCTACTTAAGGCCAATACATTCTGTAGATTTCAACTGTATCTGATTACCGGGTGCTTAAAATATAGGTAAATTGGAGAAGGATTATCGTTCTTGTCCGATATGGAATTTCAAAAGCTAAGCTTAAACTGTGTAGACAAAGCATAAGAGTTGCATATGAGTTGGGTTTTTTCTTAAAAGCGAAAATCTTGCAACGGAATCAATAGTTTGATGGTGATCACTTTCAGCGCCTGCCGTAGCTACAGAGTTACCAACACGTTCATACCAAACTATGTTAACATACAACTTAGTAACATCAACATGTTTTGTAAACTTTATAATTATTCAATAGCTCTGTCAAAAGTTATCGCGATTTAAAAAATTTTAAATTTTCCCCGTTTTAATTTTAGGCACCTAGGTACACAGAGGGTTAAACATTTTCAAAATCTTATCAAACTTTTATAAACAACACGTTCGAAATTCATTTCGCAAACTTGGTTTTTTCGAAAATCATTTTTTATAGAATAATAGGCATATTTAAAATATCACTATAATTGCCGCTGGCACCAGAGGGTCAGAGAAAATCAGCATTTGGTAAAACCTGAACCTATTCTGCATATACATCAATGTATCTTGAAAATTTCAGCTTAATCGGATGGCACGGATTTTTTTTTATGATATATGTATATATATAAATATATACATATATATATATATATGTATATATATATATATATAAATATATATATATATATATATATATATATATATATATATATATATATATATGTATATATATATATATATATATATATATATATATATATATATATATATATATATATATATATATATATATATTGTTGCAGCAACTCCCTAAAATGAAAAGCGAACAAAAAAGAAAACAAAAGAAAGTATAATACTCACGCTTTGACATCTCGTTTGATTCTGCTTATTCTCTCTATTTTTTGACGTTTTATCTTTTCTTCTTAACACTACTAGTGACATCTCTCCGTAAGGCTAGTACTACATTTATATTTGAATTTGAATTATATTTTATTTATATTAAAAAATAAAATTGATGGCAAAACGTGATTTTTTATGCTAGTTCAATCAAAAAAATTAAATTATAAAGAAACTTAATAAATAATGAGAGTAAATTAAATTTACCACCTCTCAAGATAAAAAAAATTAAGATAATTAAATAACTTCCCCACCCAATTTGGAGAATTGGAATCCAATAAAAGGCAGAGGGAATTCTATAATCTCCTATTGCGACTAAGACAACATTGATCAGTATATGGTTATTGATGCCTTTTTTTCTGTTCTCCCTCCTTTTCCTTTGGAATTTCGTTTACGTGCGAATGCATGCCTATTCAGGCTATATATATGTATATGGAAATATGAATTTTTGGCCAATTCGATTTTAGTACTAATGTGCTGCGAACGTTAGTAAAAATATGTACGTAAAAATTTTTTTTTCTATACAAAAACATAAAATAAATAAAGAATTCAGAATCCTTTTTAGAAAAAAAAATGTTGTTTTCCAGCACAAATCGTACTTAATGCTTCATTTTTCGCTATTTTTCGTAAAATAGAGTGATGGGTCACTGCACCCATTACAGAAGGAATATTTATGCTGAAAGAATCAGTAGACACAGTGTTAAAAATCACAATGTATTTACATATACATTTGGTTTTAAATCTGTGTATGCTAGATTCAAAAATGTATGAGAAAAATACATTAAACAAGTGAAATACATAGAGACAGCAAAAAATTTTCGAAACCACTTGCTTTAGCGACGGACAATGGAATTACCAAATACATTGTGAAAATTCAATTGACTATTCAATACTTGCAAACTGTGAAGTTGCCAACGAAATTGCCAGTGACATTAATGAATCTAGAATAGGTAACCAATAAAGTAAAACAATTGCCATTGGAATAGTAATCCTCCACAGGAAACTCAATTGAGCGTAATTAAAATTTAGATGCCACCAAAATCTCTCATTCACTTTATAATCCTACCAGGAGTTATTTGAAACAAGTTTGAAGCGGTCACTTAAAATAAATACGAATATATACGTGCTAACTGAAAAATAGAAGAAAGCATCCAATTCTGCAATGAAATCGTTTCAGCCTTAGTCGTAACCACGACTTCCACCTCAAATAGAAGCAATACACCCAACTAAATGGATCTCGGTAGAAAATCCATGGCAATCTGTTTGAAAATAAAAAAAAAACCGGCAAAAGAACGAAAGCAAACAAAATGAAGATGGATGAGCTCGATGCAGGGCACACTAAAAGTTCATTTTAATTAAAATTAAACCTCCTTTAAGAAAATATGCGCTTAAATTAAGCTTAAGAAGACGGCGATGTGAGCGAATCAAGATATTACCCGGAACAAGTGCAGGAGAGTGGGTACATGGGGGTCTGGTTACCGAACATAAGCGATGGAGTTTCATGTTGTTTAAAGCTGATATGCAGGAAATAAGAATGCAGGTGAAACGTTCAAGGAAGCAGTAATACGCCGGATAGTTGCGAAAAAACATAAAAGCACGGGGAAGCAATCTAGAAAAATGCAATTTCACAGATAAATTTGCAAGGAAACGAAGATGTGTACCAACGTAGCATCGTGCTCGCTCAAAAAAATCTGCAGAGCACAATACTGATGTACATCCAAACAACATGGCCCCTGCTATTCCGAAACGGAGCTTAACGCTCAAGAAGCTAAAGTAATCGGAGCGAACAGTTTTACTTGAAATTTATTTTTGATATTCGACTTGTTCAGTGAAGAGTGCTATGCGATTGCCGAGTAGATTTGTGATAGCAAGAATGCACAGTATTTATTTATAAGCTTATTAGCAAACTTAACGCCACATAAAACGCCGATATTTGATTATCTAGTGATATAACTGACTTAAGGAAGAAACTCCTAAAATATTAAAAATACCATTTAGTTCCTTCAGAAGTCCTAATCTAAAATTACTAACTTTCAAAACTGCTGAAACTGCTTCCGAAACTTTCCTAACTTTTTAAGCAGCCAAATCACTCTCAACGCAACATTGTACCACATTTTTGCGCTGACTGTTTGTATTCAGCATGGAAGTATCTACATCTTCAGCAAGAAACTACCTTTTGTACGTTTATATTCAGATAGGGTTTCTTCGACATCATGCTAAACGATAGCAGACATATCTACCGACGTAGCGATTATTTTACATTGCCCACGTGAAAGGTGAAATTGCGGCTTGGATTCGGTCTTGTGTCTAGCCAAAAGAGATATCTAATTTGCATTTATTGTGCTTCAAAAAAAAAAGTGAGTAGGGCGAAATTCATGAGGATAGTTTTTGTGAGATACTGATGCCACAGTTTAAACGGCATAACAATGAATTTCAAATGAAGCACCGATTTCGGGAAAGGTTTCACAATGCATTTTGCATTAGTACATTTAAGGTTGATTTTCAGTAGAATACCAGAAATGAAATTAAAAGGAAGGCAGGTACGGGAATATTAAATTCGTTTTTCAAATAAGAAAAACGTTCGAAGAGTTTTGTAGTTTGAGAGACTCGATAGCAGCCTCAATCACAGTGAAAATATTAAGAAACCTAAGAATGATAAGCTTATAATTGATAAGACAAATAACTGTTGGCTTTTTATAGCCTCATTAGCTGAATTGATAAATATGAGCCAAGCAACCGAAATAGATTTCTATATATTTCGTGAAAAATTACTGCAGTAAGTATTGTCAAAATCCATTACAGAAAAACAGTGCTCTAATGGCGAAAAATTTAATTATAAGCACTATCATAGAGCCTGTTTTTGTTCATAAAGCTGATAATTATCTAACATTTTACCGTCAGACAGTAAACAGATTGTTATCGTCGGTGCAGCACTATAGTCGCTTTTGGACCTTAGCTTCTATCAGACATCTGTTTGACTCGATTCAACGACCGTACCCTCCAGTAATAAAATTCGAGCAGCGATGCGCAATCTTCATTGTCAGAGTTAGACTAGCGCTTCTTGGGGTCCCCCTGACCTTTGACCTTTTGTTCGAATGTCTTTTTGAGCATTCGATGCTCGCATATTCGCTGTAAGTAATCAGCCCATTGCAGCTTCCGCAGTTTCACGACTGTAGTGACCTTTGGATTGTCAAAAAATGCGTACAACTCGAGGATTTACCATATTCGCCATTGACCGTTCTCATGTTTTTGTCCAATTATTCGCCTCAGGACTCATCTTTCAAGGAGGTTCAACGTATTTACGGATTCTTGTTTGAAGGTTCATATTTGCGGTATTGTGTTATCCTCCATAGAACAACACAACTCTTATTATTGATTTATAGCCATTGACCTTTACTTCCCTATGTATGCAGCTGGACCAGCAGGTGGACAAGCAGCCTTAAATTTAGCCCACCTGAATTCATACCGCTGCCAATTTGAAAACTCACTGTCCAGTAGACTACGCGGAGCTATGTAGTCAATGTCTGCAGGCGCAAGGACTCTCTCAGATAATATTCTAGCATCTGAACATTGCCTCACAGCAGCCAGATTGCCTTGCTGCAATGTTATAAGATTGGTTGGCAACCAATGACTCTGCCATCAAAAGTGTAGTCAACTTCACACATTTTCATGCTCTTGTTGGTAAGCTGCTTTAAGAGTAGCCTGCTCCCAAAACACCACCCCCATATAGAAGCACCGGCTCAATCACAGTCGTATAAAGCCCTGCCATAGCACAAGACTGTAAATCCTAGCTCAGTCCTGTAGCTTTGTTCATTAAAAAACACATAGCGCCAGACGCCATAGTTTACAGACTTCTGGCGCCAGGTACATAGCCGATTTCGGGATTGTGATAAAATATAGCGCCAAACGCCATAATACATGGCGAAAAGAACATAGGAGCAGGCACTATGCTTATAGCCCTCCACGCCATGTACTATAGTCCTCTACGCCATGCACTATAGTCCTCCACGCCATGCAGATGGCGTGGAGGGTTGTAGTACATGGCGTGGAGGACTATAGTATATGGCGTGGAGGGCTATAAGCATAGCGTCTTCTCCTATGTGCTATGGCATGTGGCGCTACATTTTGTCACAAATCGACCAAAATCGACTATGAACAAGGCGCCAGAAGTCTGTAAATTATGGTGTCTGGCGCTATCTGTTTTTTCAGTGCATCTGAAGATGACCCAGTTGGCATCAAACAAAAGGTCACGAGCCTGAGGTCTGAGCATCTGGAGGTAGAGCAGTTGATGTTAGGTGATAAAATTCTATCGACGAAATTCCCGAGGGATATATGACATCAAAGACCATATCCTCTCCTATACTCAAGAAGCAATATTGAAAATCATTTGCTGACATATCCCCTCACACAGTATGGCTGCGAGTTATAATTGGAGTGCCGTGAGCCATATTACATGGCTCATGGCCATAGGCGCGCCGTAGGGGGGGGCCAGGGGGGGCCGGGACCCCCCTAGACCCTAGGTTGGCCCCTCCCAGAAAAATAAATATTTCCAACAACAGACACTTAACTTTTCGCCTCTTAGGTTTTTGTGGTTACAGCAAGAGGTGAGTAGTGTAGTAGTGTAAGCCTATACCAAAGCATACACACTACTTATAACATAGAGACTGTGTTATTTGCGGTATTAATTACGATGTTATGGGACTTATTTTGAGAAATGGACGGCAATATTTAATTTCGACAAGTTAAACGTTAAGAAAAAGACGAAAAGCAATCGCCAATCATCCTTTTTTTATTAAGATTATCTGTTCATTCATACTAGGCAATATACAGGTATTTAGGTAAGAACACTTTTATAAACTGGCGTTTTATGCAATTGTGTTATTTCACAAAACATAGTCTAAGTATTAAAATGGTAGGCGATAAGGTAATTAACGTAGAATACAATTTTCGAAGTCCTTTGGACAATGAAAATTGCATTCCTGCCACTTTTATGCTATCTATGACCTACTTGGTTTCCACTCAGGTTAAATGTGTGTGAATTTCATTATAATTTGATAACTGCATCGGAAGTTAAAAGGCTTCAATTTCGCCGAACGTTTTTTCATAGTGACACAGCCGCCACATGGTTCTGTATAAATATAGTATCAATATCATTTGCATTTTATTCTAACAGCCGTATGAAAGATTTGTGTTTACGTACTTATGGTAGCTACAAGGTTGCCCAGACATTATTTAAAAACGACTTAAACTTATTTTTTATGCCCATTGGTGAGTCTTGTAAATTTTGTGATGATCTGATGACTCGGTGTGAAGCTATCGCAATGCGAAATTTTCCATAGAGTGTCCATTGTCGCCAAAAATACACCAACATTTCAGCTCGACCAAACTTCGCGATCCGGATAGTAAAATTCATACACAATGAGAAAACTCTAATAGTACTTGGAAGACAGTAAATGATATGGTGCTTGAACAGTCTTGGAATATTGTCAAGATGAACCGAAATTATTTGGAGAAGGTTATCGACCTTACGACGTATCTCAGTCGCCAAAAACGTGCTTTCAGAGGACATGATGAAAATGGTGCCAGTGATAAACGTGATTTTTTTTTGGAATTTTGTGCATTATGAATAAATAATTTTAAAAACAAGGTTGCGAACTACTGTAGTGGCAAAATACAAAATGAATTGATGAAAATAATTGTTGAAATCGGTCGCGAGGACAATTTGGCAGACATTATTGCAGACGCAACAAGGGTCCACAGAAGGAACAACTCTCCGAGGTTGTCAGATTTGCTAAAGAGCTAGCAGTCGAAGAAAGGTTTTCAAGCTTTGTAGACTGTTCAGGAGCTAGAAATGTCTCGTATCTAGCAGACATAATTTTGAGCCTGTTAGACATCTACGGACTTCCCGAATTGCCTGTTGTTGGACAGTCTTATGATGGTGCTAGTGTCATGTCAGGACAAAAAAGTGGTGTACAAATCTAAATTAAGATGAAACACCCTGCCGCCACATTTGTACACTGTCTAGTTCATAAAATTATCCTGGTTGTGATGGACACATTTTTCACAATCGAAACGTGTACATCTTTTTTCAATGCCATCGAATCACTTTACCTACACTTTTCGAAGCCATCACAACACGAATTGTTGAAGCAGTTTGAAGAGGCAGTTGTTCTAAATACAAGGCATGGAATGAGAAGTTTTAGCTCGACTTGTTAGTCAATGAGATTTCGCAATTGCAAATATGTGATTGATAGCTATGGGACTATGAAAGAGTCTTTAGAGAAAGAAATGAATGAGGGAATATACAACGACTCAGTTTATTCATTGGGGATCTTTCATTCAATCAGTAATCCTAAATTGTAGTAAATCTTTTCATCTTTCACTATGTTCTTTTTATAACCAACATGTTAAGCACATATTTCCATACTAAAAATGCAACTCTTCGGGATGGTATAAATCTTATGAATGGAACACTACTAAGTGAACGAGAAGACTTATATGTAATTTGGGGAAAAATTAAATCATTCGCAGAAGAGAGCTGTCTGAATCTCACATTTACCAGAGGATCGCGAAAACGGAAAACAGCAAAACGCACTCATTTCAAAGGTTTTGCTGTTTCATCTAGCCTCGGACACGCAGTTAGGGCTACACAGATATTCCTTCAAACCAAATGGCTTGAAAAGAGTAAGTTACAGCACTTTTCATCTTGCCAAATTATTTTCGGCTTTTCTAGGTTTTCTATGTAACAAATGTTTGAAGCAAGAGATCAATTTCTTCCTTCTAAGCTTAATATATTCCAATTTTTTCAAAGATATTTTGAAACTAAGCTATCCTCCTCTTCAAGTATAAGTTGCAATATATTTAGCTTCTAAACGAACAAATATTCTTACATTTCTAATTATTTCCATTCTATTCCCGTATAATTCATACAAGCTTTCTTTCTTAGCGGTCATTGATAATTCATGTGTAGTTCATACCTACCATTCACATTATATGCATATGGTAGTAGCTCATACGTATTCACAGACAAGAAGTTTATTTGATAATACATTATGCATTAGCAAATAACAAAGAATAAATCAACAAATATGTAATGTATTAGTAAATTATATAAGTTGTATGAAAAGCACGTGTACAAACAAAAACAAAATCATCGCATGTCTTGAACCTTTCAGTCCCTGGCCCCTGCCAGATTTTAGGCCACGGCCCGCCTATGCTCATGGCACTATGTAATATAGCGTGTGGGGCCATAATTTCTGCGCCATGTAACTATGGCGGTGGGAGCCATACTGCATAGCTCAGGGTACTATGTATATAGCGTGTGGGACCATAAATGCTGCGCCATGTTACATAGGACCACGCGCGATGTAGATTCTGACATTATGGCGCTGGAAGCCATATTGCATAGCTCAGAGTAGTATGTATACAGCGTACGGGGCCAAAACTAATGCGCTATGTTACAAAGCTCTGAGTGCCATGTGGATTTTTTTCAATTTTGCAGCAGAAAGTTGTAGCAAAAATTGTATGTGTTCTCTTTGCTGTGTTTTCATTCAATTGGAGCTTCGCGTCAAAAACCAAATATTTGATTTTTGGGCGCAGATCAATAGAGAATGTGTTCAATTTCGTTCAGTTAAATTGAGGACTCTCATCCTTTTTTGTAAACAGTACTAGCTCCATTTTATTGCAGTTCTCATTCCAGCCACGATTCTGGTTCCAAGAATCGAAATAATTTTGAAGTATATCAACTTCTCCGAAAGCGCTGACTTTACATGAATTCAAATATTTTTTTTAAAGAATAGTACTCTTCAACAGCATCGCGGTCTAGCCTTTTTTAAAAAATAATTGCAATATTCATCTTATTTTTGTTTCTTTTTTTACTAATGTTCGAAGAAAATATCAAATTAGGACAGGTCCAAATTTCACTAAATGTCAATTATTTTTAACCTTTTCGCGCCGGCGGCCATTTTAGTGATATTTTTAATACACCTATTATTTTGTACACAAATAATTTTTGCAAAAATTAAATTAGCAAAATGAATTTCAAATGTGTTTTAAATGTGAATCGGATATTTTTTGGAATTTTTTGCACCCTATGTGTGTGGTAGGTGCCTAAAAAGAGATTGGAAAAACTTGAAAATTTTGAAATTGTGCTAACTTTTGACAGAGCCATTAAATCACTATGAAACTTTCAGAACATATTGATATTATTAATTTGTAAGTTTGTGTTGCTTTTGATGAGCGTGTTGGTAACCCTGTAGCTTGGGCAGATGCTGAAAGTGAAAACTTTCAAATCATCGACTTTCCTGAAAAATTGTCGCGTTTTGGAAAAAAAGCAACTCATATATAGATATTATGCGTTTTATAGGAAAACAGTTGAAATTTTACAACAGGCAAGAACGGTAACCCTTCCTCAATTAACCTATATTTGAAGCATCAAAAACATCTGTTCACGGGAACTCACGACCCAATAATCAGACACAGCTGTAATTTACAGAATGTATTGGCTTCAGCTAGGACCAGACCTGAAAGAAGCGATTTTGAAATTTGGGCAATTCTGTGCCAGTGGTGCCACCTTGAAAAACTACAAAGAAAAATAACTGCTTTTGGCCCTATGAATTCTGACTTAGTCACCAAATTTTGACGAAATTCACACAGTCGCTGAATCTTACTTTGAGCCACGTTTGATGGAAATTTTATTGAAAAATTCGGTTGGAGCTGCCAGCTACGGTAGTTTAAGTGTCTTAAATTTTGAAAATTCGCTCAGGAAAATAAAGCTATTTGCCCTATATTTTCAGTGCCGTCATGGAATCATAACGAAATTAATATGGCAAATTGAGCAGATTGAGAATTGAGAATTAAGCAGAAATTTAGTTGAAAAAACAATGATAGGGTTGACAGCTATGGTTGGTTTTGTTTTTTCCCGCATATCTTTAGTAAGCGATTTTGTCATAAAATGCTCAAATCGTAGTGATTTTGGAGTGAAAATAAACAACAAATATTACGATCCAAAGTGTTTGAAAACTTTTACGGATGGTAACGTACTCTAGTACATGGCGTGGAGGACTATAGTAGATGGCGTAGAGGGCTATAGTACATGGGGTAGATAACTATAGTACATGGCGTGGAGGGCTATAAGCATAGCGTCTGCTCCTATGTACTTTTCGCTACGTACTATGGCCTATGGCGCTATATTCTATCACAATCCCGAAATTGACTATGTACATGGCGCCAGAAGTCTATAAAATATGGCGTCTGGCGCTATGTGTTTTTTCAGTGTATATGATGAAATTTTTAAAATATGATACTTTTTATGATACTGCTCATAAAATAAATACCACCAAGTTCTATGGAAAAATTAAACAAATTTCAAATTACGTATTGAATACTATTGTACAAAATATGCATTGCTGGTTTGAAATATATTTCCGCTTGATAAAAAAGAAAATGTTGATATAACTAGAACGCAGAGGCCAGTAATTGGATATGTAATATAACAATGATATTAGCATATAACATTACTCGAGAATGAATCGTTATTTTCCCCTAACAAAACTTATCGATTTTTTTCGAACGCAACTTATGAAAGAAAGAAATTGTCAGCTAGATTCTTGGTTAAGCTAATTCTTTGACTAACCTTCCGGATGTCCTTGGGTTAGATTGCAAATCGGAAAGAATTATTGTATTACAGTAAAATATAGAAGCTCGACTTCAAAACAAAGCACTTACCTCAATTCATCCGAATCGGTATGACAACTGAGGCTATGTTAATGACTTATGGTAATATGTTATATAGCGTGTGGGGCCATAATTTCTGTGCCATGTTATTATAGCGCTGGGAGCCATACTGCAAAGCTCAGGGTACTATGTACATAGCGTGAAAAAACTGAACAAAATCCACATGACGCCCAGAACTATGTAATATAGCGCATTATTTATGATCTTATACATTATGTACATAGTACTCTGAGCTATGCATAGCTCTGAGCTATGCCAGTGCCATAGTGTCAGAATCTACATAGCGCGTGGTTCTATGTAACAAGGTGCAACATTTATGGCCCCACACGCTATGTACATAGTACCCTGAGCCATGCAGTATGGCTTCCAGCGCCATAACTACATGCCGCAAAAATTATGGGCCCACACACTATATTACATAGTACCATGAGTCATGTAATATATGTATCTTCAGTTGTCATATTGTTTGGAACTCTTCATTTAAGTTTTGTTTGCGATAGTGAAGTGTGAAGATCATAATAGATCTGTAAAGGAAAACCCGTGGCCACATGTTCTAGTTGCAGAACATTTCCTTTTTCCGTAAGGATGCAATTTAAAAATGATAAATACGTTTATTGTTTGGGAATTCCTTTTTTCACGGAAATTTCAATATTCTGCAACTGGGTTTTTGTGTGTCATAAAACCCTTCAAATGGTGTAGGGCATAAAACAGTTCTGATGGCTTGTACTAGGATTTAGGTGGTATACTACGCTAGTCATTAGTAACACGAAATTAAGTGCCATTTGAAATCGAACGCTACAAGTAGAAGTTGTTATAATTTAGTGATGTTCCAAAAGGTGGAAGACTGTTTGGAGAAGTGGGGTTTTAGCAGCCTCATCGAAAAATTTATAGGTGAGCGAATTTTGATATTGTTCGTTATCTCAAGTGAAAAATCATATGGAGATATGGATATGTGGTATTTAGCATGCGTGCACGTATTCAAGGGTGTTATTGTGATGCTATAGTTTGCATGAAGCGTGTTAATGGATTAAAGTGCTTATTCGTATCATTTCAAATGAAATCCGTCATAAAGTATTTCAGCGACCTATAACAGCGCAATATACCCCTAAATGTTTGCACGCATGATTTCGTAATTGAATCATTCAGATTCGAAGGTAATAGTTTCAAATTTAAAATGTTCGTGGTGGAAGTGTATTTTTTTGAAGTTACATTAACACAAAATCCATATATGCTAAGTTTCGGTGCATTAGCATGTGAACGCCGCTCGATCGCCTTCTTCATGTACGTTTTGTTTGCGGTAGTGAAGGATCAAAATTATTATATACACGCTCCGACAAAACTTTGGCCATCCTGAAAAAGTTTTAGAAAATCATAGGATATGAAATTTTGTCACCAGAATAAGCACTGGCCTCAAAATTTAGCCAATGACGGTTTTTGAAGCTTAATGTATTGTACGCTCTAATCTAACGGGACTTTTTGCGAATTTTTCTTATTTCAGCTCAACAAATTTTGGGCCAGTTAAAAGAAAACCCAGCTTAATCCCAGATAGAGATATGTTGCTGTGTTTGTCCAATATTATTTCTAAACACTTTTTTCATTCTTGTTGCGAGAGTGTGAATAAATTTCTGGACACTTTGTTGGTCCATTTTGTTCCACTCTTCTTGAAACTCCGTTTCAAGGTCTGCAACCTGGCGGGAAGGACTATAACGCATGGCGTGGAGGACTATCGTGCATGGCGTGGAGTACTATAATACATGGCGTGGAGGGCTATAAGCATAGCGTCTGCTCCTATGTACTTTTCGCCATGCACTATGGCGTGTGGCGCTATATTTTATCACAATCCCAAAATCGCCTATGTACATGGCGCCAGAAGTCAATAAATTATGGTGTCTGGCGCTATGTGTGTTTTTAGTGTATATGTACGTTGAATTTAAGCTCGCATCCCTCTCATGTGACTCAAAATCATTTAAATAATCATGTTTGAGAGACAAATGAAAAGATAATTACAGTATATGAACTCAAATTAAACAAAATGACAGCTGTCACGTATTTACACACAAGGACTGAATTCGACCTGACCAAAATTTAGATGAGGTCGATGTAAACACCCTAGGACTTAATTCACTTAGTCCGCGCTATAGTTAAGGTCACATTTGGTGCATATTATTACTTAGGGTGTCCTTAAGTAGCTAGTAGTAGAAATCTGCACAAATCCTCTGCTGTTCTTCGAATATTAGTGCTTCTAACGGTTCTGATGCGCTAGAGATTTTTTTTCATTTTAGATGATGCAACCTAGGATATCGTGATCTGCAAGACACGTTTTTAGAAATCATTATTTTTAGAATTCAAAAAAGTCAACAAACAAAAAAATTAAGTTACCAAATTTTTACGTGAATCAGTCAGAAGATCTTTGCAGGACAATTCTTGAAAATATATATTTTATCGCTACTACGTGAGTGTTACTGATGTACTGTGCTTAACTAAGATACCCGAGATGCACAAAGATCGTGCATATTCATAGATGGGGTTTCAAAGGAAGCAAGTATCTGAAAAAAAACTCTAGCGCATAGGGACTACTAGAAAAGTTGATATGATTCACTGTAATGCATAGATATTTTATTTTTCGCGATATTAATAGATGCATAAAATCCAACTCACAACTGTTGCGAATTTATTTAGCAATCACCCGCAAAACTGGTAAAAAAATCCCAAAATGACTGCTCCGAAAACCATATGCTCTGATACCATACAGGAACATATTTGGCTAATCGTTCATTCCGCTACGTCAAAATGTCAGTACGTATTCAATCTAAGCTTCCCCACAAGGGTGAATAGGCGTCAGTTTCGATCAGAAAAATGATAGCCCATGATTCTACTACACTAAACTTCCTGCACGATTAAAATTCATTTATCATCATAAAATGACGAACATATGAATAGAAAAGATAGTCACGCTCTTCAGTTTCTACAGTCTATCGTTTTAATGCTTTTTCTACTATCTATCTGCGCGCTGCAGACTCGATGATGATGACTAGACTATGGAAAAATGAGAACAAATTGCAATGAAAAAATTTAATTTCGGGCATCGATAAATATTCATAGGAATTTAAAATTGACATCCTTTAAACGACATGGCGACCGTATCGTCGTGGCGGCTTGCAGCAATACGTGTCATAAAACGTATGAATGACAAGAATTACGAGCTTGTGAACAAGAACAGATCAGTATCATTCGGTTGCTGGGTCGGAAACAGGTGGGATGGTGTACTCGTAGTACGGTAAATTCGATGTTAAAAATAGTGAAAAGTACGAATCGCGTACTTCGCTCAATGAATCCTTTCAAACACAGATGTATTAGAATATACAGTTTTTATGCATGTCATGATGCTTCGGCGAGGGATAGTGTATCTTGTTTATGAACACATCACAGTGATATTTGAAATATCTTGGGCCTAAAAGTTGTTTTGCATTCTCTTTAGTATTTCTTTTATGAACTTAGAGAGTATAATGTATATCCGTAGACACAAAACAAATATCAGCAAATTTTAATGTGAAAATAATATTAACTATGAAAACTAAGCATCAAAGTACCTACATTCAGATAACCAAGCCACTGTTTCACAGTAAAGACACAATGTATGATATGCGAATGAGATGTAAGCTTTGAGCCCACTTAATCTCTGGGGTACTTTCTGACAAGCATATAAACCTTTTAACAATGCAAGCTCATAAACGAAGGCGCTAGTCGGAAATACTTCTACGAATCTTTCAGATTTCTAGCAAAAATGAAATACTGCCGCTGTATTTCGTTTGCACACTGTTAGCCTCGCAGCCTATGTACATTAGTCTCAGCCATACATCATAAAACCATAGAATATGACTACGCTATTTTCCCGGCGAAAACAAAAAAGCCCCATTTCCACATGCCAACGATTCAAGCTACAGGATTTGTAATGCAATGCACGTTTTCGTATTCCGTAATAGTGATACGTTCAGCTGCTGATCTCACACCACCCGCATCACATCGCTATTTCCACTTCATTCCGTAGAGCACTACTACTGCCGCAGGGTTTATGTTCCATGGCTCCAGGCTTGGGCCGACTGCAAAATGCTCCCATTCATTTATGCCTCTACGAATATTACACGTATATAAATTCTCCAGGGTATTACTAGGAAGAGAAATGATGGGGCACTTACTTCACGATTCAGACTTGAACTCAGACAAAGCAATGGCCAGGAATAGCGCACAGAGGTCGAAGTTGCGTCTACCGTCTACGGTTGGTCTCTTGCCATTAGCCTTATCTCCTGGCACTTGTGCCCTGCTATTGCTTGCATTTTCTTGTTATAATCAGCCTAAATAAAATTAGTTTGAGGTTATTCATATAATTCAAATTAATTAGGACTAGTACTGCGGGGATAAATGATGGATGTGCTAACATACTACGTGTAGTTATGGAAGTTGGGGGGAATGTCAGCACGGGAGAATCGAATTTTGGTTTAGTTTTCCAAAAAACAAAACAATTATTCATGTTAGATATGCATTTCACATTTTACTTATTTTAACGAAGCAAAACAACTTTATTCTACACTGGCTTAAAGTATTTAAATATGTATGTATGTATGTTGGCAGCACATTAATTAATTTCATGGAATTTTATTAGTAGGTATAATAAGGTTAAATTTTTTTGAATTTTTGTCTATCAGTTTGAATTTCCTAGCAATACCACTAGGCCAAAACCCAAAAAAAAAAGATTATCGTGCTAACGAAGTCGAAGATACCAACTGTCATACCCATGATCTTTGAATCCGTCGAAGTCGAAACCAGCAAGTCGGTTCTGAGTGTGTTCAATATTCTTGCTATAGCAGCTATTAACTGCTATTTTAGCAGCTCTGGCTGTCCAATGTCACGAAATATGTAGCTACTTTCTGATGCTTGCTATTTGACAGTCGGGCTGTCCAAGATTCTGGAATAGCTACTATGGTGGCATTTATTTGCTGCTCGTAGTCTGGAGGAAAGCAAGAAAGTAGCTACGGCAAAATACACAGTCGACATATTGTGCAAACGTCATTTTTGATTAGAAATGGAAATGAAAAGCTGTTTTCGCGCTTTGATTACAAAGAAGTATGGTGCTATCATAAGCTAAATACGGGTTTTAAATACTTTAACTCAACTCGAGTTTTAATTAGGCTTTTACATAGTGAGTTTGAATGAAGTTTTTAGAAGGCGGATGTGAAGTGCAAAAGGCCGAATACGCTGATTCGTGTACCATCAAATTTTCAACGTTTTTTCTTTGCTCTTTTTCACAGATATAGCATCAAAACCCGAAAATAAGTGAAACGTTTTGAATATTGTAGGAAAATGTTGATGGTTTCTGCAGCTGTATGATTAAAAACTCAGAAATTTCGTACAATTTCCAAAATTTTAAAAATAAAGCTTCAAAAAATTTGTTACTAAGTTGTGCTGTGTAGAAGCCGACGTACGTAGCATCTCTAGGTTGTCCAATGTCCATAGCTGCTTCACCTAGCTACTATGAATTTTGACACTTGCTAAAGTGATGCTCTGTTATGCTTTTGGAGCAGCTATAGCATACACATTGAACACACCGCAGGTATCGAGGGATGACCCTGGGCACGAAGCTTTATAAGAATCATATCCACAGGGTATCGATAAGGCTCTAGAAGTTACCACATCACTTATTAGACTGTCAGCAGACATAGTGAGACGAGATGAAGAACGACCAGTTCTGTCTTACTATATGAGGCCTAAATTTGGAGAGATGCACTCCAAACTAAAAGATTCCGGAAACACATTGCCAGTGTTCGGAAAACACATTGCCAGTGATATCTTGTGTATTGCCTGTAGCTAGCGCATGGTATAAAATAAAGCAGTGATGATATTAGTGCAAGAACGCAACGAAAGGTAACCCTCTCTCTCAGAACTGGACAGAGCTAAGAGTCACAAACCCCCTAACTTTGGTAGCAACTTTGGATTCAAAGCAGTAGAGGACGCTGAACGGCTGCGTTAATTGGTCCTATGGAGCCCTGGGTTAGCTGTTGCTGCGGAGAACTGAACTTCCACTTTAGTCAATCCTTACTGTGCTCTATGATACTCAGCCCACATTCTTTGTGTCCATTTGCTTCAGAAGTTTAAGGCGGACCTTTGAATCCACGTACAGCCTGATCTAACCTGAGACAATCGTGCTAAACGAGGAGAGCTGTGGAAGACCAGTGGGAAACGCTGGCCGACTCTGTTGGCGGAAGACTGCGCATCGCTGCTTGGATTTCGAAAACTGGAGGATGCAGTCGTGGAATCGAGACAATTGAAGGCGGCATCTGGCAGAAATGAAGGCTAAAAATAAAAATATCGGGGTACCTGGAAGCTAACTAAAATATCCGCCAGTGCACAGTGAGACGAAATCTCGAAACCCTGGCCAAAACCTCACAAAATGAAATTTTAATATAGTTACTTGTAACTAGACCGTTAGGTAGAGGATTAACGTATGCATTCCATTGTGAAAGAAAGAATGTATAGCCTCGTCATCATTTCACTTTGAAGTAAGGCTTTGTGGAGAGCACACGCATCGCGCACTGAGTGAACTAAAAGTATGATTGCTTATAAATCCAATTATTTTCAACGATACGACTTTTTTTTCTCTGATGATTCCTACCATCAAGGCTGTGCTATAGCATAATAGGGCACCCCTGAGCATTGGCATCACCATAGAGAAAAAAAAAATTATGCCAAGGCATCATGCTATAGCACATACTTGGCGGAAGAAAATCTAAGATAAGGGAGAAGGGAAAGGTAGAGTTTGCAGGAGATAGCGGTGCACGATTCCTTTGAACAACTGTGGCTTATAGTCGGCGGAAAAAACAGTAGACCAATCGTATTGTCCTAGATAAGAAGGAATCGTGAAATTTGATGGTACGACTGGCACTGATCGAAAGGGTATGACTGTGAGCGCGTTGAAAGGCTCGACTTGATATTTCGTTAGACTTGATATTTTGTTATCAGACTCGACACAAAAAAATTCTAGCGCACCAGAAACGATTGCAAACCATCACTCAAACTCAACCAAGATTTTTTTTAAAACTCTGATTTGCGATAACTTCCGACAAGAATATCATATCATTAAGAAATACTTTGACTTTAATCAAAAATAAACAAGTGTGGTTTTTGATGAATAGCATAATAGGAAAAACAGACAACTACAGTAGGCACGTGATAAAAATTTTTCAAATCATCTTGTCTCCTGAAAAGTCTAAGCTTTTCAGAAAATAAGGCGAACGATATATCAATTTAATGCTTCATATATCACAACCTGAAATTTTCAGACTTCCAAGTCACATAAAAAGGTCTAAATTATCCATTTTTTCAGCACTATAATTTTCAAAATTTCAATCATAAAATCAGTGTAAAGTTCACAGGATATATTTAGTTAAGCTCTGGTCCGATATAAGTTATTTGAAAATGTAAGCAAGCTTGTGCCTGTGGTGCCACTTTAGTATATACTTGAGCTATCAAAAGCTCTATACTAGAGCTTTTGTTACAAAATGAGGAAAAGTTGCAAAACCAGGACTGTCAACTAAAATAATTTTGGATATTTTCGCACTTATGTCAATAACTGAGCATAAGTATATATCTTTGAATTTATGTAAAATCTTTAAAAAATGCAGCAACTCATTTTAATCGAAAGACTATTTTTTTAGAAGCTAGATATGTTTAAATATTATGAGAGACATCGAAATTTTGAGGATTATTTGCCCTTTTCATCAGGATCAATTATTCAGAACAATAGTTTGATAAGTCGTATCTGATATGCCTTGATTTTGTCATTGAACCAGTCAGTTAAACCATTGAAAAATCCTTTAAATTTCTTGTATTATGCACTTTAGGCAGCAAAAGATTTACTGACCATCAAACTTTGAGAACTATCGGCTTGGTCTGTAAGCTACAGCATTGTGTTCATCTTGGCTACAGCATTGTGTTGATCTTAGCTACAGCACTGGGTGTGGCAATAACTACGGCACCTGTCTTCACCTTCACCTTTACACATTCTCTTTCTACTATTAACCGATCTTGAAGGATCGAGCGCAGCAATTGAATCCAGCAATTGAACAAAGCTATCGAGCACAGCTGTCGAACACCGCAATCGAAAGCACCAATCGAGTATAACAATCGAATCCAACAATCAAACCCAGCGATCGAAATGCAGGTTCAAATCATTACCTCTATTTAACAGTATGCTGGAAAGATTTATATTAGGTACGTTTTTTTCTCCTCTATCCATCACAGAACAGAACGGACGCATTAGCAACAGAGGAGGCATAGTTAGTTCATGTGCTGAAATATAGAATGTGCTTCTAGTTTATGAGTAGTTACGCTTTTTTTTGCCGTGAGGTGGTTTTGGATTTTTCAAGGATATATGGAATGTTTTGGTAGTTAGAAAATTAGAAAAAGCCCTCATAATGTGTAGAAAGCTAAAAGTGGGAATTTTCTGTTAGTTCCTCTTATATTTTCTATCGATTGTTGTAGTTTAGACTCGTAATATTCTCACTTTATTTTCAACTGTTTTGCGCTACTACAGCGAATGTAGCATCCTTAGTCACTGCATCGGAGCAAAAAAACTGCCCCTTTTATTTTGTGTCTTGAATAAATACAGTATACTAAAAAAAAATTTTTACGATGGCAATGGCTAATTGTCACAAATAATAATAATTTTTGTGCTATTCAACAAATTCTGTCATTATAAATTATACACAGTATACATTCTTACGCGCTCAATAAAGAACCGAGAAAACCCCTGTATAATTACTTTGATCGAAATAAGGCTTTTTCAAATCGGCCAATTTGTTTACAATAATTTGTACTTTGAATTCTTAATCAGCGACCTTCAAAACTCCTGTACGCGAATTTTCATCCCGATCAAAGTTAATTTGAGATTTTGGCCAGGATTTCGGTATTTCGTCCCACTGTGCGCTGTCAAGGGGTTAAATATAATCTAATTAAATGTTTGTTCTTTTGAAAGTCTTACACACAGTACATGAAAGCATTTTCCTTATTATCTGCTGTCAAATAAATAAATTGTAATATATATTTTCAAAATAAACAGGTTCGAAAAATAACAAAAATTTATTTAATAAGACAGAGGTGAAATATTCTTTCAAAGATCCGATTTTAAGCCTTGATGATTATGTTAGGCAAACGCCTTCTATTTTAAACTACACACTCGTTCGTCTTATGGTTTGTGGCCACATTGTACGCGGCTAAGCAATGTATTTCAGCGAACAGCAAATACTACAAATGCGTATTTTTTCTGTATTTCGAAACAGTTCTAAATTGTTGCTTGATTGGTTTTACATTGAAAGTTGATAAAAAAATCAATGCCAGTATGTGAATTTTTTGTAATCTGGAGATTGCTGACAGTCACGTGAAAATCAAAACCTTATTCGTAAAATGATTCTAGCTCATTTCAATAAACACAAAATTTTGAAGAGATTTCGATTAAAGATGTAAAAAAATGATAAGTAGGTAGATAGGTTGGAGTGGCTGCCGATCTACAGAGGCCTGACGACCGACAAACATAGACACAAGAGAGCCCCGTTGTGATTTCACAATAATTGTTTTGACTCTTTCCTACTTACTGAGCTCAGGGACCCATCTGCTTTCTTTGACAAACCACACTATCCCCTTTAAATTGACCAGGGACAGTTCGGTCAGATTTGAGAGAAAGGGTGCAGCTAACCCTTCTCCTTGACAAAGCCGGGCAGTGGCACATGAGATGAAGGACAGATTCCTCCTCGTCTTCAAAGCCACAACTCCGACAGAAGTCGTTAAACCCTGCGCCCAGGCCCAAAAAAATTATAACAAAGAAATACATTTTCATATTCGATTAATATTTCAAATATTCTTCTTCATGTAACTAAACTTTCTTCATCAAAAACTAAGCGCTTTCCTGTTATGTTTCAATTATCACGAACTTCCCCTATAGTTAAGCATAGGCTTTCTCGAAATTTAACAAGCCGTGACAGCTCTTCCAAAAACATAATTTTATTCCTAACGGTTTTCATAAAGAGCTGACAATCAAATATCTTCCCTCGAATAAACTTCATTTTCATAAATTCATAACTATACACTAGCAAAATGTAACTTAGAGTTCTGCACCGCTATTAAAAGAGGCAGGGCAATTTCACTTATTTTAATTAATTATGGCTTTTCCTGAATCATGCCAGCAGCGCAAGCATCCATTTAAAATTTAAAGCTCGAAAACATTTTTCAGTGTCTACCGCAAATCTCTTGACTTGACACGAGAAAAACTCGTGTTTAACATGAAATCAATACGCTCGTGGTGAGTAATTGAATAACGATAGAAGAAACAATGTTTAGTTGTACGTTTGATATTTTGAATGAAAATATCCTTTTTGGCTTACGTACGTACGGTGAATCGGAAAAACAGTCAAAGAGATAAGACAAGAGGGGGTCAGAGTGGGAAATCCTAAACAGCAAGCAGTGCATGACGTTATTTTGCGTTCGTTTCGAAGGATATTCGTGACGTATTATCTATCCTTGAGATGAGATAAAGGTTTAGAGTTTGTCTTTGTACTGTTACCGTTCAAATATTTAAAAGCCAAAACAACAAATTATGCATGAAGTATGTATTTTAGTCAACCGTAATATTTACAACTGTTCCTATTAACTTTACAAATTATTTAAGAGATTGAGCAACAGCTCTTGCAACTATAAATACGTTAGTACCTTGTCTTTAACAAAAGAACATTTTTAAATGATTACCTAATCAGACTTGATTTCATTAGCAAGAATAAACTGGGAAAGAAAAACCTCTTATACATTTTTTTTTAAATAAAACTTAACCTAACTTAACTAACTTAACTAAATGTGATTTGACTGTTATTAAGGATTTTGTGCCAACTGGCAAGAAGTTTCAAATGTTTCTTTACATGCTTCAATTTTTGTGTTAATATAGCTGATTTTTGAGAGGCGGTGGAGAGCGGACGTGGAAAAATAAAATGGTAGATTTAACATTATTTTTAATATTTTATTCTGCTTGGTTTGCAATTTCTTTATGTGCGATTTGGCACAGGTGCACCATGCAGCTGCAGCGTATAAAAGTACTGGCTGAAAGATAGTCTTATAAAGTAAGAGCTTATTTTCCGATGACAGCGTCGATCTTCTATGAATTAGAGGATAAAGAATTTTAGTAATCTTGTCATACTTTTTAATAGCAGTCTCAATATTTGCTTGGAAAGTCATTTTTTTTATCTAGAACAACCCCTAAGTATTTTATAGTGCAATTGTTCCAATCCTTTCTACAGTTATTAAGCACTAAAGGGCTGGATGGCCTTAGTTCAGATTTGCGGTTTCTTGTGAAGAATAGCGCTTCCGTTTTGCTTGCATTAGCACGAATTTTCCATTTAGAAAAGTATGTTGATAATATATTGAATCCATCTGCTATAGAGTTTGATATTTCACTAGGATATTTTGAGCTACAAAGTATGACCGTATGGTCCGCGAAAAGGCCGATTTCGCAATTTGGAGGCTTTGCGATATCACTAATAAAAATGTTAAAAAGAGTAGGGCTGATAACCATAGGCGCGCCGTAGGGGGGGGGCCAGGGGGGGCCAGGACCCCCCCAGACCCTAGGTTGGCCCCTCCCAGAAAAATAAATATTTCCAACAGCAGACACTTAAGTTTTCGCCTCTAAGGTTTCTGTGGTTACAGCAAGAGTTGTGTAGTGCAGTAGTGTAAGCTTATACCAACTTACACTACTTATAACATAGAGACTGTGTTACTTGCGGTATTAATTACGATGTTATGGGACTTATTTCGAGATATGGATGGCAATATTTAATTCGGACAATTTATACCTTAAGAAAAAAACGAAAAGCGCCTCGCCAATCATCCTTTTTTTACTAAGATTATCTGTTCATTCCTACTAGGGAATATACAGGTATTTAGATAAGAACACTTTTATAATCTGGCGTTTTAAGCAATTATGTTTTTCACAAAATATAGTCTAAGTATTAAAATGGTAGGCAATACGGTAATTAACATAGAATACAATTTTCGAAGTCATTTGGAGAATAAAAATTTTATCCCTGCCACTTTTATGCTATCTATGACCTAATTGGTTTACACTCAGGTTAAATACGTGTGAATTTCATTACAATTTGATAACTGCATTGGAAGTTAAAAGGCATAGCACTTCAATTTCACCGAGCGTTTTTTCATAGTGACACAGCCGCCACATGGTTCTTATCATATTCATTGAACTTTTGTCAAACCTGTATCTACTCAAGACCAGTATATTCTATGAATTTTATCCGGTTGCGAGATACCGCAAACGCAAGTTCCAGGTGCTAGAAATATAAATAATTTGGTGCGATTTTTGTGCCATTGGGAATTTTACAAGTTTAGATTTGACTGTATAAATGTAGTATAAAATTCATCAATAATTTGCATTTTATTCTAACAGCCGTGTGAAAGATTTGTGTTTACGTACTTATGGTAGCTACAAGGTTGCCCAGACATTATTTAAAAACGACTTAAACTTATTTTTTATGCCCATTGATGAGTCTTGTAAATTTTGTGATGATCTGATGACTCAGTGTGAAGTTATCACAATGCAAAATTTTCCATAGAATTTCCATTGTCGCCAAAATACACCAAAATTTTAAAAACAAAAAAAATAATTTTAAAAACAAAGTTGCGAACTACTGTAGTGGTAAAACACAAAATGAATTGATGAAAATAATTGCTGAAATCGTTCGCGAGGACAATACAGCTGAAATAAAAAATTGCGGACTGATATCCATTATGGCAAACGAAGCAAGGGTCCACAAAAGGAACAACTCTCCATGGTTGTCAGATTTGCTAAAGCGCTAGCAGTCGAAGAAAGGTTCTCAAGTTTTGTAGACTGTGCAGGAGCAAGAAATGCCTCGTATTTAGTAGATATAATTTTGAGCCTGTTAAACAGCTACGGACTTAGCGAAATGCCTGTTGTTGGGCAGTCTTATGATGGTGCTAGTGTCATGTCAGGACTAAAAAATTGTGTACAAATCTAAATTAAGATGAAACACCCTGCAGCCACATTTGTACACTGTCTAGCTCATTAAATTATCCTGTTTGTGATGGAGACATTTTTCACAATCGAAACGTGTACATCCTTTTTCAATGCCATCGAATCCCTTTACCTACACTTTTCGAAGCCATCACAACACGAACTGTTGAAGCAGCTTGAAGAGGCAGTTGGTCTAAACACAAGGCATGGAATGAGAAGTTTAAGCTCGACTCGTTAGTCAACGAGATTTCACAGTTGCAAATATGTGATCCATAGCTATGGGACTATGAAAGAGGCTTTAGAAAAAGAAATTAATGAGGCAAAATACAACGACTCATTTTATTCATTGGGGATCTTTCATTCAATCAGTAATCCTAAATTTGTAGTAAATATTTTCATCTTTCACTATGTTCTTTTTATAACGAACATGTTAAGCACATATTTCCAAACTAAAAATGCAACTCTTAGGGATGGGATAAATCTTATGAATGGAACAGTTAAAACATACTAAGTGAGCGAGAAAACTTGTATTTAGTTTGGGAAAAAATGAAATCATTCGCAGAAAAGAACTGTCTGGATCTCACATTTGCCAGAGGATCGCGAAAACTGAAAACAGCAAAAAGCACTAGTTTCAAAGGTTTTGCTGTTTCATCTAGCCTCGGACACGCAGTTAGGGCTACAAAGATATTTCTGCAAACCAAATGGCTCGAGAAGAGTAAGATACGGCATTTTTCATCTTGCCAAATTATTTTCGCTTTTTCTAGGTTTTCTAGGTAACAAATGTTTGAAGCAAGAGATCAATTTCTTCCTTCTAAGCTTAATATATTCCAATTTCTTTAAAGATATTTTGAAACTAAGTATCCTCTTCTTCAAGTATAAGTTGAAATATATTTAGCTTCTAAACGAAGAAATATTCTTACATTTTGAATTATTTCCATTCTATTCCCGTATAATTCATACAAGCTTTCTTTCTTAGCGGTCATTGATAATTCATGAGTAGTTCATACCTACCATTCAAATTATATGCATGTGGTAGTAGCTCATACGTATTCACAGACAAGAAGTTTATTTGATAATGCGTTATGCATTAGCAAATAACAAAGAATAAATCAACAAAAATATAATGTATTAGTAAATTATATAACTTTTATGAACAGTACGTGTACAATCAAAAACAAAATCAGCGCATGTTTTGAACCTTTCAGTCCCTGGCCCCTGCCAGATTTTAGGCCACGGCCCGCCTATGCTGATAACAGACCCTTGTGGCACTACTGCGGAAATGAGAAACTTTTCAGATGTGGAACCGTTTAGGATTAGGAAATTTTCTGCCATTTAAAAAATCAATAATTAATTTGCACAGATATGTCGGAAAAACAAGTCTATGCATTTTATACACCTATCCATTGTGCCAGACGGAATCTAAAGCATTTTCAGTGTCAAGAATAAGCATACCCGTTGATTTCCTTGTCCTGAAATTCGATTGTACAATATTTTTGATCCGTACAATTTGATGGACGGGGCGGGGCTATGATGCTTCCTGAAACCAAATTGTTCGTCTGGCAGAATATTGTTATCCGTGATAAAATTTGTGATGTGTTCTTTTAATACTTTTTCAAAAACTCTCGCCACAGTACTGAGAAGGCTTAGTTATCCAATTCAGACTAAGCATTGCGGGGTTTGTGTATGCACGTTATTGATGCATTTTTCCAAAGATGAGGAAAGTATGATAAGCGTATGCATGCATTTATAATGTGGCAGAGATAGATTGCAGTTTTTTTCTGCATATTTTTGAGAAAGCAAATTGGTATTTTGTCCGGCCCAGTTGAAATTTTATTTTTGAACGAATAAATGGTTGAAAGAACAGTTTTTAAGGCAGTCGTCTAGTGTGTCAGAAAATAAAAATCGATTTTTTTGTTTTTTCATAAATAACATCTAAAACATGTCTAGAAGACGTTGGTAAGTTGGTAAAGTTGGTAAATTTGAAGCCGTTGAAAAGTTACAGCCGAAAACCTTAGGAAGTATACAGTGTTACCGTAGGAGATAGGAGGTTTCAAACGCGTTTTTCTCAAAACACGATTTTTTCAAACTGCTGCCATGATATCTCAAAAACTATTTGATTGATTCTGCTCAAATTCATACATTAAGTACATAAATAACTACAAAATGAACTAAAATAATTAAGATTGGTTCATTACTTTTCATTTTACAAGCTAAACAAACAAAAAAAAACACGAAAAACCGATTTTTTTTTTCTAAAGCGTAATAAAAAATTATTTTTTGGAATTTCAACTTAATTTTACTTCATTTTGGAGTCTCAAGTCTCACAATCAAAACTGCGTTTGGTTTTTTGATTTCAGATAAGCAAAGCGGCCGGAATCATGGCAGCAGTGGAGCACCTCTTTTTATATATGTGTTCCTGTTGTGCGGTGTATGTCCGACTATTTTGCATATGATGACTTCAAAAAATGCACAAAGTTTGCTTAATTGGTATTCAAAATGATACATAATTTATGAACTATTTTATTTCAATGGTTTGTCAAAAAAAAAATTCTCCAAAAAAGCATTAAAAAACGCCTTCACACTTGACGACCGCCTTAAAGTGATGAAAGGAGGGTCCATGCGAGACTCTTTGATCCTCTCGATTCTTGAATTTACCATTCGTTCTGTCTCATTGTCGCTCATGTTAAAAGTGATTAAATGTTGCCTAGCGAAATGATTGCCAAAAGCTTTGACTTTTTCTTTATTTGATATGAGAAGCTCCTGGTTAGCTTGGATAGGAGTGATATATGTAGTTTCTACGTTTTTTCAGCGCTTTTGACACGTTCCAAAATGATATGGAACCTTTTTTGAGAGAAGAGATCTTATCTTTCCAATATTTGTTCTTTAGCTCATAAATTTCTTTGATTATGATGCTCTTGAGCTGATTAAATTATATTTTATACATCGGTTGCCTGCACAGATATAAGAGAGAATGGATTAGAAATCGCAGCTGAGAAATGATCCAATTTTCGACCTACTGTTTATTGGTGTAAGAATGAGATTTGAATGTATAAGACAAGCCAAACCGGCGATAGGGGAGCATGGGAAAACATTAGACAATTGTATGAACTTCCTGCACCTTGCTTTCATTTAATGTATGTGCATGTACATGTATGCTTAATTCAAGAGCATTTCTATCACAAATTAATAATTTTTTAATGCTTAAACTCGCTTATACAATTGTTGTTCTCAGATAACTGCGAACAATCACATAAAAATTTGGTTAAAATTGGAATAATCAAACTTCTGTAAGGTTTATATGCACATACATAATTAATACAACATATTAACGCAATATTAACATGCATTACATACTTTTTGTGTGTGCATACAAGATATATCAAACAAACACCTTTTATCCCATTTACCCTACAATCAGAAAAAAGCACATGTGAATTTTGACAAGACTGTTCACCACGTGGAAATTGGCTTTACTTTCCCACATGCGGCGCTAGCGATCATACTCTGGTCTACGCATCATAGCATTTCTCGTAAATAAGGGGGGAAATTAGGGCTTTTCGGTGCTGAGTGCGGTAGAAAGGGGCGCACTGAGCGGAATTTTTGTGAGAGAGCAATGTTGTGCGTGTATTAAAAAAGGCACACTCACGTATGGGTACACGGATAGCCGTTTCGTATCCATATTCTTTCATATCTATGGACAGGAGTAAGCTTAAGTGGATCCGGTCTATAATTTGTGATCTTGGGAATCGATTGCTCAGCGGCTTCGAAAAGAATTTTATTTAAGCTTTCTATGTGGTTATACCACATAGAAAACTTAGGATCATCTCGGGATGGGCAATCAGATGTTTTATGGTGCCCACCGCACAAATTACAAACCGTTTTTAGGTTGCAGCGGTTGCTTGCATGACCTAGAGTTTGGCAATTAAAGCAGCGTATGGGGCCGCTTCTCTTCTTTTTGTAGTGACTAAAAGTCACTGCACAATGATATCGTATACACCGAACGTTTAGTCCGCGGACTAAACACCAAATTCCACCTAAATTTTTTAGTCCACGTGGTGTATACACTCGCGGACCGACCTAAATTTAGGTCGGTCCACGATTTCAAGCGACCTGACCTAAATATAGGTCGTGGACTATAATCGTTGTAAACACACGCGACCTAAACATTGATTTTTGCGCGACTATTAATAATGTATGTATGTTGAATATAACCTCATAACATTCCCCTTTGACACAAAATCATTGAAATAAACATGTTTGAGAGACAAATGAAACGATAAATACAGTAGATGAAGGAAAATTAAACTAAATGACAGCTGTCATACACGAATGAGGACTAAATTCCACCTAAGCAAATTTTAGGTCAGATTGGTGTATACACCTGAGGACTAAGTTCATTTAGTCCGCGCTTTAGGTCAGGTCACTTTTGGTCCGACCGCTGTAAACCGCACTAATGAAATAAATATCTAACCTTTTTCTGGAGATCACTTAGTTTAATGGATCCACGCATGAACGATAAAATGTATGTCGCCTGGTCGCCTTGGTGATCGTATTGGCAATTGCTTGACATCCAAGCATTCAATATTTTGAGCTTTAAGCTCATTCGCAACCGCTTGGTTTGGAACAGTGTCGAGACCAGTGATGTCAACTTTTCTAAAGGTTTTAAAGCTTTTGTAGCTAAATTTGAGGAAACACTTAGGAAAACCGGTTTTTTGTAGCTAAATCTAGCTACAATATAGCTAAATTGGCATCGCTGGTCGAGACCAGTTAAAACTATTTGAAATGTGCGTCGGCCTATAGGATCATGCGTAAAAAACCTGATATCCATGTCAGTAAGCTGTTTGCGAAGAGTCGTAAATTTTTCTTCATTTAATGCACTGACTTTCGTCCCAATACTGGTGAATTTTAAAGCGTAATCCTTCACTGAAAGAGATTTTAAAACGTCTTCAATCTCTTTGCGGGTCAAACTCACAATAGTAATAGGCGGCATTTTTGTAGGGCTCGCCTCAGAGGCTTTTGGCTCTTCTAAGTCCATAATTTGGCTCAATGGCGCAAACTAATTAGTACTTGAAGTGACAGCTGCTGCTGGGTAATTGTCTTTTTGCGCATTTTCGATGCGATGGCATCACCTTTAGGTGAAAAACTGAAAGCCCGTCTTCGCGAGATTATTTTACAAATGCACTGATGATGTTACTAGATATGTACACTTGAAACAGAATAATTTGAGCTTTGTAGGAAATACCGTTACGCACACTGAGCTGCTGTCGATAAACACGTTACATGGGCCATAATTTTATTTTAACCAGAGTATAAATTCGTGAAATGTTTGTTAGCTGTCCTTATCAACATTCATTTAAATGGAAAGAGAAAACTTTATAAGCTGACTATTCAAACAGAATGTAGCTGAACAGTCTCTCAAAAGTATTTTATCTACTCCCCAAAAGTGATCCATGCCATACGTAATCTGTCGTGCAATCTGGAAGAAAAAGATTTTTGAAAATTTAAGCTCAATTTCTTGTATGAATACTAATGCATGAAAATAAAACATTTTTTTCAAAATCACTATAAAACGTTTGAAAAATAACCGCTTAAAATATTTTCCCCACGCTTAGGACTGTTTTAACTTAACAGATTAAATACTTATAAAATTTCTCATCCTGCTGGTCTTACCTACATGTGCTTGAACCTTTTATTCTACACGTATGGTACAAGAGTTTCATAATACTTACATACGATTATGTGTGCATCACGTGACTCCCTTAAGTAAAAAAAATTACAAGCATTTATGCAAGCTTATGGACATTAAGTATCATAAGTACTAAGGCTTGTACTTTTATTTGCGAAGGAAACCACAACCGGAATATAAACATTATGAATTATCCGTTCTTGTGTCGAACCAAAATGATATGCAAATAAAGCTATTAAGTGTGCATGAATGGCATGAATACTTGTAGCTTAAACACACAAATGCCTCAGAACGTTACTCCACTCGTATTCTTCACGTCTTCGTACAAATCTATTCGCAATCGCATACTTGCACCGCCGTCACACCTATCCACATACATATTGACGCGAACGCAAATATTCCAGCCCGTTTAACATGTCCTCGTTATATCTTGCTACCGTGAAGTTGCTCCATGTAGGCGTACAGACCTGAGCTGATCCTACACACTGTTCGAAATGGCACGCCTCATCATTTAGCGCGTTTTATTGCAATGTTTTGTTTGTTATTTGCTTCAGCTTCTATACGGCAATTAGTATTCAAATATTATTTTGAGAGGTACCTTGCCTACGATATTTGCCCTCGAGTCCTTTTCCAAAGTGCGGTACGAACCGACGGTGCGGCGGTGAGTCTAATGAATGTTACATAAATTTTCTGTTTATTATCATAAATAACCGTAAAGTAGGGAGTGGAAATGGGAAAATGTAGGGTTAATTCGCGAAAATGATGAAGACCGAGCCATTATGAAGAAATTGCGAAGAAAATATTTTCTTTTGATTTTTCAGTTCGGGGGAATGCCTAATAAATTTACTTGATATGAATTTCAGATAACGTCGACGATGAATTCCACTAGAACGATTATTCAAATTAGAATTCAGAATGAGAGTATTACAAGATGGATGTCAGTTTATTGTGATTCAATTTGTTAAGGAAATTTCCATTATCAAAATTTTTTTGTTCATTGCTGAATGAATTGGATGATATTTGACGTAGAGAATATAATTTAATCCTAAAAAGGCATAAAATTCATAGGAACAGTACCTTTAGATTCTTGTAAACTGTTTTAGGTACCTTGGAATGATGCAGTTTACTATAGAAATGTCGATGGTAGGGCAAACAAATTAGGTAAGGATTATAAGCTCCTGGATTAAAACCTTTGTCAATTTCATGTTTGGTATAGTACTTGAAATAAATTTAAATGTTTCTAAATAAAAAATGTTAGTCATCTTTCATAATTTCTTTACGAAAACAGGATAATAAAATATACTAAACACGTACAACACTTAAGATTTTTTGCAAAGAGCTCATTTTTATCTAAACTGACTAATTTGTATTATATTGGGTGAATCTACATAAAATCATAATGGGATAACTATCATGAAACTGCGGTTAAGAAATTTGTAAGTCCCGTTTCTAATGTTCGATATTTACGTAGATTTTTATTTCAAACTGCGGTTGTTGGCGTAGCACTACAGTTCCTTTTGAGTCTTCGATTTTTCTCTTTCAATTTTCCCGGTCCCAGGACCGCGTCTTTCAGTTACAGAATCCGAGTAGCTATACGCAATTTTCGTCGACAGAGCCCGACCAGCATTTCCTGTATTTTTAGCCTTGTAATTTTTGGCGAAAAAGGCCGTTCAGTAAAAAAAGTCTATGAGAAGAGTTTTCAACTGAATTATGTTTATCTTAGAATGAAAAACAAAATCTAAAAAGTTCATTTAGAAATATTGTGCGGAAAAAAGGCTATTAAAGGTCAAAATAAGTATCTCTTTTGAATTATCTCGTTAACTTTTGTTTACATGAATTTTTATTGCATGAAATTTGTTGCAAATAAAAATCTGCATAAAATCTTTGCGTAAAAAATTCGGGTAGGACCAGTAGGTCTCGAGGTCTGAATCTGTGGTAATTTCAACCTTTTAATCATAGTCTAATTTGATGAATTATATTATAACTTGCGTTAGAACAACCTGGTCCTTTTGACTGTGTTGCACTTTACGGAATCCGGAAACCATGTAATTTGCTACCATACAACATCGATGGCTTTTTATTTTTTGCAAGGCAAAAAGCCATAAATAAAAGTTGTGGAGTAATTATATTTATTATTAACAGATTCGAAAATATTACGGTAGGAAATATAAGTTTCACCGGAAATTCAGGGCTGCGAGCCGACTTTGCATTGAATGAAAAGACCCTAATTCAATACTCACTGTTTATAGATCTCCTAACTCAGATGTCGAATGGAGTGATAGATGCTATTCTCAAATCAGTTAAACAAGGCAATATTTATGAGTAAAAATATTTGAGAAAACAGTAATGAAGAACTTATAAAATACGATAGGCTCTATAAGGCAAAATCAAATGTCCCCATTTTTAGGGCAAAAGAAACTCTAGCGCATCAGAACTGCTAGAAAACTGATTTTCGAAGAAATTGTCCTTTAGTGACGAAAAAGTGAGGAAAGACGTAATACGCTTTTTTGTAGTATCATATCAAACATTTCTTACCCAAAGCAACAAAAACCATATATCGACTGCATCTTCTATAACATATGTGATGAAAATGTGCAGTGCAGGAGGCACTTTTTCAACGAAGCAGCAATAAGTCTACTATAACAAGCTCATGCTACAATCAACATATCCTTTGAATTTCGTTTTCATCCGAGAATTTCATCGAAAGTTTTAGCGATTAAGCAATGTTTGAAGCATCTGTTGGTGCAATATTTACGAAAATGTCTGATGCTAAACACCCTATGTCAGCAGCATGGACAAAAATATACCAAATCTGCTTCACGTTAAGTTAAACCCACCCTGTGAATTTTGTTTCGATTGAATGAATGCGCTGGAAGTTATTAAGGTGAAAAGAATTTTAGGGTTACCACCCTCACAAGTTTTCAAATTTTCAAAACCTTTATATTTGCTCTTAATTGACATTTCAGGATCGTTCATACTTGCACATTTAATGACAAAATAGCTTAGTAAAGAAATGCTAGAACACTACAAAAATTACCATAGCTAGCAGCTTTTTCACGATTTCCCTACAAAATTCCTACGATCGGTCTTTGAAGTCCATTAACTACATAAATGTCGTTTTGATCTCATGACTGGATCGGTAGTTATAGGGAAAAAAGCTTGATTTTACTGAAAAGTTTTGCAAGATTTAGGTCACAAAAATTACCATAGCTGTCAGCTCTATCCAAATTTCTATCAAATGTGGCTTAGAGTAAGGTTCAAGTACTATGCAAA
>OX376372.1:168722917-168920982 GCA_947369275.1 Nemotelus nigrinus
AGTGCATTGCACGCTGAGATAAAAATAGGCAGAGGGCAGCCGTGTTTCTGCAGCATGCACGTAAGCAAAAATAGATTTGGCCAAAGCCAGAGAGAAGAGGAAACGCTTCAAATGACATTATCTTTGTTATGAGGTTAAATCTGACACATGTTGGGAGACCCGGAATGCTCTGCATGTTAGGCACTACGGGGAAACTCCTCCAGCAATTACTGTCAGATACTACGATTTTTGTCACCAATATATTAGCTGATAATCTATTCGACAGGTAGCATGGATTCAAAAGAGCATTAAACTGTTTATACCATCTCAGCAGTGGCTGAGGCAGTAGCAAGAGCAGAGGAGGCATGCTTATGAGTCAGATCGTCTGTTTTACTGGTGACGCTAGATGTTCAAAATGCCTTCAATTTAGCGAGGTCGACAGATGTGCTTTGGGCTTTGGAGCATAGCATCATGATGCGAGACAATCTTACAGACTGAAGAATACTGTTGGATACCGACGCAGGAGCACAGAGATGGCTTATGTCTTTAGGATAAGCACAAGGGCCGAGTTTATAATAGAAACCTACGCTTGAAAATGCCAACAGATATATTTTGGTGAGTTACGCTGATCTAATTCAGACTTAACCAAGTCGTGAGGAATGGTATCGAACAATGCACCTGCGAGTGACGCTTATCACTAAACTGACCTTCTCCTACCATATCCGTAAAGTTATGACACGACTCTGACAGCCGTGAGCTTGCTGCGAAGCTTGATGCCAACATCGGTTAAGACACTGAAATGCGGCAGAGGCTGCTGATGGCGCTGACTTACTCTACTTTGCTTTACGAAGGGGGAAATCTGGGCGGATGCCCTGACAAAAAAGTTTGGATGCATATTACCAGCGCCCAGGGTAAGGTGTTCTGCGTATTGCCAGTATCTACCGCATGAAGTCAAAGGATGGCATGTTAGTTGTATCGGGAGTAATCCTGATAGATTTACTTTCGCCAGAATGCAGAGAAGAGTACTTCAACAATTCGTACCAGATGGTGTAGGAACCCTATCGCACGCACGAGCGTAAAACCTCCAACTTTAGGTACAACGCTGAAGAGGAAGCAACAAAGATCACTTGAAGGCGAGGCTGATAGGTTTTTTTTTGGATCAGTGGGTTTTTCGTAGCCACGCAGAGGTTCTCTTCAACATGTGCCAAATCCTTACGAAGTAAGGTTATTTTAGACGTTGCCCTAGATGAATGATAAAGATAAACACACGATAATGTTGGTGCTATATGGATGAGTACGATGGCATTCATCATACATTCTTTGCGTGCAATCATAGAGATAAGTGCAATCGATTCGCAAGGTTAAGAGCAGCCTCCAGTCTACAATGGGCTTGATAATCGAAAAATTCACAGTTACAGTAACCCACAATTTGAACTGTGTTCCCATTGAGAAAATGCTGCCAAAAAAGCAAGAAGAGGGTTGTTTTACCAACCCACAAGTCATGGTTGCTTCTAAGTTAAGTCGACACCAATAAATGAACAAACACAACCGTTCCTAAATTATGCGAGAGTGGATTCCGATCCGAACCTTTTCGGTGTATCATCATTCACCACAAACACTTTGGTTTTATGAATTTGTTGCCTGCTTTTAGCCCCTTAGCGCCTACACATGGTCGAAAATTTCCAAAACTGTACCATTTTCAAATTGAAAATATATTAACCTCATTGCTCATCTTTGATTCTTAGACTTGGTTTTTTTCAAATGTCTTTTACTCATAAAACTATAGGGAAAGCTAAAATATCAATAAAAGCCTCCCGGTGCCAAAGTATTTCATATTTCATTCTTTTATCAAGTTTTATTTCATATTTCATTCTTATATCTAAGCATCTTGAAGATTTTAGCTTGGTGTGATACGGTCACTCATTTTTGTTGAATATAAAAAGGAAATTGAATTGCTTCCAACGCCGAACAGGGTGATTTTTACCCGATGCTTGAACAGGGTGATTTTTACCCGATGTTGAAAGAGATAATATGCAATACCGAAACAATTCTATGCTTTTTGGCAATTTTATGCTCTATGATCGAACAAAACGTTTTTGAAACTACTTCCATGGAAATATTTCATGTAAAAGAATTCGATTGCAAAAAATCACTAGTTCTAATGTAATGGCGGAGATTTTATTCAATTCTAATCAATTGTGCTCAATCTGAATTATCAGTATGATTAATATTAAAATTGAATCTACAGAATTGCTTACTACACTTACATAGATTTCCGGCTCTGGCGAAAAAATATTTTGCACAATTTTATCAATTTTTCGACAGAGTCCCTAAATGGCTATGGTGCGATACGTAATCTCATTTCGAAGTTCGATTCATTCCCTTACTAATTTCCCATTCTTGTTTCCGGCTAGACCAGGATAGAAATTTATGCGTCCACGTAATGAATATATGTGTAGAAAAAACGTCATCGTCTACATGAAATGGATTTATCTACTTTAGTCAGAGCCATTGTTCTCTGCCCGAGTCCAGCGCCCTCTATATATCTCAATGCGTCGTAGGAAAAATCTAGTCAGATGCAGGTGCTGTGGAGGTGTAGAGCTGTAAATTTGAGGCGACAGTGGAAAATTGGCATTACTCGCTGAGGTTTATTTGCTCGGGGTACCGGGTTAGGCTATCGTCCTTGTCGTCGTCGTCGTTCGCACTCAAGAGTGGCAAGGCCATGTTGTGGCCTGATTCTCGAATGATCCTAGAAAGGAAACTATTACGGAGTCAGCCTATCCGTGTAATAAACTGAATTATTGGCTTTGTGCCAGTGTTAAGGGATGTCTTTGAGACTCCGCTTGGTAAACGTTTCTCGATATTTCGCCCCACAGCACATAGTTTCCGAAAGCACATAGTCCATTCATCCAGTCCCCGAAGTTTCGGTATGAAAAATTAATTACCTACAACGTTTTATTTTTTCCGGTCAGCTCTGTGTTCATTGATTGCCTGTTGACTTCCATATGTGATGTAGATTCCTTTACTGAATCAAGTGAATTCATCCCATAGAACTTGATTCAGATTTGGGCGTCGTTTCTTACAAATTGGATTAGAATAGCCAAATGATATATTGCGTTTATTATCTTGATCATTCTCAATGAATACTTCTTCTTGATAAATTATTATTAAATAAGAAATAATTTCCCGGAATCGATTTGATGTATACTGGGACAAAAACTACACAATGACATTATTTGATCCACTGGTATTGTTTAGCCTCATTAACGAGCATTTTATTTTTGAAATGTGTATTTCAAATTTTGCCTAATACATACACTCGGCAGAAAAAGTTTGGTGCAGTCTTCGATGTAAAAAAATCTCTGTCCAACAGAAAAGCACGGTGGTGGCGGTGTTATGATATGAGGGTGTATGGCTAGTGAAGGAGTAGGAGAAATGGAGTTTATTGAAAGTATTATGAATAAAATAGACTACCTTAATATTCTCTAGCGCAATTTGAAGAAAAGTGCAGAATATTTGGGCTTAAGCGACAGCTTTGACTTCCAACAAGACAATGACTTTAAGCACACGGCGGGCGTATATATATATATATATATATATATATATATATATATATATATATATATATATATATATATATATATATATATATATATATATATATATATATATATATATATATATATATATATATATATATATATATATATATATATATATATATATATATATATATATATATATATATATATATATATATCATCAAAAAATTTCAGTGAGATAATCACGCGTTCGCCATCCGATTGAGCTGAAACTTTCAGGATGCATTGGTGTGTATGCAAAATAGGTCCAAATCTCACTAAATTTCAATTATTGTTAACCCTTTGGCGCCGGCGGCCATTTTAGTGATATTTTTAATATATCTATTTTTTTGTACACAAATAATTTTTGCAACAATGAAGTTGAAGAAATAAATTCCGAACATGTTTTAAATGCGAATCGAATAAGATTCTGGAATTTTTTAACCCCATGTGTGCGCTAGGTGCCTAAAAAGAGAACGGGGAAAATTGAAAATTTTTAAATTGCGATAACTTCTGACAGAGCTATTTCATTATTACGAAATTTTGAAAACATATTGGAATTATTTAGTTGTACATTTGTGTTGCTTTTAATGAGCGTGTTAGCAACCCTGTAGCTAGGGCAGGCACTTAAAGTGAAAACCTCCAAATCATCGTCTCTCTTGGAAAAATGCCGTTTCTTCAACAAAAGCCACTCATATAAAAATCTTATGCTACATAGTCAAAGTAAAAAATTTGATATGGTATAACGGGTACGCCTGGTAACCCTTGCCCAATTTACCTATATTTTTAGCATCAAAAACTTCTGTTCACGGAAACTCACGATCCGATAAGCAGAATTAATTGAAATTTGCAGAATGTATTGGTCTTAAACAGGACCAGGTCTGATAGAAGTGATTTTGAAATGCGGGCGATTCTGTGCCAGTGGTGCCATCTTGAAAAATCACTAAAAAAGATAACTTCTTTTAGCCCTATAAATTCTTATTCAGTCGTTCGATTTTGACGAAATTTACGCACTAGCTGAACCTTATTTTAAATCCACGTTTGGAGGAAATTTGGTCGAAAAATTCGGTTGGAGCTGCCAGCTATGATAATTTTGGTGTCTTAAATTTCAAAAAATAAAAATTTGAAAGTGAATACATTCAAACATCGAATATCCTAAATCCGTTTCTTACAATAAAACCAATTTGTATACAAATTTTATGCTTTATCTACACGTTCAAAGTAAAACTTTGGAAATTTCATGTCGGACAAGAACGGTAACCCTTTCCCAGTTAACCTATATTTTTAGCATCAAAAACTTCTGTTCACGGGAACTCACGAACCAATAATCAGATACAGCTGAAATTTACAGAATGCATTGGACTTAAATAGGACCAGGTCTGATAGAAGCGATTTTGAATTGTGGGCAACTCTGTACCAGTGGTGCTACCTTGAAAAATTACAAAGAAAAAAACCTGCTTTTTGCCCTATGAAATGTGAATAAATTACTAAATTTTCATGAAATTGACACAGTAGCTGAACCTTACTTTAAGCCCTGTTTGGCGGAAATTTCGTTGAAAAATTTGATTGGTGCTGCCAGCTATGGTAATTTTTGTGTCTTTGGTTTTGAAAATTCGCTCAGGAAAATAAAACTTTTTGCCCTATAACTTCCAGTGCAGTCATGAAATCAATACGAATTTCATACAATTAATGGAACCTACTATAAACATTATTCAGGCCAAATTTGGTTGAAAAGCCACGATAGGGTTGCCAGCTATTGTTGGTTTTGTGTTTAATTGCAATATCTTTATTAAGCGATTTTATCGTAGAATTTTCAATTGGTAATGATATTGTAGTGACCATAAACAGCAAATATTAAGCTTTCGATTATTTGAAAAAACTTGCTGCAGGTAACCCTAAATTTTTTTTATACTCCTATAACTTCGAATGTAATATAACAACGTGAAGCAGATGTGGTATATTCTTGGTTTTGATACTGGCAAAAGGTTGCCAGCACGAGTCGGTTGTGCTACTTTTGTATCAATAAATGCTTACAGTTAGTATTCATACCAGAAACATTTACAATGAAAATAAATAACCAACGTTTCAATTCCCAAAGTTTTGCAAATTTTTCGGATCGCAGCCCCAAACACCAATTTCAGTTACAGTGATGCAGGCACTGAGCATTTTCTTCATTTTGTGAAACAACCAACTGATAACGAATATAATTAACCCGTGTTTTGCTCTCATAAACGTTGAAATTCATGCTAGTGGTAATGTCTGCAACCTTTCCACCATATGAATTATAATGAATTCTTGAGACCAAAGTAAAACGTGGCGTTTGAAACAGTTTGACCGTAATAAGCAGCTCATGTGGTGGAATATGCACTCAAAACCTGCACGATTCTTCTACTGTTCTTCCAACATTAGTGTTTCTAGCGGTTCAGATGCGCTAGTGTTGTTTTTAATTTTAATATTTTTATGGAGTACAATAATCAAAATTTTTGTTTTGTTTTATGTTTGTAATAAAGCCATGAAAAAAAAATATTATTGTGAAATAAATTACTTAAAACGATGTTTTTTATAGATATGTCGGATGTGTTGAGTGTATACGCAGACTTTTTTTGCCGAGTGTATGTATCTCGGCTCTCGACTTTGTGTAAAAAAAAATACATTTGAGAAAAAACATGTTTTATGTATATTGAACGTTTTTAACAACCCCTTAACGAATCCTAAAAATGTGTATGCTTTTTCAAAACAATAAACTTTTGTGAAACTACAATTTTGATTACTTCATAGGAAGCCAATTTGCTGACACTCGGTTTCTTCGGAGATTTCTGTCATACTCGTCTTTTAGCTTCCACCCCATCAACTCTTTCGAAATCAATTTGGAATACCTATTCTAATGTGCTTAATGTCTACTCCGAAGATATTGCATTCCATCAGTATTGAATTGATCTGGTATTGTTTTCCGAGATAACACGAGAATATGCAGTTCCATGAAATGAACTCAAAGCTTAGCTGGAAGACTAGCTTTCAGTAAACGAGAAGTAATCACAAATCTATAACTTGTTCTAGTCTGTATACTGTTTTCTTGAAATAACTGATCATCTTTTCTCCCTTTTGGTGATATTCTTATGTTCGTACATTTGCTTGCTGGAAACTGAGCAGCTGCCCGACTGAATTGTTAGGTCCATAGATAGATGTATCCACAAATCAAAGTAACAGTCTAGCTAGAGTATTTTCGATTTCGTCGGGCGAATCATGCTGTGACGGTGACGGTAACGGTTTATCCATGGAAAGCATCGTATTCAAAACATCTTTGGTCTTTGCCATCGCGTTCAATAAATTTATCTAATCATACGTGTTAAATTGTTCACAAATCACTTGTTTCAAGCACGATTTGATTTCGGAGGATTGGTTTGATTAGAATTTTTCTGGCTGAGACGTGAGGTACGTCAAAGTACTCGCGACGGTTTATCTAAAAATGTCAAGAGTACCCTCAGCGAAAGGCTAAAAAAGCGGTTGCCTAAGATATGTACTGTTGTATTTGATACTGACATTTTTCTGTGTGTTAACGCTTTTCCAAATACCATACCAAATGAAATGTGCCGGATCAGATTTTATCTACATTTTCATTTGATGCGTTGTCATGTTTATGCTTATCCGGATACGAATTGTCGATTCCGGGAAAGCTTTGAACGTGGTAGCTACAACAAAAAACATTTTCTGAAAATCAAACAATCAGGACAGGTATTCTGGGGATTGGCAAAAGCATTTCAGGCTTTAAGCTGTTACGGAAACGACTCCAAGGAATAAAGCCCTGTAATTTTTTTGACACATCCTATATTGTTACCATTTAAATAAGACAATGTACGATATTTAAGGGATATAGTTTTTTCGAGAATAGCAAGCTATACAATGAAACCAATCGAAAGTACCAGAAAATTTTTGTGTTTGGAGTGAAAGTGGATATTCTCATCTTAAGGTAGTATAAAAGGGAAGATTCCCGCTAATATAGAGACTTTATAGCACAGCTGATGTGAGCCCGAAATAAAAGACGTAGGACGAAATTGCCTTAAAGAAAAAAATACATTAGCTAAGTAGCAAATGAATATACGAATACATTATATAGCTAGCTTCAATCGCCAAACAAAACTAACAATATCATACTCATCTTGTATTTTGGTGAAAAGGTTAAAAAAACAATAAACAGAAATTTAAAAAAATATATACTTCTTTCCTCTAGCCTGAAGTTAGCTATGCAGTAATCATTCTATGAAAGTAACCTGCATCCAAAAAAGGTTAACCTTTTAGAGTAAAAGAAGAATTAGATACTCTTTAAGACAAATTGTCGCAGGATACCACTGTATATGGACACCAGAGACTGGATTAAGTACTTGCACTTGCAGCACGAGCCCTTGGGAGATGACACTATTATATGTGCATACAACATTGGCTATGAAGGAGATAAATGATTTTATATAAATAAATTATTGTTCATCAATGGATATTGAAGACAAAAAATGCTAAAAATCAATTTTGAATGTCGAAGACATGTCCTTTATATATCTTACGTGAATATAAATATATTTGAATAGGAATTTGGATTCTTTCCTCAAATTTTAACACTTGTAAGCCAAACATTAAATAATCACACAAGATGTTACTGCAGATGAATGGTCAGTTTGAATGACTGAATAATAAAACCACCTTAAAAACCACCTTCGAAATGTGCAGCATTTTCAAAAAGTGCGAATACGAGAAAGGTTTGGCATTATCTCCGGCGAGAGGAAGAACAAGTTAACCGGACCAAAGGAAAAGCATCGGATGAAAAAATTAGCCGCATGTTCGAATAGTACAGAGAGCGGCCACACTAGAACGTAAAATTTTTGCCAACAAATAAAAAGGATGAAAAAGTACGAGTGATGAATGAAAAAAAAATCCGGCTAGCGCAAACGAGACGAATTATAGGAAGAAGTAGTACTCTCTGCTATTGACCCTGCAAACTTGTGCAAGCTGTCTGTAATAAGTAACGTAACAAGTTGCAGAAAAAGGAAAAATCTGCTGGTGAAGGTGAACGGGAAAATCAGTGCAGTAAAGGTTGTAAAACTAGATGCCAGGCAGTGAAGCTTCATAGTGTCCCTGAATAAGCAAGAGAAAATGTTGGCTGGTTAGACCGACATTGTCGGTTCGGGGCAGAAAATGTAAGAGTTTAGTATAGTCAAAGAGGTAAAGACCTTTTGTGACGAAAGGTTGACAAGACCAAGGCCTTGCTTTTTTGGTTTCCAATCTGTTTGATGCAACCACGCTCAAACAGTTTTCAAGCTGGGACCTGCCAGAAGCCATCATACAGTACTCAAATAATGGTAAGAGCTGAGATCCTGTTTTAATACGCTAGACTGGATAGATTTGAATTTCAATAAACAAAACTGCCGCATTTGGAGTGATGAGCAACCACAGGCGTTAGTCCAAACACCGTTACATCCGGAGAAAGTCACTGTTTGGTGTGCTTTATGGGCCGGTGGAATAATTGGTACATATGTCTTCAAAAATGCTGCTGGGAATAGCATTACAGTCAATGGTGACCGCTATAGAGCCATGATCAATGACTTTCTCGTTCCGGAATTGACTAGCCGTAATGCAGGGAACTTCTGGTTTCGACAGGATGGCGCGACATGCCATACACCTCGTGCAACCATCGACTTATTGAACATAGCAATTTCTCCTTTTGGACATGAGAACTGGCCTGCAAGATCTTGTGATTTAACACCGCGTGACTATTTTTTGTGGAGATACGTCAAATCACACGCCGATAAATCCGAGAGGCTTGACCATTTGGAAGACAACATTATTGGCGGGATACAGGACGTATCCCGCCAATAATGTTGTCCTGCCCTTCATTGGGCGTTATTGGCGGGATACAGCCCCAATTATTAGTTAGAGTAGGTGAAAATTGGACCTCCCGTTGGGACTTTCTCCGTGCCAGTCGCGGCACTCACATGCCCAAAATCAAATGAAAATGGCAAAAAGTTATCTTTCCAATAAAACCAATCTCATGGCAATCAAAACAATTAATCCGTATTTCATTTCAAAGCTCTTTACCTCTAAAAAAAAAACACATTTTATAATTGAGTTCACCTGAAATATTTGGATGGTGCGTTTTGGATGAGATTTGACACTTCTCGTCACGTGTTTTTCTCTTTTTCTTTGAAAGACTGAAAGGTGGAAGAGATACTGTGAAGCGAAGATGCTAACCTCAGGAGTTTTTCCCTAGATATAAAGAATTTTTACATTTTCCAGGACAATCTAGAGAATTAATTTTGAAGTATCAGACTAAATATGCTGAAAGTCTTTATTTTCAGACTTAACATAAGTATCAAGTTCGAAGATATTCGGATTTCGGGTTGGGCCCAAATGATTGCATTTAAGCAAGACCCGTTATGCTTATGCGCGCATACCCAGAAGAAAATTGAGTACAATATGAGCTAATCCGGAAATATCAAAATTATAATTCAAACGTTCAATTCTTTTGAATGCTTCTTTAGATAGTACATAGCAGCTATATAAAAATACTGCACACAAATTAAGCGAAGTCTAGAGAAATATTCAGCGAAATCCAGAGAAATTTTCGCCGAAATCTAAGGGTTTTTTTCTCTGACAGGCAATATTGTCTTGAAGCTGCTAAAAACCCTAGAAAAATTAGCCAAACTGGACTCTCTAAAACACCCAGATGGTGAGTTTAACAAATCCAAAAGGAGTTTAAACATGCTTTACTTGAGAAACCTTATCTGGTGCTTTAGTACTTGAAGCACAGAAAGTGTATGTGCCTCCGGCGATTTGCAGCTGCAGAAAAAGCTGGTACATACAAGATCTAGGGTTACAAGCGGTCAGGGATGCATTCATGTTCTTTGAGAATTTTAAATCACCGGATTTGGAAGGCATCAATCCGGCGATGAATCGACGACCTACAAACAGACATAAAATAAATCTTTTGGGTATGCTTAGTTGTGGGGTATGTTCCCTCACCTTAGCAACAAGTTAAGCTAGTCTTTATACCTAAATTGGGGGAAATAGCTGTTCAGATCCAAGGACATTTGGGCCGGTCAATCTAACATCGTTTTTGCTGAAATGTCTAGATAAATTGGTTTAACGACATGTACGCTATAAGTTGCTTAAGTCCAATTCCATGAATGAGGAGTACAAGTAAGGAAAATCGTGCGAATCGGCCATTCATTCTCTAGTTTCCAAGGGTGGTTGAATAATTTCTAAAATTTCTAAATCTCAGAATCCGCTTCCAAAAAAACCTTTCATCAATTTCGGCAATTATTCAGAATCCCACAGCTCGGCAACTAAACCTCGTAGAATCAAAAACATCTATACACGTGCATATCTTCTAGAAGTACCATTAAGCACAATATGAGCGAAATCCAGAACCTCGACTTTTTATCGCTGTCCGCTTTACGTCAAATGCCCCATATACGTACTCAATGGGCGGAACTACTTAAGAGGACATATATACCCTTAGGCTGTTGCACAGGATGAGGTTTGTTCATCCTACTTAGAAGAGGTTTCCTCTGTGAAGCATTTCCTTTTTGAGAGTCCGGTTTACGCACTTATCAGATACCAGCTAATCTACAACGACTTCAGCTTTCTTTTCTTCCCGTTAAGCACCTAAGTCAGTTGTGTCTCTTAGGATATATTCTCATAAAGATAATGACCGTAGTATTATTTAGAATTTGTACCGAACTAAAATTTTAATTATGGGCAAGTACATATTTGAACTGAATATATAAAAATATATGTATGTATATGATTCTTGCAACTTAATATAATTACTTGTAGCCGTCAATAAGTTGTCACAACTTTACTTGTAACATGATCTACTGCTTGATGAATCTCAAGGTGCTGTTTAAAAAAAATGGTGTGTGTCTATTTCGCCTCAATTGCTTTGCTTATTTCTTTTAACTAATATAATCTTTAACTTTAATCCAGATCTTGAAAAAAGCTTAGGTTATCTTATGATATCCACCATTGGAAGCTACTATAATATGCGTCCAAAAGACGATACATTCGTAGATTCATTTCTATGAAAAGTCATCTTTGATTACAACGTAGAATAAGCAGTAAGGGTTAGAAAATAGCTAATTATCGAAGTAAGCAATGTATTAAAGAAGGATCGAATTCATGACAATCAGCTCAACAACTACCACCAGGTAGTCACCAAGAACTGCTGAGCCCATTACTGCCGCTTATCTGGGCAATCTGCTTCGACTTGATCTTTGGATAATATGCAAGTGCTGCAACAATTACTTGATACACAGCAACAACCGCCAAGCGCGTTACTGCTCGACTTTGCATCAAGAAACGCAGCATCAGATATATTCGGCACCAACTTTGATTGCTGGTACTCCTCCTCTACAAATCTTTGGGACTAGACTTACATATGAGACGAGTACTGTTGCTGCGAAGAACAACATCCATCACAAACTTGGATTTTTACCAGCCCTCCTGAACTGTACTTAACTTACTCCAGACTATATCGCTGGAAGATTGAGTAGCTCATTCAAAATTACCACTACTGCTGATAACAAGGAATTACTGGATGCCAGTTTCTGGCACCTCGGTATAATTGCCAAAACTTTCATCCGAAGACCTCGTTCGAATTTTCAACGAAAAAACAAAGCACCTGTTCCAAACTAATTTCAAAAAATTTGTAAAAATTTTTTATATTACCAAAACGTGCGTGGCTTGAGATCGAAGCTCCAATTTATTTCCTTTAACGCTTCACTCGCCTGATATAATATTATCTGCCTCACGGAAACTAGACTTTCAAAAAATATTAATAGCATTGAAGCTCTTCTTTTGCACCAGGTATTTCGAGTAGATCAGAATTGTTCTATTTCTAACAAATCGCATAGCGGAGGTGCAATGATTGTTATACGCGAAGCTCTTCTCTTCCTGTTGAATGATTGATGGTTCGTACTTGTTTTTCTAACAAACTTCACTTAATAATTCTCTCTGTATATATTCCTTGTAACAGTTCTTGCGCTGTGTACGGAAATTTTTTTTACCGAGATATCTTCTCACCTTCATCATTTGTTTCTTTTTGACCAATTAATAATCTGTGGTGATTGCAGTATGCGTTCCGATGACTGAGTTTCAGTTTTAAATTGCATCAGGTCTAATAATCAGCTCTCTATAGCATATTCGTCCTTCTTTTTGCTTAACTCTTGGCCTTATCCTTTATAATATTCCCGCTACTGATATATCTTTATCCACTGTGTTCCATCCCCATGTTTTACTAGCCGCTCACCACCCTCCTTTTTCTCTCTATGTTCCATTGACATACTCCTCAGAGATGAAAAGGAATGGTTAGTTATCCAGGAATGGCATCGGAATTTGAGAAAGCTAACTGGTTTTCGTTCATCCGTGGGTTAAATATTAATCAGGCACTTTCCAAATGTTATTCCTTTCTCAATGACCTTGGTTCACCCTATGCGTTTTGAGCAACCCAACTAAAAAATAATGCTCGAAAAAAATTTCGAAGATCGAATGCTGCCTCTAAATTTTGTCGTATTTCGGTCCCTGCTATCCCTCAGCTAAAGTCGAAATGAAGCAACACGATTATTTTGCTAGTCTGGATTCTTCTATTTCTTCTTCAAATACTAAACCTTTTTGGTTATATATTCGGCCTTTTAAGAAAAATGCTTCCATGCCAAACCAAGTAACTTTCAATAACTCTACCTCATCATCAACTTCTTTTCTTTTTCTTTTCATAGAACATAGAACATCACTAAGCAAAGTTACACAGTTTGGTTGTTTTGGGCCACTGCTTTCTTGGTTTTCATTCTGTTTCCGTGAGAGCAAAGTGACTATTAACAGCCTCTCTTCTTCTCTCTTTCATCTTTCTTCTGGTGTTCCACAACAGTCTATCCTTGGTCCTTTACTTTTCTTGACTTTTATGAATAACCTTCAAATTCTTCAAACTCATTTCTTGGAGTCACCTCGGCTATTGCTTGACGAGCGCTTCCTGTTCAAATCGCATTCTGACTTCGCAGCTCGTTACGTGGCAACAGGTCTCAGGAAGTACTCACTGTTTCGTTTGCGCGTACAAATATGTACTTCTCTTCTCCTTTGGTCAGATTCCCCTGACGTCATAATGAAATAGGGCTTGGACCTCTGCAACAATCGTTCTATGACTTCAAAAGACATTTAAAAGTTTTTATACTCGACCTCAGCATTTGGGCATTTGATTGTTGATCTGTGTTTTCTTTTATCTTTTTGTCAAAATTAACCTTTATTTTTTATTTTCTTCTTATTTCATTGCCATAATTGAAGTCCTATAACTCCATAGCTCCATTGCCATAATTGAAGTCCTATAACTCCATCGCAGGATGATAGAGACTTTGTTTGAAATCAGTTTTCCATTTGGTTTTATTTTGTTCAGTTTAATTTTCACACGTAAGACTGCATTTTATTATTTGACGATACCACTTTATTTTAAGTTAATTATTTTAATGCGAATATATAAGTAAAAATGAAAGTGATTTGTCCAACTAATTAAATGATTATTTATTGGTTTATGCTGATGTAAGGTTTAGCAATTTTTTTTTGTTGACGGATGATTTAAGATATTATTAGAATGCTCCAAAAAGCTTGTACCCATCTGTTACAAAACAAATTTTAGTCCTACACTTTCCTCAAAAAAAAGATTGCTTAAATAAACCTCATTTATTCAGGAGAAAAAAAATTAAAAAATGCGACAGTTTCAAATTATATATATTCATAAGCAAGTTCGTATAAAATATTCAGTAAAATGAATCCTGTAACAGAAGCATAAATAGTTTGTCACGAAACACAGTATTAATAAACCCGGAATAATTGACGAGATTCATGAAATAGTTCAGAAATGCAGTCACAGTCCAATAATTTACATCTTTCAAGGCAATCATAAAGAATGAATGAACATAATATTCAACTTCCTGTTGGAATTATATGAACATCCTTAATTGAATAGTGTCATTTTCCAAAATGCAAGCAAATAAAAGCCAGACAGTGTTCCGTCCGTTCATCCAGAATTCGTCTATTTCTCTTCATCTAACTAACCGTATTCTCGTACATTTGTAAACATCTACATGTATGCTGCATCTATTTGCAGCCCGGCTGAAGTCTGAAGCTCAAGGTTCATACTTTTTCTTAGCTGCATGCAAATTCGCTTCCATATATTTCTGTGTTGAATTCAACTACAACTGTCAAGCAGGATTCTATGGAATGCAATTAGAGCTCTTACGTAAATGAGTGCCCTATTAAGAGACCGAGGCAAGGCATAGAATGCGTAATAGGCCAGGAATTGCTGATAAGGGGTTCATCTGGCGTCATGTGACATTGATATCAGCAAAGCATTTCACATCGAGCATACGATAGCTGTATGAACGTTCATATTAAACGATTTCATTGGGCTTAAGCGTTAAATTTCTGCTCAATACGAGTATGGATGCAGACAGAACAGGTTGAATTCAATCTTTAAATTTAATAAATTGCTACTGAATGGTGTTCCGGAAAAAAACATGCATGATATGTAGAAAGATATTTCATTTTGAATTCATAGTCATATTAAATAAATATTAATTTCGCTAAATGAAATGGAAAACTCTTGTGGATAGAAATTAAAGGACACTGAAGGCAACTAAGACACTTTGGGTGACAAAACAAATGCTTTGACGCAATTGGGGACTATCTCCAAGGCAGATACTTGGGATATACAAACATATGGTGACACCTTTCACAAAATGGTGGCATCTATCATCATCCTGCCATCACCAGTGTGGTGGAGGAAAAGAAGGACTGTTAACAGCTCAATTAGCTCCAAAGAATGTTAACATGAATACAGACAGGACTGGAGGATATTGCTCGTGTTGATTATAGAAGCAATGATCTCCAATCCAACTGCGATGATGGAGGTTCTGCTAAGCTTTGCACCGCTATACCTCAAAATTCAAGAGGAAGACGCAAAAAAAGCGATTAGCCTACAACAAGTCTGCAGGTGTAATTCGGGAAATCCAAAAGAGAAAAGATTCAAGATGACAGTATTCTCGAGAAACAAACGGGAGAATGGTCCACCACTCTTGCAGAAAGGGGCGCAAATTTACAGATAGCTCGAAGATGGATTCTAAAGTGGAAAAAGGGATTGCAGAATGCAGGTACAAATTACACTCCCCTCTCACTAAAAAGCGATACGTTTCTGAACTTGTTAAATTTTCTGGACGTTATTTATCGAACCAAATTCCATAAAATCATATACTTGGGATGTGACGTCAATATCTATGCTAATGCTCTGGCTATAGATATGAAAAATTTCGCAAAAGTTATAGTATGAAATGAAAAATATTTTTGTAGGTTTTGTGCACCTGCATCGCGATAAGTACAATACATTTAATCCAAAAAGAAAGTAGCATATTTACTTACATCGAAAGAATATTTTGTCAAATCAAATATCTGCGGTCGAAAACACGGAATGGCTATTGCTTACCTGAAAAAAACACAAAAAAGTCCATTACATATGGGAAATGTTATATTGGATATATGGTAGTTAGGCACATTTTGATAATTTCTATCCTTACTCAATATGAACTCTTGATATTTTCAATACTAAAAACTTCATTTTTAAACGATATTTTTAGCACTACCACTCAAAATGCAGGGAAGAAAAAATCGCCATTTTAACATCGTTAACAGACGGCGAAGACCACATTTGAAATAATACACTCCGCATCAAAATGATAGGACACACCAGAAATTTTCCCATTTCTCAAAACCGATAAGAGGTAGAAAGAACTTTAATTGTGGATCATATAGTACATGCAAGGAATGTTCAGAATGTTTAACGTAATGGCTCCTTCAACTAATATTCTAAGAATTTTTCGTATTTACCTGAAAAAAGGTGCTTCAAAAAAATAGGACAGCTGAAGGTATTTAAAAAAAAAATCTGTATTTAAAGATAAATTTAAGTATATTATTTTATGCTTTAATAATGTGTTGCATTTTCTTGCTTTGCTAAAACAGCTATCATTCGATTTGGTAGAAATTTATATAAATGTTTTAGATATTTCTGCGGAATTAGCATCCAAGCTTCTTGTATGGCATCTTTTAGCTCCTGGATTGAATTGAACTGTTTATTGCTCCAATATACAGCACGGGATAGTTGACCCCAAGCATTCTCTATAACATTTAAATCTGGAGATCTAGCTGGCCATGGTAAAATCTTAATATTTTTGGAGGAAAAGTATTCCGCTCTATGCACTGCTGCGTTATCCTGTTGGAAGATAAAGTCCTCTTTAGAAATCCTTGTTGCATGTGTCCTGATTTGTTCATCTATTAATTTTATGTAATCCGGACTTTTCATTTTTCCATCCACAAAGCAGATTTCGGTCTTCCCTTTGTATCCGATCCTTGCCCACACCATGACATCTCCACCACCCATTTGTCTGCGAACTTGGAAAAGGCGATCTTTCTTTAAATCATGAAAATATTATGACCAACCGTCAGGTCCATCCAAAGTGATTTTTTTCTCATCCGTAAAGATGAGATTCTTCCATCTTTTCTTCCACTTTACATGTTCCCGAGCGAATTTCAACCGTTCCTCAATATGCTTTTTTAGCGGTGGTTTTCGAAGAAGTTTTATTCGTTGAATAGTGGGTGTTTTTTTCAAAAGACGTTGGACATTTAAAATGTTCGTGTTCACACCAGCTTTTTCCGCAATTTGTTTCGCGGTTGCTGTTGAGTTTGACGCTACTCGTAATATCGACCGCTTTTCATGATCACTTAGTGCACTAGGTCTGCCTGGACTCTTCTTTAGTCCCTAATTTTCAGGATCTTTTAGTAAATTGATTACAACATTTTGGCTTCGTTTTACAATTTTCGCGATTTTTGCGACACTTAAACTCTCATTTTTCAGATTTAAAATCTTTTTTATTTCACTTTCACTTAGTTTTTTACCGCGACCCATTTTCGCAACACAATCCACTAGTCCGCACTGACAAAAAATATCGAAATTTTTACGAAACGACCTCAGTTTATTTAAACCCGTAAACACTAAACAAATTTCAAACTCACTTCTTGCACCAAATGCTTGCAACTGGCGATTTATATACTCTTCCTATCTTTTTGAAGCAACTTTTTTTCAGGTAAATACGAAAAATCCCTAGAATATTAGTTGAAGGAGTCATTACGTTAAACATTCTGAACACTCCTTGTATGTACTATATGACCCACAATTAAAATTTTTCGGTTTATTTATATCGGTTTTGGTTACAGGGAAATTCGACATGGTGCTTCGGAAAAATTAGGGGAAGAACTGGACTTTGGTGTGAACTTTGATACTGGCGTTTTGAACAAAATCTCAAAAGTCCCCATCGATCCCAGCGCTGCGTTACATTTTACACGGTGTCAAAGGTAACCAAAAATGATTTTTCGTAAATATCTCAGCATTGATCACCTCTACAGAAAAACATTGTATGACAAATTTGTAGCTTAAAAAATTTCCTACAAAAAAGATTGTCCATCTTTTTCTTATAACGGTAACCGTTTTTGAAATATATTGATCTAAACAGTTGTAACAAACAGTATGCGCTCTCTCAATGTCACGCTTATATTATTCGACTTTGATTACAACTTGGAATATTTGTGGATTTGTTTTTATTTGTTTCAGAGGCTCATAAAACAAAAATATAAATGAACATATCTTCCACAGTCCTGGATAGATTGAGAAAAAATTCTCTTCCTTGCCACAAAACCTTTAGGAAAACCTGTTCGCTACTCTCTTGTTGGATATAACCTCTATAGCTGCAACATGTGCGGGATATTCCACGAAAGAGCAGGACAAAGCAACAACATTGCAGGTAAAAATTGGTGACGTATCATCCCTCTGTGACGTCATGCAAGGATAGGATTATAAGCAAACAATATAATATCACGAAATAATTTTGTCAACACTCATTTTTGACATTATAAGAGCTCAACCCCCTGCAGACCATCCTCGAATAACCAGTTTTGATACCAATTCTGTGAATGGCTGCATAGCGTCTCAGGAACATGACACATTTCTTAACCAATTTTTAAGTGAAATTACGTGACCTTGCCCTGATCACTCATGGGATAGTAGCGGATGGGGGAAAACCCCACAAAACCGGCTATTTCGGGGTGGCATGTGTGGGTTTGGTCCTGTGATGTCAAGCGGTTTTTATGAAAGGGAAAATTAATGTGTTCAAATTATTTGAAAGAAAGGCGGAATTAATAAACCACGTAGAAATTTTAAGTAAGACTGTGTGTTCTCCAGAGGTGGTCTTCAACAATGGAAGTCGTTTTCTCCTGGCTATGTATCAAGCTCCTGCACAAAAAGTATCTATTGATACTCACACACATTCAACCTTTATTAGATCTATATAGCTCAAATAACCTGTTCAACTATCTATTCTTCCGTCAACACCTAGTGCTCCTCGGCAACATTTATATGGGTTGTATTACCAAGTTCAATATAGCTAGGCAACGAGCTCATTCTTAGAGATTGGGGATGGAAGGTCTGCGATACCATTTTGTAGCCAATTTCAACTCTGCTTCCAACTGTTCCAGAAATCTCGCTAAACACAATTATAGTACCTGCACAAAAGGCTGCAACTTAAACTGTGGCTGCAGAAAAATTGGGTTACATTATTCACCAGTTAGTGATAATTGCCATGGTCAGGCATGCTAAATGTACCACCCGAGATGATTTAGATCCACCTTGATTCCGGACTGAATACATGGAAATACAGGCGACAAAAGAAAAGCAATAAGAAGAGGCAAACATAAACATAGAAATAGAATCCGAAGAGGAATAATTATTAAAATTAATAGCTCCTGTTTAAAATAAACCAAAAAGAATATAACAAATTCATAATGATTTATTAAAAAAAATAGGCATTTTGCAAACAAAAACAAACGTGGCCTAGTGAAGATACCGCATTAAATAAAAACACACTTTGTACTCTACCTTGAAGGTGGAGCGAAAAGGCGTGCACGTTTCATGCGAAACATAAAAGTTACCAGTTTATGAATAAAAATACCTCAAAAACGGCTATCGCTACAAGAAAAAGTTTTAAAATATTTATTGGAGGAAATTTTATAAGCTACAAATTCATCAAACATTGATTTTCGGCCCTTTATAAAATGTATCAAGGTTGACACCAAAATTCAGCTTCTTCCTCATTTTTCCGAAATTTCGCCTTTTTTGTCAAATTTCCCTGGACTATGTAGTACGAGGGTTGATCCAAAAGTAATGATATTCAGCATAAACCAAGGTGATTAAACCTAAAAAAAAATCATTTTTCAACATAGTTTCCTAACAAGTCAATACATTTAGTCCATCTCTTTTCCAAACCCATGATACTATAAGAAAAATGATTTGTCTTAACTCTCCCAAAACGCCTCAACAGCGGCCATCACTTTGCTATGGTTTCAAATTTCTTGCCCTAAAGGTCTTGCTTGAGCCGAGGAAAGAGGTAGAAGTCACTGGGAGCTAGATCTGGAAAATCGGATGGGAGTTCAAGTAGCTTCAATCCTGTACCTTGAATCGCAGCCATCGCAACTGCAGCCTTATGAACCGGTGCGTTGTCTTGATGAAACAGAACTCCGGCTCGCAGTTTGCCGCATATTTGCCTCAATAGCCATCCGCAATCTTCTTATTTGGTCTGCGTAGTACAAGCCTGATACAGTGGCTTGTTTTTCAAATATTAAACCATAGTAATTCCTTCAGCGTCCCAAAAAAAAAAGATGCATAATCTTACCGGTCAAACTTGACGCCTTGAATTACTTCAGCAGCGGTGAAAATGATCAGTTCCAGGTCATCGATTGCTGTTTGGTTTCTGGATCAAAATGGTTTATCCAGGTCTTGACCATGGTTACGAAACGTGTCAAAAACTTCTCCAGATCTGTCTGGAACTTTTCGAGATTCACCTTCGAAATGTCGACTCATTTCTCCTTTTGCTCGTCGGTTAGCATTATCGACACCCAACGCGCAGGTACCTTCTTCAGATGGAGTTCGTTGGCAGCGATTCTTTGAACACTACCATATGAGATCCTTGTGCCCTCAGCTATATGCCTGATGGTCACTCTTTGATCTGCCAACTCGACATCTTCGACTTTTTTCACGTTGTCTTCAGTGAGGAACGTGGATGGACGTCCTTCGCGGTATTCGTCTTCAGTGGATGTTTTTCCCAGCTTAAACTCCTTAGCCCAGTGTGTAACGGTGGAATATGGAGGCACAGAGTCCCTTTGTGTTTACAGTTAGTCGCTGTCTATGTCTTTTGCTTCAAACACAGGTACTTAATGATAATTCTAATTTCGTTTGTCTCTATTTTGATGTTCTCTCTTCGACTGTTAGTATTCAAATCAATGTCCCTCTCTGAAATCGTGGCCTATTTATGTTTTTTTTTTGTACTGAATTAGTAGACATATGTGGTAGTAAATTTTTTTTTTTGAATTTTATGCATAGCCATATAAAGAATGGACACGCAAATCCATGAACTCATACGTGAATGAAGCAATTTTAATACATATGCAATTTACTCTCTGCAAAAAAGCTTTCCCCTCAATGCCGCACACTATACCCTTCTGCCCTGTAGACTATCTATGTAAACATACATTTTCATACATTTCTATTGTTGTCAACATGGCCGATTTACGGGTTAGTTGGAATAGCGGGGAAAATAAAATATGTGTCACATGGGGCACAAATTTCAAAATTAACCAAATTTTCTGAATGAAATTTGTGAATTTGAATGAATTTGAATTTGAATTGATTTTTTTTGAATTTCAGACTTAATGGTTAAAGTCTGCTGGTTTTGCCCACCACTAGTCTCTACTCAAATTATTCGAAATGTAAAAAAGAAAGCGGTTTTGAAGGGTAGAATGTGCCGAAGCAAACCTGTTATTAGTAAAAAAAGAATGAAAGTATTAGATTACGTTTTGCTTAAGAATATATTTGCAAATACTACGCACACTTTTAATGCACATCGAAACTCATTGATTCGCTATTGACGTGAATTACATTACTTCAATAGTAATAAATATGTATTTGCACCAAAAAAGTTGCCCTTTAATTTTACAATATTTCACTCCGCCCTCGTCATACAAACACATTGCGACCTCTCGCTCACACAACTATACCAGAGGTCGAAAATTGCTTCATTTCTATCGGCCCCTTTCGTATCCATTCCCCTCATATCTATGATTTTTAGCCGATTATCACTACTTATATGGAGTACAAGACAATTTATATATAACTTTTACTAGCGCTTTGTTACAACAGCAACTAACGATTAAACCTGAATAGCATACCTTCAGTACAATTAAACAATCAGGAGTGTAAATTGGAATTGTTTTTGCGGGATGATTAAAATTGAAAAATTTTTATTTATCTTGAAAAATCAGGAGTGTGTTCAATATCCTTGCTATAGCAGCAATTATCAGCTTTGGCTGTGCAATGTCACGAAATAACTTCTATCCGATGCTTGCTAGCTGACAGTTGGGCCGTCCAAGATTCCGGAATAGTTTCTATGGTAGCAGCTATTAGCTGCTCGCAGTCTGGAGGATAGCAAAAAAGCTGGTAAGGCAAAATGGACGTGCGTACACAGCTGACACATTATTCAAACGTCATTTTTGATTAGAAATTGAAATGAAAAGGAGTTTTTGGACTTAGGTGTCAAAGGAGATGAACAATTAATTTGAAAATAGTGATATAAACTAAATACGAACATTCGACAATTTCAATTCAACGCGAGTTTTAAGTTGTTTTTTACACAGCGCAGCTCATCTTGAGTTTTTAGAAGGCGTGTTTGAAACGCAAAAGCTCAGGTACGCCGATTCGTGAACCATCAAATCTTCAACGTTTTTTTCGCCCTTTTCCACATATATGTATGGCGTCAAAAGCCAGGAATAAGTGAAACGTTTTGACTATATTAGAAAAATGCTAATGGTTTGTTGAAAACTCCGAAATTTCATAAAATTTCCAAAGTACAATGCCAGTATTGAGCTGATCCACGTAAATACAAATATTACAATTTAAAAAAATTGAAAAAAAATATTATTGAGCTGTGCTGTGTAAAGATTAACTTTCGTAGCAGGACTTGGCTGTCCAATATCCATAGCTTCTTCATTTAGATACTGCGAATTTCAACACTTGCTAAAGTGATGCTATGCTTTTGTAGCAGCTATAGTATGCACACACCGAGGTATTGTAGTAAATGATTGCAGTAAATGTGCAGAATGGATTCAAAAATCTTCTGCGTAATAGACAAATAGAATTCGCGAGGAAAAGTCATGGCTGTTTGCATATTCAAAATATACTTGCTACAATTGTTTCAATTATCAGAAGAATTCATTTTGAGCTAAAGACATCATAGAAAATATGCACATCGATTCAATTTGGACAACACGATAGAGGTAGTAGTTATTCATGACTTACAAAGATAATTCTTTCAAATCAAAAGCCATTCATGCTGAAGACTATTGAGAACTCAAGAACTCTTTTCCATCACAGGTATTGAATCAGACAAATTCACTTCTTAAATACAATCAATTAAACTGACTTCTTTTATTACGGTTTCGATTCTTTCTATGGTTTCGACAAATCCACATCCATTTATCTATCAAGATCACAATTTAAAACATCACGGTTCGAGTTCTTTCAAATCGTCTATGCTGCTGTTAAAATCGTATTCAATTCATTTTACGACAATGAAAGAAAGATACAAAGATACAGATACAAAAAAACATTTTCCACGGTGCGAAGATAATACGATTTCAGCTTTTCTTGTTTCAGGGCTTGCTTTAATGCGGAACAATCATGTCCTGAGATCAAGGTTCTTGCTCTCCTTCATCCTATTCCGCCTGCTCTATTTCACATTATTAAGCCAGTATGTCGTCGATTCTAATCAACAGACCAGCCGGCGATATCATGTAGTATAGTAGCTCCATTAAAATGATCTCCTTTAAAGTCAACTGTTCCGTCATTAAACATGCATCAAACATAAATACGCTCGGCACAAATTGTTTTCTTATCGTCGTAACAAATGAGAACAACACTGATGGCAACGACCCGTTCCGAAAACATCATATCCCGGAGACTATATTTAATGCTTTTAATTAATTTAAATTCACCTTATCATCTGTCTCCGCTCATCTTCGTTTTTTTTTCGGTAGAGGATGAGGTTGCCTGATGTTTCATTTTCGCTCTCCGTATTACTGTTTGTTGTTTCTTCCTTCGTTCGGTTGCCAAACTTCTCTACGGCTTTTTTCGCAAATGTTTCGGCATTTGATTAGGGCAACGTCGAAATGTACTCTGTCTCCTATGTACCGTTACAAATGAGCATGTTACGGAGGGTGTCAGTTACTTGAGCAAAACATACACCTCCTGCTTAAGCACGACTCGCAAGCGCTCAATGTTCGCCCCTCTATCCGCCCACACCGGTTGTTGACCTCGTCATCGTCTCCGCTCACGTCTTGAAATTATCCTTTTCTATGGAGCTAGCTTGTCGTACTGAGCTGGCTGAAATCAACACCGGCGGTGACCTTGCTAGTCATTCTACTGTGCACAACACCCACGAGCACGCCTGCCAAGTATCTTATAAAAATGTGTCGCATGAGAAAACGTGAGCAGCAGCTGGGGTGGTTTCGCAGAAATTCAGTATGTGGGAATTTGATCGCATTTTCGCCAGCTGTGTACGAGTGTGTATGTACGAACGCGGTACAATATAAGTACTGTAAGAGTACAAAAAAAAAACATAAACATACGAGAAACAACCTCGAATATCGCTTACAGTATTTATTTATTTAGCTATATATATATATATATATATGTTTTTCTTTGCTATTTTGGCGGCAATGTGCCGCTTTGTACTCATTGTGTTATGGTGGACCTCCGAGCCTGAAACTAAAAGAAAACGATATGTGAGTGTGGCACAACTTATCCAGCGTCTAATATCACTCACACACCCACACACGAAAATGTTACGTGTTCTACTTGCGTGGCCGGCATTCTTCTCCGCTTGGCAATAAACGCGACGCGCTCACGAGAAACGAACTACTATATTCCTGTTTAAGGGAGAACACACGAAAACAAGAATATAATGCGCGAGGAGAGGAGTACCATCTCCGTATTTACGTCCTGGAAAAACTACCGCATGTACGTGTAGCGCAGCGTCACACTCGTCGTCAAGGGAGAACGCACAAGACGACGAACATGACCCGCAAGGAGAGGAGTGCCATCTCCATACAAACGCACTCGGTAAAACTAATGCACATACAAGCATATCGACACCATCAAGGGAGAACACACAAGATGATGGACGTGCAACGAGGGGAGAGGAGCACCGTCTCCACACACATGAAAGGGGAGAGCCACCAATCATGTGTTCACTCGATCGATGCATTAGCAAGGGAGGAGAACCGTCCCAAACGAATTATAATTATCGCGCTTAGTAACCGACGAGAACATTACCCCGAGAATTTTGCACTACTGTACATAGGTAGTACATCGACATCATCAAGGGAGAACAACGCAAGATGATTAGCGTAACGAGGGGAGAGGAGCACCATCTCCACACACATGAAAGGGGAGAACCACCAGACATGTACTCGCACGGTCGATGCACTACAGGGAGGAGATCCATCCCAAATAAAACAAAATTACTATGCGTAGGGAGGAGAACCATCCCGGATACCCGACGGACACATTAAAACGTAAAAAAACTTACGAACGCCACGCCACGATCAAAAGAGTTAGTTCATATTTCTCTGATGCATTCAATAAACTCATAGCAAATAACAACAATATCTACATGCTACTCTACGTTTTTTTTTTTTAATTTTAGACAATAAAGACCACACTCAGTGAATAACTCACCAAAAATCCTTCTTGCTTCACAACACTTACAACAATATTCCTTTCACACTTTCCAATTACACCCGTTTTAAAGCGCGGCACCATACGGAATGCTGAGGCTCTTATCAGCCGTAACATTCCGAGGATCTAGCAACGAGCACAAGTGACTCATACATACACGCAAAGGATACAGGACAAAGAATACAGGACAAACGACAGATACACGAATACACACCTTTTCTTTGCTTACATTCGGCCATCCTGCAACAAACTCGACTCGAGTTATGGATCTGGATCCTCAGCATCACTTGTTAGAACAACTCCATCTTCCCCGCTTTCGCTGTCAGTCTCGTCTGATATGCCTCCGGGGATGCTCCATGGTTTGATTCTGTCCACCGCAATCACTCGCTCATAACCTCCTCTTCTCGTTGTTCGGTGACTCCCTTGCATGTCTTTAACGATGTATCTATCATTTGGTAACACTCTTTTGACGACAAACGGGCCGCTGTACGGTGGAACTAGCTTTCTACTAGTGTTGGCTGCCAGTTCTGTCTTCTCGATCAACACCAGATCACCTTCTTTATAATTTCTTGGCTTCTTCCGTTTCTTATCGAACTGAATTTTTTGTTTTTCTTGAGCTTGTTTAATATTTTCTCCAGCTAAGTTTCTTTCTGCCACCAGGTCATCAAGAATTCGGGACGTCTGACTGACTTCATCACTTAATAAGACATCCGTACCTCCTCTTGGTTTAAATCCAAGCATAAGTTCGCTGGGTGTTTTTCCTGTACTTTTATTCACCACATTGTTTATGGCAAATTGCACCTGCTTGACATTTTCATCCCATAATTCTTCTTCAAGGGTAGTGGTCATCAACGCTGATAAAATGGATTTATTTAATCTTTCAATCTGCCCATTCGCACGGGGTGTAGCCACAGCATTTCTGATATGCTTGATCGCATTTTGATCGCAGAAATATGTGAACGCTTTTGAGGTGAATGAGCTTCCCTGATCTGAAATTATCTCCTTCGGTATTCCATAAACTGAGAATAAATCCCTGCAGAAGTCAATAACGTATTTTGTGTGCGTGGTTTTGACTGCTCTTATGCACAGAAATTTGGTGAACGGATCGACCAACGCGATGATATAAACATTTCCCCGCTTACTTTTTGGGAATGGCCCCAAATGATCAATGTGCATGGTTCTCATAGGTTCAGGTACTTTTGGGATCGGATGCAAATATCCTTCCTTTTTTTCCTGCCTTTCGCTTATTAAACAGACATTTAATACAGCATGCAATATACTTTTCAACGTATTGTCGCATCCGAGGAAACCAATAGTTCTCACACAAGCGATAGAGTGTTTTCTCGACCGAAAAATGACCTAAATCATCATGAGCAGCTTTAACAACTTGATTTCGCATGCCACGTGGGACTACCCATTGAATTCCTCTTGCCGTAATCCTGTATATTCTTCCTTCTCGTAATGCATAGTTCTTGTATACACTCCTCTCGTAATCAGTTTTCGGTGGTTTCATTAGCACCTTATGGATTTCTTGAATTTTTTCATCTGTTAACTGTCCTGCCAGAACCCAATCAGCTTGGGATATTTGCATTACTATGTGCTCTGCTACTGGATTCCGACTTAAGGCGTCAACATGTTTCATTCGCGTTCCAGGTCTGTAAATAACTTTGAAACAAAATTCTTGAATTTGTAACCACCACCTAGCTATTCGCGGTATGAGTTCTTTCTTATTCTTCGTAGCTTTCAAAGCATTACAATCGGTGACAACAGTGAACTCTGATCCAAATAAGTAGCTTCGAAATTTTTTTAACGATTCCACGACCGCAAGGGTTTCAAGTTCATATGAATGAAATTTGCTCTCGAGATCAGTGGTTTGCCTGCTGAAATACGCTACAGGGTGCAGTCGACTGTCTTGTTGATATTGCAATAAGATACCAGCTACGCCCAACGAACTAGCGTCGGTGTGAACCTCGGTAATAGCATTAGGGTTGAATAAGGCTAATACGGGTCTGTCCACCAGGATACTCTTTAATTTTCGAAATGCATCGTCCTCTACTTCTGTCCATTTCCAGGCACAGTTTTTTCTAATCAACGAAGTTAATGGGCGAGCTATGGTCCCATAGTCCTTCACGAAATGCCGAAAGTAGCCTGTTAGTCCCAAAAATTGTCGGATGTTCTGCACTGTTTTAGGTGTTTCAAAATCAGCCACTGCCTTGGTTTTTTCAGACCCGGGTTGTACCTTGCCATTGCTTATAGTGTATCCCAAAAAGGTAACTGACGTCATAAGAAACGAACATTTCTTTAAGTTTAGTGTAAGTCCTTCTTTGCGAAAAATCTCCAAGACGTTTCGAAGGCCATCCAAAGCTCGAGGTATGGTGTTGGCATGCAGTAGTACATCATCTAGATAGACTGACGCAATGTCTCCCACTGGTCTGAGTATCCTATTCATCAGCCTTTGGAAGAGTCTGGGTGCATTAGTCAGCCCGAAAGGCATTCGTTCGAATTCATACTGACCAGCCGGTGTTACAAACGCAGTATATCGTTTTGATTCCTCCTCCATAGGTATTTGGTGGTAGCCTGAACGTAAATCGAGACTAGTGAAGAAGATACCCCCATGTAATCTATCAATCTGATCGTCGATTCGAGGAAGAGGATGATTGTCTTTGATAGTTACTGAGTTTAGTTTCCTAAAATCGACACAAAGTCGAGACTCTCCATTTTTCTTCTTCACCAATACTATTGGAGACGCGTACTCCGAATTAGACTCTCGGATGATGTTATTCGTCAAAAGATCATTGACAATATCATTCACAACATCTTGCTCGTGTCTTGCCATTCGATAAGGGCGAAAAGAAAACGGCTTGTCTTCTTGCAACCTTATTTTCATTTGCACTGATTCTGCGCAACCAATTTCGTCTATGTTTATGGATATACAATCACGGTACTCTTGAAGAAGATCTAATAATTGTCGTCGTGTCTCGTCGTCGATTTGTCCTACATTAATATCTTCTGCCTTCAAGTCTGGCGTGTTTTTGGTTTCAATTCGAAAAATATTTTCATTGCTCATAGCACTTTCATCACAAGGCCAAGCTCGAGCCACAATTTTGTTGGCTTTAAGAACGATGTCTGCATCTGACAGATTTGTTATTGGAACCGAAATTTCCTTTTTCTCGTTGATTGAGAAGATTCCCCGGGGTAAACAAGATTCCCTCCCTTCTTGGGGACGTAAACTAGCCTCCAGGTATGCTATTCCGGAATATTCATCAGATTTGAGTGTAATGGTGTTCTGATGTTTAGGTGGTATTATATACGTATCTGTTGCCCGCAGAATGATTTTTCTAATAGGGGTTTCTAACTTGCACGCTGATAATAGGTCCTGTTCGCCATCTCGTTCAAGAAATCGTAACGACTCCCCGCTCTTGATAACGATGACATGTGGTAGCTCCGTAAAAGTTCTTCCTACAATGACTGGAATGTTCTGCTCACTATCGGAAACTACAACTGCCTCTACCACAGCAGTGACCTGATCGACCTCAATTTCAATTTTCGTGGATCCTCTACTACAAGTTGATCCATTACCATAACCACGCAAAGTTACACGTTCTTGAGTACAAACCGCTAATTCCAAACGTCGAGCCTCACTCCAGGTAATTATCGTACAGGAGCTTCCAAAGTCGATGTACGCTTGTGTAGTGTGGCCATTAATTTTAATTTCCTGATAATATTTTTCATTCGCTTTATCTGGCGCTGGTGTTTCGAGCAGCGCTACCATTTTGCTCGAATCAGCTCTCGGTCTCTTTGGGCAATTTTTTTCTTTGTGGTGATAACTTCTACATACCCCACATCGAACGTCAAAAATCTCCGTGGAACTGCACTTATTAGCAAAATGCCCTTGTTTACCGCACTTGTAACATAAAATATTAGTGCTTGTCCCTTGGCTCCGCTTTTCGAAGCGTTCGTAAGGCTTCACTTTGAGGGACCCCCTTTGGCTGTGGGGCTTGAATGCCGCCAACACTGGCTCATTAAGACGACTCAAGTAATTTAGGAGTTCTTCCGGGGATTTAAAACAACTCGCTTTTGCACCCGTTTTTGCAACTCGATCATCCATTCCCCCAACAATGCATGATACCGCCTTTTCTCCACTTATACCACAAGTATTTAACAAGGCGAGTTTTTCGTAATAGTATTTCAAATATGACTCTTCGTGCTTTTTACGACGCCTTATCATTTCCACCAGATTTTCATAAAAATCTCCCGTGGGCGGAAAGGCTTGCAATAATTTGATTTTCCACTCAGGCCAAGAGTATTTAACCGATCCTAGGCTTTTATACCATACCTCTGCCAATCCACGTAATTTCGATACCGCAAAATAAATTGTTGCTTCCTCAGGCCACCTGAAAATTTCCATGAGCTCGTCGATTTTTTTACACCAAGCTTCAGAGGACTGATGGCGATCTTCCGGATTGAATACTGGCACTGCGTCACCTTTACGTTCAATACCAGATGGTCTTGAATTATTTTTTTCAATAATTGAAGTCAATGCTTCAGTAAGTCTATCCAATGACGCCGTAGTAGATCGCGAGTCACGCCGAGACCTCCTTCTATGATCATGATCGTCACGGCGAGAGGTCGATGGAGTGGGACTGCGGTCTTGATGTCGAGATTTAGTCTTCGCGCGTCCCATAATGATAATAAGTCTAACCCATAAACAGTAATTTAGTGACATGTTCAATATGTAAATTATAATGCACACGATGCATATGCGAAAACTACAACTACATAACAATGTATTTCCAATTATACACACAAGAAAAAAAAGATGCTCGGATGTCCAACCACTTTGCTGTAATTTTTCTTCTACATTCATTATCATTAGCTCGGTGTTTCTATCCCACTTCTGATATGTAAGAGTACAAAAAAAAAACATAAACATACGAGAAACAACCTCGAATATCGCTTACAGTATTTATTTATTTAGCTATATATATATATATATATGTTTTTCTTTGCTATTTTGGCGGCAATGTGCCGCTTTGTACTCATTGTGTTATGGTGGACCTCCGAGCCTGAAACTAAAAGAAAACGATATGTGAGTGTGGCACAACTTATCCAGCGTCTAATATCACTCACACACCCACACACGAAAATGTTACGTGTTCTACTTGCGTGGCCGGCATTCTTCTCCGCTTGGCAATAAACGCGACGCGCTCACGAGAAACGAACTACTATATTCCTGTTTAAGGGAGAACACACGAAAACAAGAATATAATGCGCGAGGAGAGGAGTACCATCTCCGTATTTACGTCCTGGAAAAACTACCGCATGTACGTGTAGCGCAGCGTCACACTCGTCGTCAAGGGAGAACGCACAAGACGACGAACATGACCCGCAAGGAGAGGAGTGCCATCTCCATACAAACGCACTCGGTAAAACTAATGCACATACAAGCATATCGACACCATCAAGGGAGAACACACAAGATGATGGACGTGCAACGAGGGGAGAGGAGCACCGTCTCCACACACATGAAAGGGGAGAGCCACCAATCATGTGTTCACTCGATCGATGCATTAGCAAGGGAGGAGAACCGTCCCAAACGAATTATAATTATCGCGCTTAGTAACCGACGAGAACATTACCCCGAGAATTTTGCACTACTGTACATAGGTAGTACATCGACATCATCAAGGGAGAACAACGCAAGATGATTAGCGTAACGAGGGGAGAGGAGCACCATCTCCACACACATGAAAGGGGAGAACCACCAGACATGTACTCGCACGGTCGATGCACTACAGGGAGGAGATCCATCCCAAATAAAACAAAATTACTATGCGTAGGGAGGAGAACCATCCCGGATACCCGACGGACACATTAAAACGTAAAAAAACTTACGAACGCCACGCCACGATCAAAAGAGTTAGTTCATATTTCTCTGATGCATTCAATAAACTCATAGCAAATAACAACAATATCTACATGCTACTCTACGTTTTTTTTTTTTAATTTTAGACAATAAAGACCACACTCAGTGAATAACTCACCAAAAATCCTTCTTGCTTCACAACACTTACAACAATATTCCTTTCACACTTTCCAATTACACCCGTTTTAAAGCGCGGCACCATACGGAATGCTGAGGCTCTTATCAGCCGTAACATTCCGAGGATCTAGCAACGAGCACAAGTGACTCATACATACACGCAAAGGATACAGGACAAAGAATACAGGACAAACGACAGATACACGAATACACACCTTTTCTTTGCTTACAGTACAATTATGCATATTCCTGTGCTCACAGCACGCTTGAAGCTATGCGAACTCTTTTTCTTACTAAAATAAAAATTATAATTAATACTTAAGACAATTTTTTCCACTCTCTCGCAGCGATATCGAAACTTGAGAGGATCTGCTCGATAAAAGTTTTCTGAAACATCTTTCAAATCTGCTTTAGTTATTATGTGGTTGGTGTAGAAGCTGAAGAGAAAAATAATTGAAAGCTTTTTTGGCTTGATTGTTTTGGCTCTTCCTAATTATAAACGAAATTTACATATTTATAGGAGAAAGTATGGATAAACATATTTTTGCGTACAAAAAACAAGTAAATAAACAAACTTCCAAATTACCTAAATTAATTTCAGCTACGACCTTAACTTAACAATATGTACCGTTTTATGCAGAAAACATATCTATTTGATTGTATATCATATGTGATAGATCCCCATATAATCTCTAAGTCTTTCACTGGAACTCTGTATTTTTCCTTCAGTATCAGAGAAGTTTGAAACATTTTTTTTTTTTGTTACATCAGACTGTCGACGAAAAACACAAAATACCCTAGCAGTTTACCGCTTTCTTTACTCTAATAAACTTAAGTGGCAAAGAAAAAGCCAGAAAATTCGAGCATTTTGCAATGCCCTCGGGCCAAAAACAAAAACAGGTAAGGCATCATACAAAAACAGATTTCACACACTCTCGAGACTTTGCACCCGAGCTTCGAAGAGCCGATTCGAGGCAAAAGCGAAAGCCAGAAGAAAACAAGGATAACAGGAAAGAATGCTGTCATCTGCTCACGTTCCTGTTCACGTAAATATGCCATACGTCGTTGCTAAGTATATCAAGAAATTTCACAAGAAACGCTTAGCATGTGCGGGGAGGGGAGAACGAACATTAATGGGAAGAGCTAACCCGATCCTGATTGCATTGGAGCTCTTTTTGCTGTTTGACTGTTGTGTGTACTTACAAAAGGCTCGTTCCTTTAGCTATGCTACTTTCTGCCACCACTCCGAGCACAGAACATTTCTTCTATTTACTGGTGACGTGACGGATAGTTACCGGAAGGTGAAACCCTCCCTCAGGAAGTTTACAATTTAACTAAAAGTTTTTCTATACTTGAATTCACTTATTAAAATTACCGCTACCCTTCCGTAGCTGTGAGGAAGTGAATTTGTAGATTGTATTAAATTGGTTGGAAAAGATTGTACAGTGATTGTTTCCTGCAATAAAAACCACTTTGTAGAAGCTGCTAATTTCATGTTATGCACAGGAAAGGGTTAGAATTTTCTTATGGGCGAGTATTCGGGTTCTGATTTTTGGGGTTTTTTAGCTATTCAAGATTCGTGGGTTATGTGCGTGTAGTAGGAGAAAGAGATTATGTATGTCGTTTAGAGTTTTTTTTTGGCATACTAAGTGTAGATACAGATGGATATGTTACCAATAGTGATTTGAACATTTATTTGAGGTTTTGATATACATACATACCGATATTTCGTTTAAGTTAAAGCCGTACAAATATTTATTTACAATCCCAAACAATTCTGGTGCTACGTGAATTCTTTTAGAAAAGTAAGTTCGATTCCTGCCACTATGTCCTTAAATAATTTTCATAGTTCTGATAACAAAGAGATTGCTAATATGTTTTAGTTACTTCCAGCAAGTGTATTCTAGTCAATCTAACAATTTTGACCCTCTGCCTTCAAACAGTCCTCTTGGTGTGGCTGATTTTTATATCAACTCGAATGATCTATTAAAAAAGTTATCAACGTTAGACGGTAGAAAAAGCTCTGGGCCTGATAATATTCCACCTCTGTTTTTAAGAAACTGTGTTTTTTCCATATCAATTCTTCTACTTGTCATTTTCAATATGTCACTTCACACTGGCTCATTCCCTGAATTCTGAAAGTCAAGCTATGTAGTTCCTATTTTCAAATCAGGTGACAAATGTGATTTCAGTAATTACCGTCCTATTCGTATCTTGTCAACCATTCCTAAAGTGTTAGTAAGTTTAGTTTGTGACTTTGTCACTCCTCTGATCAGGCCTCTAATTATATGTAATCAGCATGGTTTCTGTAGTGGAAAATCTGCCGCAACTAATCTTATTTCATACCATAACTTTATCTGTAATCCTCTGACATCGTCCGGCCAAGTTCATTCAATTTATACAGATTTTAGTAAAGCATTTGATAAAATTAACTTCACGCTTTTGTTCAAAAAACTGAAAAACATTGAATTCCATGGTTCTATGTATGATTGGCTCTGTAGCTATGTATGTAAGCAATCGGTCATTATTTGTGAAATTTCATGATACATTCTCAAATCCCTTCTTTCCCGCTTCTGGTGTACCTCAGGGCTCACATCTTGGTCCATTATTGTTTTTAATATTTATAAACGATATAAGTTCAGTTTTTTATGACGTTCAGTTTTTATTGTTTGCAGATGACTCTAAAGTTTTTAAAGATATTAACACTCTTTCTGACATTCGTTATATCGTTGATAATAATTTAGAACTAAATATTAGCAAATGTAAATTTATTATTTTCAACAGGACCAGAGTAAGTTTTTCGGGTACTTACACATTTAATGGTGTCCCTATCGAAAAAGTTAATCAAATCAAGGATCTGGGTATAACATTTGACGGTAATTTAAGCTTTACCAATCACATTAATCACATTGCTAACGAAGCTCGCAGATTGCTTGACTTTGTCAAACGTAATTCTCGTGAGTTTAATAATATCAATACTTTGAAGCTATTATACACGTCTCGAATATGTATCAGTTCTCTGGAATCCGTATTACATGGTGCACATTGACCAACTAGAAAGAATTAAGCATACATTTTTACGGTACGTTGCTTCCAAACTTCGTTTGAACGGTATTGAAAATATTTATTCTGTGATCATGGAGTTGCTAAACATTACGTCGCTTCAGGCTCGTCGGGCATGCCATGATGTCACATTCTTATTTAATTTAATTAATGGCAATTTGGATTCCCCTTATCTCCTTGGTCTATTGCGATTTCGAGTTCCCTCCAGGCAAACTAGATCGAACGATATATTCATTGTAGATAACTTTAGGTCAAATTTTCACCAAAAATCTCCTCTTATGAGACTCCAAATTACGGGCAATATTGTAGCAATCGGGTTAATTTTTTTAATGATTCTGTAGATACCATTAAACATGAGGTGTGCACTTTTTTCCATGGATAAATTAGATACAGGACTGATTTAGTATCGCTCAGTTCTCAATGTTATTACCACTAGCTTATTAGTTGATATTGTTATCATTAGCTTTTTTTATTGGATTCTATAACAGCCATTAAATTTTTGTTTTTGTTTTTATCTTTTATTTTCTTTTATTTTCATTATCATTTGTATATTTAAGATAGTTAAGCTTCAGAGTAGCACATTTTATACCCATTTTCAAGATTTTTTTTTAGAAAACTGTTAATAGTTACTTGATTAGGGTAATACCTACAGTAAAGAACAACCTTTGAAGAGTATCCAAAAAAAAATTTGTTGAAAAATATCGAAAATTAAGCTCGTGACATAAATTTGATATTTTCGTTCAGGACAAAGAGTTGATTTGCGGTGAGACACATAACTAATGACTGGATCATCGTAAACAAAAAAACCAAAAATAGTTCGTTAGTTTATAAGTTTCTTGAGGTAACGCTGTCGAGTTTTTCCAAACATCTAGATTATTTAATTTTTGGTATAAGTTTGAAGTCAAAAAAACGAAAAAAACCAATATTTTTTTTTCGAAATTTCGGTTTTCAGTTGTAAAAAATTCCATAAATAAAAAAAAAAGCAAGAAATAAAAAATATCTCGACAGCGTTACCTAGTAAATTGCCTACAAAAATAGTGTACAAAATTTCAGAAAGATCGGTCGAGTAGTTTTCGAGTTACATGTCTCACCGACTTGAAATATAAAATTCCTCAAAAAACGCGTTTTAAAATTTTAACTGTGTAACAAAAGTGCGTGAAAAATTACGAAACACGTGTACCGTAACTGGTCGATGAAATGAATGTATACTACTACAAGTGACTTATATAAGTGTTTTTACTCAAATATACCACATACAGGTGTGGATAGAGTGGGAAGACTGCGCGCGGCTAATAAAGCAGGAAAGGAACGCGATTTGCGCGAAAATATGAATTTGAGTTATTTGTATTGTTAAGCCGATAACTTCGTTAATTTTGCTCGGATCGACCTGAAATTTTGTATGGACACTCCTGAGTCACTATACACTAGTCACTAAACAAAAAAAAAATATCGATTTTCTGACCATACCCCCCCCTTAATTCCGAAACTTTTTGAAAAGATTTTCCACGATTAACTTTCGCCACTTTTTGACTCCCGTCTGAACGAGCAAGAGCATGGCTTTAGAAAAGGTCGCTCAGCTACACACACAAAAACTTTCACTTTGCTATATGTGCAGCAAAAACTATAATATCCGAAACAGCCATAGTTACCCTAACAAATATATTTTTGTTCTATTTATGTGTGATACATACACGCTAAAAAAATCATTGTTTTACAAATATACTGTACAAAAGAATGTATATACTGTACAAAATATACTGTAGGAAATAATGCTATACTTCGGCATTCTGGAAAAACTAGTCCAACTGACCAAAATGACGATGACGTCGACAGCACCACAAGTCAGAATCAACAACAGTCTGACTGACGCCTTTGACACAAATGTCGGACTAAAGCAAGGCGGTGGGTTGGTCCCTTTGCTGTTCAACCTAGGACTAGAGTACGTGTTAAGGAAGATTCCTGCCGACACAGGAGGTACGCTTCTGTATAAGTCGAATCAATTAGTGCCCTACGCGGATGACTTTAACATCTTGTCACGTTCCTTCACATCCGCCAAAGAAGTCCTGTTGAAACTTGACCAGGAAGCCAAAAAAAAGTAGGCCTGAAGATCAATCAGACGAAAACAAAAATCATGACCCAAATAAGAAAGAAGACCTCCATTAGACGAAATATAATTCTGGACGAATATAATTTAGAAAATGTGGACGAATTTATATATTTAGGCTAGAAATTGACAACGAAAGGCAGTGAAATGGAAAATACAGCTCGCTAATAAAACTTTCTTCTCCGTTCTAGTCCTATTGAAGACCAGCTGCATATACAGGAAAACGAAGCTCTAAGTCTACAAATCAATAATCAGACATGTGTTGTGCTACGGATGTGAAACTTGGACCCTTACCCAAGCATCCGCAAATATGTTGAACGCCTTCGAAAGACGGGTCTTCAGGCGTATAATTGGAGCTAAACAAGAGTGTGGCCAATGGCGGATAAAGTACAACCACGAGTTGTACGAGGTTTTTGACGAGGTTGCTACAATAACCAAACTGCGGAAGCTGCAATGGGTTGGTCATGTGCAACGAATGGACGAGCATCGAGTACCTAAGAAGGTATTCGACGGAAGGACGGGGGGTCGAAAATCAGTGGGAAACCCCAGAAAACGCTGGTCTGACTCTGTCGACGAAGACTGCGCAAAGCTGCTCGGTGTTCGAAATTGGAGGACGCGGTCATTGGACCGAGAAAACTGGAGGCGTCACCTGCGAGAAGCCAAGACCCGAGAGGGGCTGTAGTACCACAACGACGATGACGAAGATGTTAAAACATTTTGTCAAAATATATTCACAGGTGTTCTTAACAGAAAAATTTAACAGCCTTAATGTATAAAGCTAAACTGCAAATATAATATTGTAACTTCCTAACATAAAATATTGAGCTGTTAAAACTATGCAATAGTGACAATGCTGTTACTATAACTAGGCGTGTTTTTTTGCTCCACCAATATATAACAGAACAATACTATCAACAACAACAACGCCCCCTATACATAACAGGAGTTGTTGTTGTTTCCAATGCGTCTGCACTGGTTAGCATTGTTCTGTTATGGGTACGGGGAGCAAAAAAACGCGCCTACAATATGAGGATGTTAATAGGCGTGTTTTTTTGCTCCTCTATCCAGCAGAGAACAGAGTATACGCATTGGAAACAACAACACTCCTGTGCTAGTGAATTCACTAGTACAGAAATTCTATTCCTTATTGGTAGCTCACGTGTTGAACTATAGAATGTGCTGATAGAATTAACCCATGAGAAGTTATCGTCTATGCTGTGAGGTGGCTTTGGTTTTTTCATGGTTATGTTGAATGTTTTGGGAGTTAGGAAATTAGAAAAAACTCTCATAATGTGTAGAAAGTTAAAAGAAGTAATTTTCTGTTAGTCCTTTTTCTATATTCTATCGATTGTGGTAGTGTATGTATATTCGTTATTTTTTCCATTTATTTTCAACTGTTGTGTGCTACCACAGGAAATACAGCAACCTATGTCGGTCTTAGCGAATGCACTGCTGTTTTATACTAGATCGTTGTTTTTGCGGCACAGTTATATTCTGTTCTGTATCGGAGCAAAAAAACACGCCTAATATTAGCATGTACTTTGTTGATTCACCATCAATTTCACCACCCTTGGTTAATACATTTATATTGGCATAGAAATATATTTATGTTAAGATGTTAAAACATTTTGTCAAAATATATTCACAGGTGTTCTTAACAGAAAAATTTAACAGCCTTAATATATAAAGCTAAACTGCAAATATAATATTGTAACTTCCTAACATAAAATATTGAGCTGTCAAAATTATGTATTAAACGGCCCACAGACACGGTTATCTGGTTGTCGACTTGGTTGCAGATATGCAATATCTGCGACCAAATTCACTGTCTGTGGGCTAGTCTCAGATCTAGTTTGTTCGCAAATATCGCAAGTCTCCAACCAAGTCGGCAACCAGATCTCCGTGTCTGTGGGCCGTTTTAGTAACAATGCTGTTACTATAACAAGGCGTGTTTTTTTGCTCCCCCCATCTATAACAGAACAATGCTATCAACTGCAGACGCATTGGAAACAACAACAACTCCCCCTATGCATAACAGGAGTTGTTGTTGTTTCCTATGCGTCTGCACTGGTTAGCATTGTTCTGTTATGGATAAGGGGAGCAAAAAAACGCGCCTACAATATTAAGATGTTAATATATTTATTTCGATCGTTTCTCAGCGTGTAACTTATACAAGCAGCAGGTATAAATATTGATCTGAAAGGTATTATGAACAGTGTTGTAAGGTTTCCGTGGTCGATATTCCCTCGAATATGCTCGTTTTTCCCACAGTGCACCATCAGAATTCCCACGATTTTCCCACGACCAGTGTGTGAGCTATTTGCCACAGTTTTGTATTTATTTACCGAAATCTTTGTTTCAAACTTGGGTTCACTGTCAAATTCCCGAGTCAAAAAGTTCCTTTATGGAGTGGAGAATAAAAAGGGAGCCAGGACCATCAAAAGCCAAAAAGCAGCCAGTAAGGTCAGCCGGTAAGGTGATGTCAATGGTTTTTTGGAACTCTCAAGGAGTGTTACTGGTTGATTTCTTCACAATCGTCGGATAATGAACGCTGCTTACTACTTTGAGCTTCCTGACAGAGTTCGAGCTGCATTTCAGTCAAAAATGTGCGTTCAACCCATCCGAGACGTCCTGCTCTTGCATGACAATGTAAGACCCATCACTGTACCCCTTACTACCCAAAAATTGGATGAAATGCATTGGACTATACTTGATCATACTCTTTACAGCCCTCATCTTTCACATTGCGATTTCCATATGTTTGGGCCTCTCAAAGAAGCACTTGGAAGAGAGCGTCTTGCGAACGATCAAGACGTTGAACATTTTGAGCACAATTGGTTGGATACCTGCCCGAAATTCTTCGAAAACGGCATGAGTCAACTACTTGTTCAATGGGAAGAATGCATTACTAAGGAGGGTAGCTATGTAGAAAAATGACAATAAAGTTTGTTTTCTTCTTATATGTAAAATAATTTTCTTTTTCAAAAAGCTGGTTTATATTTGAATGTCCTCGTATAAATGCCTTTTGTCCTACAGCTTCCGATAAAAACATCAGATTTTAATGAAATTCACGTAGTCAATCGAGTTTAGTAGATGCCTAAGTTTGCCAGAACTTTGTATGAAAAGTTAGGTTGCAGTGAACAGCAATGGTACTTTTTTTCATTTTTTTTTACAAGGATTTACTACCAATGAGTTTTTCAATGATCTTGTAGTGTTAGTTAGTACCAAATGTTTCAATTTCGAAAATTTGGAAATATTTGCTGGCGGCAACCTGAAAAATCTTTCTACCCCTAAAACCTTTCTTCTTTTTCTAGAACTTATAGTCTATAGCAATAGGGGAATCAAAACCAAATTTACAGAGTTGGCTGACCTCAAGTTGAATCCAATTTTATATACCTTTGGCTGTGATGTCAACAAAGGGTTGCCAGCATCAGACATTTGCGTTCATTTTCGTACTAATTACCGTTTGATGCTAAAAATATAGGTTAATTGGGGAAGGGTTGCCGTTCTTGTCTGTCATGGAATTTCCAAAGTTTTTCTTTGACTTTGTAGACAAAGCCTTAGATTTGTATATGAGTTGGTGTTGTTTTATAAGTGAAAAACTTTCAAGTGAGTCGATGGTTTGAAGTTTTGCATTTTCAGCGCCTACCGTAGTAGCTACAGGGCTGCCAGTACGTTAATAAAAAAAACTATTTATGTTTACAATTTGATAACATTAATCTGCTCTGAGAGTTTTGTAATGATCTAACAGTTCTGTCAAAAGTTAGCCGCAATTAAAAAAATTTCAAATTTTCCCGATCTCATTTTAGGTACCTAGCGCACACAGAGGGTTAAAAGTTTCCAAAACCTTATCAATTGTTTTTTTAAAATACGTTCAAAATTCATTTCGCAAACATGGTTTTTTTTAAAACTATTTTTTGATAATAGGCACATCTAAAATATCACTAAAATAGCCGCCGACGCCAAACGGCTAAAGATAATAAGATTTGATATAATAAGATATATATAAGATATATATATATATATATATATATATATATATATATATATATATATATATATATATATATATATATATATATATATATATATATATACATATACATATATATATATATATATATATATATATATATATATATATATATATATATATATATATATATATAAGTAGAGATTTTTGGCCGAATCGATTTTAATACTAATGTTCTTCGAACATTAGTTAATTAAAAAGCGAAATGAAGATTAATCTTTAAAGAGCGATTTTTTAATCCAAAGTACATTTTCTTTCAAACTAATGTCATATTATTAAATAAAAATGAATGCGGATAAGACATATTTCAAAGACGAAAGGAGGCTACAGAGATTTGGTGAACCACGCCCATATTAGCTCATAAAAATGGTTTTATTGTGCTATAATTTTCTAATATTTTTTTAACTACCATTCAAAAGAAGATAATTACATCAGACTGAAGCACATGAATAAACACAATAGTTTATTAAAATCTCTGCGAATTCAAAAAGAATATAAAAATACTTAAACATTTAATCAACTACATCTATTTCGTCTTTAAAGCTACCCTAAAATAACATAGTGAAGAAATCATGCATGAAACATTAAGCACAGTCGAAAAGAAGTTCTGATGTATTCCTGTTCTCCTGCCCCAAATGTTTTTCGCATAATGTGCTGACAATGTTATTCGATTTATTTTAATATAATCACTCGGCGGAATCGTTTCAATACTATATTGCCTGTAAACAATGTCGAAGCATCTCATACTTTCCACGGTTTTCCCTTTTCGCGCTTTGCCAAACAATATGGGTGTTCACAAAGTGAAATAGCGTTGTTTTGACATGATAATGTCGCTTAGGCTGTATAACTTCTTGACAATAGAATGTGTGCGTGTACATTGTTCAAACACTTGTCGCATCGTTTGGCGGTGGCCTGGTATTGGGCTATAAGCTTTGATGCCTCTCAGCTTCGACACAAACGACATAGCCTCAGCCGCTGTACTTCAGTATCCAGTTGTGATGTTATTATTTGTGTAGCATTCTGTTACCCATAAATATTCAAAAGGATTTTTTTCCCATATTTGAATGTGCCCGCCACTGAATTTCGACAACTTACCATCGGCATATTGTATGTCTTATAAAACACGCTCTTTAGTCCGACTGCTTTCTCTCTCTTCCGGCGAAGAAATAACAACTCAGTCTCCGATTGCTTCGACGGAAAAAAAAAGCTGAAAACATGTTGCCCCCTTTCATGTGTGGTTCCTCGAATTTCCCAAGAAAATACAGTTATAAACAGATTATTCATACGCTTAGAATACATGTCACCGGCCATCAAAAGAAACACGACAACAACTGGGTCGGGCCATGTGGGTCATATAGGCAGTAGGTTGGGGCTGTGTCGTGAATTCAAACGAATGACTCGTTCAATAATAAAAGTAATAATAATCAAAAAAGGAAAGCGAAAAAGGAGCAAGCACGCTCTCTTGTAACGGAAGTAAGGCTGGAAGATTTGGGAGTAGGCTTTCCTTAAAGGAAACCAAGACCATGATTCTTGCTGTGCGCTCTATTTTCCTCGGATATTTTTGAAGGAAATTTATCTTTTTTCCCTCTGTTTTCGCAATATTCGTAATGTATTTGAGCACTCCGGGCATACGTCAGACGTGCATACTTTCATGTCAACCTACTATATGAAGGCATCCTTCATATACATTCTAGACAATCATCAATGTATGTACATATGTATGTCTGCATGAATGGAAATACAAGAAAAAAAAACAGGATGACAATAGACTTCGAAATTCCCCCCAAAAAGCTATGTGGGACCAGCATTCAGGCATATTCAATTTCGAATCTAGAAAGGATGAATATGTACCTAATAATCTGGACAGGACCTTTACGGAAAAGGTAACGATCACATTATTTGAGACTAGATTCAACAAATTCATTCGTTCTGCCTGTGAATCCTTTCTATCTGTTCTTTCGTTGTCAAAGGTTTGAATGCATGATGCGTTTAAAAAACAGGATTTTTTTTTCTATTTAGGGAAATCGGAAAGCTTTAAGAGTTTGCCATATGCTTTGCCTTGAGGACAATAGCAAATTGGATGTGAAATTTATAAAAAATATTTACCCTCTAAAATGCCCTTTTACTACTTGATTATTGGATTCGTTTCTATTTCAATATGATATGTTAGAATGTTGGCAGTTAGAAATTGTTTTTAATGATTTAAAGCAGAGAGAGGATTAATTTTAAATGAAATTCGAGAAGATTGCCTGAAAATATTCAACTTATGATGAGAAGCATGAAATGTTTTGGAATTGTGATATGATTTAGTAACTTATACTCAAGTGAGCTATGTGATTAAGAGGTTATTTAGATTATCTTTCCTCATTCCACTAAAGCTAAGCAGTATAGGGTAATGATATTATTTATAAGACAAATTTTATTTTTTGTGTATAACGCGGAAAAAGCATTTCATTATGGCTTTTCCTCAAGTATTGTAGGCACTCAAACAAAATATACGGTAATTATCATCTTAAATCTCGAAGTCCTGATTGGGCGGCCCAACGCTAGATTTAGATTATTATTTTTAGCCAGCATATATATATACTTTGAAGTTTGGCATTATATGATTCGAATTTATAAAAATTGACCAATAAATAAATTTGCTATTCTAGGAGTACAAAGAGAATAAAGTAAAGGAGTTTTGTGGAAAAATAAAAAAAAGCTCATACCATTTTTAATTATCTATATTCTTCGATGGTATTTAAAACTATTTTTGAAGTCTGGCTGAAATCTAATAACTAATATTTATTATGCTAGTTAGTAAAAAAAACATTCTTTCACCTTCTTTTGTTGTAGTTGTTTTTTTCGGATTGGATTTCATTCTACAAAAAATGATGCTCAAAACAACCATCCATCATTAACTCTTGCTTGTTGGATGATGAAATAGAGAAGATATCATCAAAACAAATTCAGTTACGCTTTCAAATTATTTTTAGCTGGATGAAACATCTTACAATATAACATTTTGAGCAACTCAAGGGTATATAACAATGTTGTCAAGAGTTAAGCAGTCAATTATTTAGTATGGAAAAAATTTTCCTGTTGAAAGGCAGAAAATATCAAATAGAAAATGCGTCTACCTTATAAGGAAGTAACGTGAAAGGTCTGGAAGAAACGCAGCAACAATTGCAGCATCTCAGTACTAGGAAAAAATTCTAGCGCTTTAAACCCGCTAGAAAGACTAATTTTTGCATAAATGCAGAAAACATTTGTAGACTTTACTACACATTCCATATGGTTCTAATGTTCGCTAAATCAATTTCTTGTACTCATGAGCAGATTACCACACTAGAAACACATATCATTCCCAGATTGAAGGTTTTCTCACAAAATGGGGGACGTGAAGTTGGTTCGGGGAATTGTTTTTGGCGGCGTGTTTCAAATATCGAAAAAATATGATTGCGAGAAAACCACCAGGTAAATTAAATGCCCGATTGAAAGATGTTTGAATTAAAAAAAAAAATAATATGCAACAACGAACAAAAATTTGCACATCTAGTCGAGTGTTCTTGATCATAGATGACACTAATTTAACACGATATAGATCTCAATAAACATTCACAATTTTTGACTGGGATATAGCCCCGGCTCGATTTTCCGTCATTATAAACTGCGTATTGCCTTAGACAAGTGTAGAAACGAGTAGAACAATGCAATTTCAACCTCAGCTTCTTTTAATACGGCAACAATACAACTTCAACCTCAGCTTCTTTCTTCTTAAGCAGGACAGAGTTAAAACTTATTGAACGATAGTCATTTGGCTTAACATGGAAAGTTTTTCCTGCTTTAGGGATAAACACAACTCTTGTTTCCCACCAGCAGATGCGAAGAAGCGCAGGCACGTGTTATAAACTTCTCTGAGCACTGGTAGCGATACTTCCATGAACTGACGGACATCAGCCCGAAGGACGCCATCAGGGTCCATTTAAACGGCTCAAATGAGTAATGAGTTTAGCTAGCTGCTTGCTCCGTTTGGTGCACTGCTTCTAGAGGACAATAATTGCCTGGAAAATATGCGTCCATATGAACGTTTATAATGTCTGCGCTCGAACTAGTCCAAATGCCCTCATTGCTCATGATGCACCCCATAACATTCGGTGTCATGCTTAAAACCTTACGAAGGCGATCTGCCTCACAGAGCTTCTCCACATTTCCACAGAAAGATTTCCATAAGGCTCTCTTTACCTTGAGTACAGCATACTTAAAAGCCCTCAGCTTCGTTTTATACAGCCTCCAGTAATAGATATTCTCGAACTATTGAACTCCCTCCTAAACTCTCTTCGCAGGGTGCTGATCTCCATATTCCACCAGCGAGCTTGGGATTCCCCTTGGCTGTCAATGGATTACATGGTGCCCTAGACGCAGAGTTGCGAGAACTAGTAAGGGTATCAATCGCTTGTTCCAATTCATGGTAGCAGTCAATGCTCTTAGGAACAATTTATAAATTTCAATAACTTCTAGCCCGTTCTCCTTCTGTTAAGCTCTCGTTCTCTTTCTAATAAAGGCTACTTGCTTAGCTGAGCTGCGGCCAGCCATGTTGAACGATATGTTCATATGATCAGAGAATGAACACTCCTGTAAACCCCTCCAGTCACGGAAAAGATACGAGTGCCCCCTACTGACCAAGATAACGTCAAAAACCTCTCTACGGTTTGAGATGAGGAATGCCGGTTCGCTGCCAGTATTGGTGATGAAAAGGCCGTGGGCAAGGACGAAATCAAAAAGTTCCTCAACTTGGCCATTTGTGTTGGAGTTGCCCCATACTTTATTACGCTAGACTTTATGAGCATTAGAGTCAGCTCCCAGAATAAGAGGTACACCAATTTGCATGGCTTCAGACACAGCAACCTTGACAATGACGCATGGAGGGCTAGTGCCATGATTATGTGTCATATATCAGGAAACAAACCAGCATGATCTTCGATCGATTTCCATTTCAACAGCCATGTTAGCCTTGTTATAGAAATTGTGTAGCACAAGAACGTTAATGGTTTTCTTGACAATAATACAGACAAGTTTCTTATGTTAGGCTTCGGGTACTATTAGTCTGTATCTGTTGGTGCGTAACCTGCAAACTCGGTTGTTGGCAACCTATAGTTCTTGGGTTAGGATAAGCTGCTCCTCTGTCTTAGACAAGCGGAGCAGCAGGGCAGCTGATGCTGCTTTGGAATGGTGTAGGTTAACCTGCAGTCTCTTCACCATCATTCATTGCTGATAAGAGTTAGGTTGAGGCCCTCTTCCTTGGACAAAGAAGCTACCACAACATCTTGCTTTGCATCTAGCAATGGTAGTAATTGTAAATATAGATAAATTATTATTTATTATTAATAATAAATAATAATTTATCTATATTTTTTTGTGTAATTTCTCTAGTATGTCGTGTTATCATTTTATTTTCAACTATAAGCGACAATAAGCAACAAATATTTTAATTTTGAAAATTTGAAAACAGTTGCGGGTGGGAGCTCGGACGTTACCATTAGATACTATAATGGAGAGCATCTACAATGAAAAGAAATAGCCAATGTATAAATTTTCGAAGTTCTGGAAAATTTTCGGATGGCAGCTTCAAACATCTTTCTATTCCTGTAACATTTGATGAAGTCATAATCAATGATGTCATTGTGTCAAGAAGCGCATGTGGTAGGATAAACACTCAAAATCTTCACGCTTCCTCTACTTTTTTCGAGCATTAGTGTTTCTAGCGGATCTTGTGTGCTAGAGTTTTTAAATGTACTTCTATTTTATATTTTTTTCATTTAAATATAATTTCCGAGCATGAGGCGGGTTCACAAAATTTATGTTAAAAATTACAAAAGTTCTGTTGAGGAAACTTCTGTAATTGATTGTGTAAGGGAGGACTTATCAGTGTAATAGTTTTTACATTTAAATGTTTTTGATTTGTTTTGTTATTATTTAATACTTTTCAGGGGTTTCCCAGCTGAAATTTTACTATTTTGGGGACTTTTGAGCCTGGCGTGGGTTTTTTTTAAATGCAGATTGAGAAACACTGTATGCAACCGAGTCTACAAATATGATACTGGAATTTGAACCGCGTTTACCAAGCTTTTTTTTTTATTATGACATCTGTCAACAATATTCAGTTCCCAAAAATACAAGGTTGATACAGCAACGATTTTTTTCCCTGTGACAAATTATCAACAATTGGCGGGCATCGTTGCTTTTTGTTTTCGCTTAAAGAAAAGTGCGTCTGAATCGCTACGAATGCTAATAGAAGCTTACGGGAAACATGTTCTTTGGGGAGATCCAGAAAGTTAGGATATGGATGCTTTATGAACATGAAGAAAATCATTAATTCACATACAAATTGCTGCACACGAGATACAAACAAAATTGGCAGCACAATGGATTTATTTTTCTAATTCCTAGTAGTAGTATTCATATGTTAGCCCCGACAAACCTGGCCCAATCGACAGCGCGGGCAAATCGATTTGTAAAGTAGGCGATGCTCTATGTGATCTGAGACTAGCTTTGCATTATTTGGTATGACCTGTTAATACCAGGTGAAACAGTTACTGGTGAAGGCAACCGACAACAATTAATCGAATTGAACCGTGCTCTCCTTTTCACCAAAGGTATTTCAAATCTGTTTCACGTTCAGAGCAACTTTCTCTGTGAGCTTTATTTTCCTTCGCACAAATGGATCTGACTATGTATGGGTTGAAAGCCAATGCATTAGCTCTGCCAGCTGTTTATTTACTGAACGAACCAATATCGAAAAAGATAATATTATTGAAGGATGCTCTACAGGTTTTATGAGCGGAATTTGGCTAGCGATACGGAGACACCTCATCTACAGTCACTACCTGGGAACCGGAAGGCGTGTTCGTGGTGTCAAGGCATAAAGGTAAACAGCTCTAGTGAGCGCGCGCTGGACACAGTGATCTATTGGCAGACCAGAAGTTTCTCGACTTACCACAAACCACAAGAGGGCCCGGTAGCTCTGCTCGCTAAGGCGTCAGGCCGAAAAGCGGCGTTCTGCAGGGCCTGAGGGTTCGAATCCCGCCAGTGCCACGGCTGTAAGTGTGAATGCGTGTGATTGTCTAAGAGGGTGGCAAATGGGCCCAAACTGGTGGCCTAATGCTGGCCGCTTTCCCGGCAGCCCTCTTCACTCACCTAACCTAACCTACCTCGAACCACACGAAAGCAAAAGGAGGAAATAGCAAATATGTCAAACTCTCTGGGAAGAAGTGGGGCCAGACCCATAAGCTAGAGCTGCAAATAAGTATTCGGAAGGTCCGGGTGATGTTCGAGGAAATATTGCTTATTCAATGTTTCCAGTGCACGGTATGAGAGTAGAAAACGAAAACACAGTCTATTTAGAAGAGGTTTCTTCATTCATCTGAGGAAGAGCAATTTCATTAGAGTCTGTCCATCATACTGACGAAAGAAAAGGGGGATTCTTACGTACCTTCAGGTTACAGACCACTCAATCTGGTTGATACTACAGGGAAACTTCTAGAAGCGATACAGAAGTGTCAACTGCACGTGGCTAATTCAGGGAATGGATTCCTTGTTTCCATTCGGATACAGTGGAAGTCCTGGACATCGTTCGGCTTCTCAATCCAGATCTCCCTACAGAGAATTAGAGTGTTGCGAGAATTGGCGAGCCGGTTGATAATCGGTGGGAGGCATTTCTCATTATTTATGGAAAGCACCGCCCATACTGGATGCCCAGAAGGGCATTATCAAGTATAGAGTCTAGAAATTGGCTCTGCGAACCTACCGAAGCGACACGCCAAAGAGTTTTGTTTCGAGAAATCCGGTACCTGGCAAACCTGACGCAAAATGTGGCTCAAACGAAGAAGAGGGGTCCACGTGCAACGAGGGGTCAGCACGGGTATAACTCATGGGGGAGTCATCTCTTCCCTTCTGTGGAACATCACGTTAAATACTGTTTTAGTGAGACTGGACGGTACCGGCTGAAAAGTGATTGCTTATGCAGACGACATAGCTGTAGCAGTTTTGGGAAAGTATTTAGCAACGCTATTGGAGAGGTTAAATCAATCTTTTGATATATTTTCACTTTGGAGTAGTGACAGCGGCTTGAATGTGAATCCAAGTAAAACGGAACTAGTACTGTTTGAAAGGTAGTACAAAGTTCCTCGTTTCGACTTACAGAAGTTAAACGGGATCTCCAATGACCTGAGCGAGAAGGACAAATATTTAGGACTCATCCTCGACTCAAAGCTACTACGGAGCAACAATAAAGCAGAAAGAGCTCGGAAGGCTTTCAGTGCACTTTACTGCTACAAGAGACCCATAGGGGCGAATAAGAGATTGCAGCTTCGTACTGTGCTTGAGCCAAGTTCCCGCTCCACTGGGTGTTGACTCTATAGCTCCGCACTTTCTTCTTGACTTTCTTCTTGAAACTCATGTTCCAGGTAGGAATGAATGGCGTTATGGTGTCACCCTCAAAAGTGGCCTTATCTATGTGTGCATCGATGGCTCAAAGCTAAACAATATAGTCGGTAGTGGTGTATACTCAAATGAGGTGAATATCAAGACTATTGTAGCTTTTTTTCAGGCAACCAACTGGCTAATCCAACATTCGGAATCAATATTGTTTTACATTTAGCCAAGCGGCTACTAAGTCCCTTTCTAGTCTTTATACAGTGTCCATTATTGTCACTGAATGCCGTGCATTTCTTAGTGAGATGTCAAGACATTCAGCAGCACAATTGATTTGAGCACGTGGACATAGGGGTTTTCGCGGCAACTGTGAGGCCAGTGTACTAGTTAGACTTGGTACCTTGCTACTAGAGGTCTCATGTTCCTTCTGAGTAAGAATACCGATGAAAATTGGCCATCATGCAAAAATACCTTGAGGACGCTAGGAAGTCCAGGGCAGATGAATCCGCCCGTGCGATACCATGGTGGCCCTGGCAGTCTATGGACGCGCATCGCACCAGGCAGTTACGGGCCACTGCCTTATAGGACGACATACGCAACGGTTGGGTGCAGAGCTCAACGACTTTTGTCGGAGTTGTGGCTCAGAGGAAGAGGAAGAATCGGTCTTCCACCTCATTTGCCAGAGCCCAGCTTTGGTGAGGAAAAGGGTGGCGATACTTTCTCTCAGATCTGACCAAAATATCGGTGGTTATTTTAAAAAGTATAGTGTGGTTTATTAAAGGAAATGGATGGTTTCCTGACGTAAGCGACTAGGGGAGAGGAAAAATTACTGTGGCACAACGGCCCTCTTTTGTGCCTATGTGTATCTTTCAGCAGGGTTCTGTTGATTGGCAGCCAGTTCAACCTACCCACCCACGACGGTTCTAATGAGACGTAAGGCGTAAACTTCTTATAACGGTGACTCATTTAATCCAGCTGTATGCTTAAATCTGGATAAATGCCTTGAAATTTGGATAGTATCTTACTAGGATATTGTGCGTTCAGCGTCGGGGAGCGCTGATAAAGGCACGTCCCATCAAAACTGGGCCAAAAAAGCCATGTTTGTCATAGCGGGAGTAATCCCAATTGACCTATTGATGAACGAACGCAAGGAGGTGTTGTTGAACAGAACAGAAGTAAGAAAATAATGCTTAATTTTCGAAAGTAGCTTTTGGGTACGAGCTCTAATAGGGCATGGACGGTTCGGCTTATTTGCACCTCAAAACATTGACATAATCATTACCACGGTGAAATAAATACGTATATTTACCTGAGCCAGTACCTATCGAGCCACGGCTACTTTAACAAATAGGTACACGAAATGTGAAAAGTCAGGATGGAGCTCAGTAAATAATTTGGTGCGCTATGTGATGGCGTTTTTACTAATGTTCGAAGAACATTAGTATTAAAATCGATTCGGCCAAAAATTCATATTTCTATATATATATATATATATATATATATATATATATATATATATATGTACAAAAAATTTCAGTGAGATAATCTCGGGAACGCGCCATCCGATTGGGCTGAAATTTTCAGCATACATTGGTGTATATGCAGAATAGGTCCAGGTTTCTTTAAATGTCAGTTATTGTTAACCTTTTGGCGCCGGCGGCCATTTAAGTGATATTTTTAATATACCTATTATTTCGTGCACAAATGATTTTCGCAAAAATAAAGTTAACGAAATAAATTTCTAACGTGTTTTACATATGAATCGGATAATGCTTTGGAATTTTTTAACCCTATGTGTGCGCTGGGTGCCTAAAAAGAGGACGGGAAAATTTGAAAATTTTTAAATTGCGATAACTTTTGACAGAGCTACTCAATCATTACGAAATTTTCAGGACATATTGACATTATTTAGTTGTATAGCTGTATATAAATCTTATGTTTTATCTACACGTTCAAAATAAAACTAAATAAATTTCATGTCGGACAAGAACGGTAACCCTCTCCCAGTTAACCTATATTTTTAGCATCAAAAACTTCTGTTCACGGAAACTCACGAACCAATAATCAGATACAGCTAAAATTTACAGAATGCATTGGACTTAAGTAAGACCAGATTTGACAGAAGCGATTTTGAATTGTGGGCAAGTCTGTGCCAGTGGTGCCATCTTGAAAAATTACAAAGAAAAAAAACTGCTTTTTGCCCTATGAAATGTGAATAAGTTACCAGATTTTCATGAAATTGACACAGTAGCTAAACCTAACTCTAATCTCTGTTTGATGGAAATTTGGTTGAAAATTTTATTGGTGCTGCCAGCTATGGTAATTTTTGTGTCTTTGGTTTTGAAAATTCGCTCAGGAAAATAAAACTTTTTGCACTATAACTTCCAGTGCAGTCATGAAATCAATACGAATTTCATACAATTAATGAAACCTGTCATAAACATTATTCAGACCAAATTTGGTTGAAAAGCCACTATAGGGTTGCCAGCTATTGTTGGTTTTGTGTTTTATTGTAATATCTTTATTAAGCGGTTTTATCGTAGAATTTTCAAATAATAATGATATTGTAGTGACAATAAACAGCAAATATTAAGCTTTCGATCATTTGAAAAAACTCGCTGCAGGTAACCCTAAATTTCTTTATACTCCTATAACTTCGAATGTAATTAAACAACGTGAAGCAGATTTGATATATTCTTGACTTTGATACTGGCGAAAGGTTGCCAGCACGAGTCGGTTGTGCTACTTTTGTATCAATAAATGCTTACAGTTAGTATTCATACCGGAAACATTTACAATGAAAATAAATAACCGATGTTTCAATTCCCTAAGTTCTGCAAATTTTTCGGATCGCAGCCCCGAACACCAACTTCAGTTACAGTGCTGCAGACACTGAGCATTTTCTTCATTGATGTTATATGAGATGCTGCTTTCAAAGTTTGGTGAAATAAGCAACTGATAACGAATATAATTAACAAGTGTTTTTCTTTCATAAACTTTGAAACCCATGCCAGTGGTAATATCTGAAACCTTCTACCATATGAGTTATAATGCATTCTAGAGACCAAAGTAAAACGTGGCATTTGAAACAGTTTGGCCGTAATAAGCAGCACATGTGGTGGAATATGCACTCAAAACCTGCACGATTCTTCTACTGTTCTTCGAACATTAGTGTTTCTAGCGGTTCAGGTGCGCTAGAGTTTTTTTTATAACTCTTTCCATTACGCCTACTTTCGAAGGGAACGACACATGCTTTTCTCTGTAATTGGGCCTACGCACCCGGGAAACAATCGTGGAGATGATGTTGCGGTCAGATGATGCCTGGTTAGTTGTGTCAGCAAACATATGTAGATCTTGTAATATACTCGAAAAAAAGGCAGGATACCTCACAGTCTCCTGAAAACACAATCGCATAGTGAGTCAAAAAAAAACAACGTTTTTCAAACTCCAGATTATTTTCACAAAATTATCACACACACAAAGCCATGGACTCAAATTTTCATTTGCATAGATTCTAAATAAAATCAAAATATAACGTCTATCATCCATCCTCGTTTAGTAAAACCATTTCGAAGCAAAGTAACTCTCATGATGCAAAAAAAGGTATGATGAAGGTTCGCACTACAGACAGTGTAATACAAACAAAGTTTTTAATTAGGCGAATGGAATCATATAATTTGAGTATAAATAGGACTAAGACTCCATCGAAATGCTTTTACCGATTCCTACCACAGGAGCTTTTCGTAGCGTGCCTGGTTGCGTTCTCATGCACGATCCTCTTACGACTTTTTCGCTATTATCTTAAATTGTTTTAATTCCATGGAAACAAACGAGGCGACAGGCGGATACGCGGAATATCGAAACCGACATTTTCCGAAGCTTTTATCAACACACTTGGGAAAGGGATGCATCGGCAAGAGAAAATGTAAAAAAAAACGATATCTGGATACTGTTTGTTAAAAACGAAAATAATGTATTACTTGCAATGAAAAGAATTGGTGAGCCTGAGCTTGTAGTAATAAAAGAAAAGCATCAATACTAAAGAAAGAAATGTTATTCATTCGATGCGATACAGCAGTTTATGTTTCAAGGAAACTCAATATTTTATCAAAAGATATACCTCTGCAAGAAAGATAAATTCTTAGAGAATTCGAAATAACTTTTGTTTACTCAAAAGGTAGGGGGCCTACCTTCTTTATTCGATTGAGTAAGAATTTGTTTTAACATACATATGTAAAACAATTATGAATATAACGTGTATAATTTATTAGCAGATTTTGTTTGATCAGTAATCGAGTGAGAAAACATTGTCCAAAGTACGAACTTCACATTGGCACTCGACTTGAATTCTATTCACTGTCAGCACTCGCAACTGCAAAACAGCCTGAACCGAACCAAACACTGTATCAATCTGTCGCGGCCCCTATTTTCAGCAACATTTCCTTTTTACTTCAAGTGATGGTTTCTTTCCATGGTGAAATTACAGTTAAGGTCTGTAATTTGTTTTTAACTCTTGAGTGCTTGCCGCATTTAATTGGGTCTTTACACGTAACTTTCGAGTTTCAGTAACAATTAGCTGGCACGCCAAAGTGTCCGCAAAAGTAGTAACTGGTGGTCATGGTCCTTTTAACGTTGACGTTGCCCGTTCTTGTTAAGCATCGAAATATATTCCGTATCAATTGTGCTCCTTCGGTCGTTACAGTCCTTGTTTCGGGCAAGGACGATGAGAATAAATTAATGAATATAAAGTGTATGCGAACGTGCATTCCGCCGATTCCCAGAAGAATTGTAATTTAGGAAGTTAAGATAAATAATGTCTGTTTGTTGAATGAATGGAAGGGCAACGAGCGCAATAAGCGTCGAAAGGATGCCTACTGTGGGGAAAATTGATTCCCATTAAATATTATGAAGCTAACAGCAATCAATAAATTTGTAAAAGTTTACGGTTGCTCTTTTCGGGATATTTCAGGCGTAAAAGCTTAGATACGAAACGTTTTCAGGTATATTTGGCTATAAGCTTCTCGAAATTTATTCAAAAAGTAGATAAACTAAATATTTCATTCAGATTAATTTAAAATTGGTTTACTGAAATTTCAGTAATGGATAAAATATGTCATCTAGAGATATAGCCAAATGTGTAACATGCCGGGGCTTCGAGTGAGCCATTTTTTAATGGAATAGATCTAAATAGAGATACTGTGTCACTTATTGCGACTTTGAATTTGATTGAATATCACGGCTGTTATTGGTAGGTAGAAACATCATTCTTGTTTACTTAGTAACAAACGAAGCGTGAATCTATGGCTGATACTAACGGTAACCCCAAACTTAAATGTGGACTGATTAAAGTATGCTAACGATGATTTTCAAGTAATTCTTAACAATTTGTAAATTTTAATCAAAATTAGAGATTCAAGTTCAAAAAATGAAAATATCTTCAATATGATTAAGAACTTTTTAATGCCTAGACGATTATTAGAATTCAACTGATTTTTTCCCCAGTTTGTACCAGTCTCTTTTCTTAACTATTGCAATAAGGTTCAATGAAAATCGAAGACAATACGCCACATTAAAAAATTTAAAATCTAAAGCTTGGAAAAGATACTGCTCGTATCGTTCTGTTTCTGACTTTTTGGTTTTTGTAGAGTTGAGGAATATTTATCAGTCCGAGGTCGAAAGTTCTTACCAAATTCACATTAGAAATCTTAATTCTACTTTTCAACAGCAGCCTAGAAGGTTTTGGATTTTTTTTAATTGTAAGAGACACCACGATGGGTATCCCACCACGTTTAACTCAGACGACATGGCCATTTCCGACCCATTAGCTATTAGCAATATCTTCGCTATCATTTCCGTACCGCATACAATACGGGACCTTCTACTAATAGTAAAAATTATAATGACAACTTGACAAAGATCCCAACATCTTCTTTGGGAATGAAAGATTTGTTTATAGACGAAGATACCATTTTGGCGTTTTCTAGGAAGCTGGACAATAATTTGGCACTAGGCCCCGACGGCATTCCTAATGCTATCTTAAAGTATGGTATCTCCTCTCTGTCTCCTATCCTTGTCTACCTATTTAATTTTTCTCTGTGGCTCGGTATTTTTCCTAGTGGTTGGAAATATGCAATTGTCACACCTATTCATAAAAAAGGCGATAGAAATGTTGTAGGCAACTATCGTCCCATCGCAAAACTTCCATGTGTTGCTAAACTATTTGAAGCGATAATCAGTAATGTTGTGGCGTTTCATAGTAAATCCATATTATCCCCTTTCCAACATGGTTTCATGAAAGATAAATCCACAACTACCAACCTGCTTGAGTTTTCTAATATTGTTATCCCATCAATGGAGGCAGGATTTCAGGTAGACTGTATTTACACTGACTTCACAAAGGCTTTTGATAAGCTGGATCATTCCATTTTATTGTGTAAACTGTCCTCGTTTAACTTTCCTCAGCTATTTATTTCCTGGATAGCATCTTATTTGGAATGTCGTACCCAATGCGTATCCTTCCGTGGCGCCCTTTCTTCAGAAATTGCTGTCATATCTGGTGTTCCTCAAGGTAGTCACTTAGGACCTCTACTTTTTCTTTTATGTATAAATGACCTACCATCTATCCTGAAACATTCTTCAATTTTACTATATACTGATGACGCCAAAATTTAAAAAAAAAATGTATCTAATATTCACGACTGCTTGGAACTTCAAGCTAACCAAAATAACCTCACAGCTTGGTGTGACCATAACAAATTAGTCATTAATATTGACAAGTGTACCGTTGTTTCGTAAAATTAATCCGTTAAGCTTTGAATGCTCTTTGAATAGTATTCCCTTAAGTTATTCTGACAAAATACTCGATTTAGGAGTACTTTTAAACAATTCTTTTACTTTTGACGATCATATTAACGCCATCTTATTAAAAGCTTCATCTACCTTGGGATTTGTGAGGAAGCGATCCAAAGAGTTTCATAACATACACCTTACTAAGATTCTTTTTTGTGCGTTAGTAAGACCGATACTTGAATCTGCGTGTATAGTTTGGGCGCCTTGTCAGCAGATGTATGTGGACCGTATCGATTCCATTCAGAAAAAATTTCTTCGGTTCTGTTTACGTGAATTTGCTTGGTCAGATCCTCTTTGCTTGTCTCCTTACATCAATCGACTTAACTTACTGGCCATGAATACACTTATAAACAGACGTGAAAATTTCAAAACGATCTTTGCTGCTAAGCTCCTTATGGGTAGTATTTCAGCCAATCACCTTTTAGGTTTATTTCGCCTCAATACCAAAGGTCACAGAGTGAGATACGTCAACATTTTCACCCCGATTGTGAATGTCACGTCACGTCACGCCGACGTCGATTTACCGTCGACACATGAAAAAGCGATTGTGGATGTCGATCTACATCGACAGTTGTCACGTCGATCGACAGATTTCGTCGATCAGCGCAGAGTCCGTGACACAAGGTGAAAAGCGCAAAATGTATGTAGCAGATTTGAAAAAAGGACGAGCGCCATTCATGAATCTAATGTTTCGAAAGGTAATGCCGTTCGTTCGGATCCGCATGGGTGGTAGTTAGTAGTACGTTAATTGATTAGCATAATCAATCGTCAGGAAGGACAGTAAAAAATAAAACTCTCGCGTGGGATCAGGAAGCGGTGAAAATGTAAGTGTTGATTTTTGTTAAATGGATATTGTTTATTATTTTGTTTGTAATTTTAGGGCAAAGCTCACAACGAAAAAACAGTTTGAATTGCTTGTGGAACTCATGGATTCTAATAAAGAAATTGCAAGAGGATTCATCAAAAGTGGAGTGGATAGGATTGATTTGAAGGAGAAGTGGAGCGAATTTGCCGCACATTTAAATGCGTTGGGACCCCCCACACGAGATGCTAGTGGGTGGATGAAGGTATATTAAATTTATCAAAAATATTTTATTTAATTCAAAAAATTCATGTAACTGTTATTTCAGGTATGGACTGACCTCAAGTTCAAAGTGAGGAAGAAGCTGTCCCAAAATAAGGGAGAAATAAATTCAACCGGTGGTGGACCGTGCAAGTTGAACTTATTCTCAGCTTTAGAGGACAGAGTGATTTCAATCTTAACTTTGGATGCAGCGTTCAATCCTCCTGGAAGCGAATTTGGACTGCAAGACTCAATATCGTCCAACACGGAGGTATCGTCGTTCGGAAATTCTAATTCGGAAATCGCCGAGACTCGTTGTGAACCGTCAACGTCAAAAGTATCGGAATTTGCAGGAATTGATGGAAATGCAGGCATTCCTCGATTGCAACGAAAGGCTACAATAAAAGCAGGTGGTGTGGAAAATAGACGCCTTGAACTCATGGAGAAACACCATGCCCTACAGCAGCAAATAAATGTTAGTACCGAACAAACGGCACGGTACACGAGAAATATTTATTTATTAAAAAAAAAACAGCTGAAGATCAGCAGGGAAAATGCAACACTGAAACGAGAAAAATTCGAATTTTTGAAAAAACATTTATCCGAGAAGCAACGAGTTTCGGTTGAGAAGCTAAAATTGAAGCAAAGCTTATTGGAGGTTAAAAAGTCGATGCTGAAACTTAAGCTTGACCCTGTGTAAGATGAATATCTTTTAAGCTATGTTATATATGTGTTAAACTAAGTGCCTTTATTTTAAGTGATATATATTTTGTTGTTATTTTCCAAAATACAGATATTTCACAATTATTTAAGACAAAAAGTGATGTTAAGTTTTAAAAAGTATATTTCAAAATGGAACACTTCATTGTTTATTCAAATTTTATAATTAAATAAATACCTTGGCTGTGCATAGTCACACTAATATTTGTAACTTTTCATTATTATTTGCCAAAATAATCATTTTCTTACATCGCAAGCGGCCGTTTCACAATTAGTACAAAATAAGGTGAACCATGTTCCAATTTTGTATTGCTTATAATGTTTGCAAAATTTTTTCTCTAATTGAAATGGCATCTAAATTATCTTCCATATCAATAGGGTTATTGTCAATGTCCTCCATTATCTCGCCTCCGTGAACGAAATCCAATTTGTAATGGATACAGATGTTGTGTAGCGCCGCACAAATATTTGTTATTTGTGTTGCTTTTTGGGGAGAATAATGCAGTTCTCTCGCTCCCAATAGACATCTAAATCTATTCTTGAGTACTCCATTCGTCCTCTCTATAATATTGCGCCCTTTCGAATGGAGTATGTTGTATTCACTTTGAATACTGCCACTCGGAGCCAATCTAAATGGCGTCATTAAAAACGGCTGCAAGGCGTATCCTGCATCTCCTGCAAGGAAAATAATATTAATTTGACTTTAACCATAGTGTAATGATGCTCTTTACCGAGTAACCATGTATTTTTATCACCGGCATCATAAGCTGCTTGCATCACACGGCTTGCCTGCGACAGGTTCCAGATTAACGAATCGTGGGTTGCTCCTGGGTATCTCGCATTTATGTACCGAATCCTCATACGGTGGTCACATATCTAAAAAATAAATAAATAAATACTAATATTGGAATTGAATTAAATTTTAACAAACAATCATCGCATTTATGCTATAGAATCCCTTTCGATTATAATAATGATGCCGTGTATCTTCTGCTGTCTGCATAATTCTTATGTGCGTTCCATCCACGCAACCTATAACTCCCGGGATTCGACATTTGTTAAAAAAATACCGCTTCGCCTCTTGTTTCTCCTGTTCAGTGTACTGGAACGATATCCACTTAGGACATACATACTCCTCGAGGACATCGAACATCTCTTTGAAAATTAGAGATATCGTTGGTTGCGCCAAACACACGTGAAAATCGTTACCCGTCCCACGCTGGTAGCTACCTTCAGCGAAAAATCGCAAGCAGGCAGCTAGCTTTAATAAATTTGGCACTGCGGATGCTCGCACTGACGTCTTCATATGACCCTCAATAGCCTCGAGTATCATAAGGAAAGCATCCTTCGACAATCTGAAGTTTTGTACAAACCTATAAAATATGAATAAAGTAAGTTAAACATTTCAATTGCATTGAAAATGTGTGATTTACCGTATGTCGTCCATTTCAAATGGATTCGAATAATCTCTAAGCCACTTCCGCCTTCTTCGAACCTGAATGTCTGTTCCTATATCACTTTCCTCCTCCGAACTGAAAAAATTGTCAACCACACTCATTTTCACTAAATAAAATTTCACTTCCTCAAGGATTTCACTATCAACGATTCACTATGTATGTTGTGTTTGACAGGAAAAATACCGTCACAATTGTAAAATAACTCATTTACATGAGCATCAATTCACAATTTACTCCCCATACACTGGCATCAATGTGGCAGTCCTACTGAGTCACGTCGATGCAGTTACACAATCGCGATTTTCAATCGACGTGACGTGACGGTCGTCGTGTCGACGTTCGTCGACACGACATCCGCAATACGGGTGTTTATTTGTCCCTGCCTAGCGGATCAACTCCGCCTTCAATGAGCCCGTTTCGTCCATCTAAAGAAATTTTAATGATGATTACCATCAGATTGATTTTAATTTCTGCTTACTAACTTTGAAAAAGAACTTAGCTAAAAATAGCCCACTTTCACTGATTTGTTTGTAAATTTTTAATATTTAATGTGAATACTACTAGTCTGCAATAGACGAACTTTTTGAAAAAAAATAAAAAAAAAAATTAAACCTGACCAAAATTAAAAATATAGACATTTCAAAACCGGCTCCCGCCAAATATCATGATATGTGTTATTCTGACTACCGAGGAAATGATTGAGTTAAAATGAAACTTAAATGAAAGGACTGGACATAAAAGTGACTGCGGTTTCGATGCATTTTTCTTTAAATTTCCTTAATAACGAAATTACTTCAAGAGAAATATTAAAATGTTTTTCTTTAAAGGTTTTTGGAATGTAAAACATATTGAAGATTTATAACTATTAGCTTCTGCTGAGCTAGGAGATAGTAAGAAAATGTAGGACACATTCTAATTTGCAAGAAAAAGAGTGCAGTGTGTTTTAAATGTGAATTTCAACCATTGTCAGACAATATTATTATTAGCTACGGTAAACAACTGGATAGCAAACAGTCAAGAGACAGCCAACGTAAAACTTGATATTCTGGGAAATTTGATTTAGTTTTGAAACAATTTCCGTTTTTTCTAAATAAAAAAATACTCCTAAAGAGTTATTTGTTTTTTTTTTTGTGATAATTTTAACATTTGTTTAGTTTTATTATTTATTTATTTGATTATTTAACTTCGAGCTTTCAGTGTAATTTCTGTTTTTTATTGAAGACGTTTGGCTGGCTGTTTTTACTTTTGGTGCAGGCTAACATTAGAAGCAATCAGCCTCTCTAACCACAACTAGTTTAAGACTATGCCTGTAGCGTGATCATGGTCGAGCGTCAATTGTTAAATTTGAACTAGACCACAGATGCTAACAGTGAAACTCAGCCCATTCGGTCACGCCAGCTCAGTTAAGGCACTGAGCTGTATTTCAACTTTAACATACACCACCTTTTATAAAATATAGCTTTATTAATAATCAGCTCCTTTGAACAAAAAGCTATGCATCAACATATAAGGAAAAGGAAGTTAAATCAATGGAATGGAAATTAACTTAAGAAAACACAAATAATAATAATTTATTTATGATAATAGTTTATTTTCCATTGTTTATTTCCATTGTTTACTTTCCAAATCGCATTGGAGAGCAACACTTATAGTTTTAAATAGAAAAAACTCTAGCGCACCTGAACCGCTAGAAAACTAATTTTCGAAGAAATTGTCTTTGAGTGACAAAAAACTGTGGAAAGACGTAATACACTTTTTTGTAGAATCATATCAACCATTCCTTATCCAAAGCAACAAAACTAAACTATAACACAAATGATAAAAATGTTCAGTGCTAGCAACACTTTCCCAACGAAGCAGCAATAAGTTAACCATAACAAGCTCATACTCAAATCAACGTATCCTTTGAATTTCGTTCTCATCGCAGAATTTCATCGAAAGTTTCAGCAGTTAAACGTTGTTTGAGGCTGCATCCGAAAAATGTTCAAAACTCGAAAAATTTAAAAACGGATTCCTTATTTTTATTGCAAATGCTTTGCATATGAGAACGTTGTTTGAAGCATCTGTTGGTGCAATATTTATGGAAGTGGCTAATGCTGGTTAGCCTGTGTCAACACCATACCAAATCTGATTCACGTTAAGTTAAACCCAACCAGTAAATTTCGTTTCGATCGAATCACTGCGCTGGAAGTTATACGGGTGAAAAGAATTTTAGGGTTACCACCCTCAAAAATTTTCAAGTTTTTAAAGCGTTAATATTTGTTGTTAATTTTCATTGCAGGATCATTTCCATTTGCAAATCTAATGACATAATCGCTCAGTAAAGAAATTCCAAAAAATTACAAAAATTGTCATAGCTGGCAGCCCTTTCATGATTTTGATACGAAATTTCTATGCCATTTGGTTCACATTAAAGTCCATTTACTGCGTGAACTTCGTTCTGATTTCTACACTGGACCGGAAGTTATAGGGAAAAAAGCTTTATTTTGCTGAGCAAATTTGCAAGATTTATGAGACAAAAATCACCATAGCTGGCAACTCTATTCTAATTTTTCAGCCAAATTTTCATCAAATGTTACATAGAGTAATATCCAAGTATTGTATGAATCTTGTCAAAATCTGATGGCCGAATCGGAAGTTATAGGCCAAAAACCGGTTTTTTTCTCAGTGATTTTTCAAGATGGTACCACTAGCACAGGGTTGCCCGCATTTCATAATTACTTCTATCAGACCTGGTCCTAGCTAATACCAACATGTCCTGTAAATTTCACTATGATCGGATAATCCGGTCGTCAGTTCTCGTGAACAGAACTTTCGAGTGCTGAAAATAGAGGTAATTTGGTGATGGGTTGCCGCTCTTGTGCAAATCGGAATTTTAAAAATTTTATCTTGAGATGAAGGACAAAAGATAAAATTTATCAGTGATCTGATTTTTTTGTCAAAAATCAAAAATTTTCCAGGAAGGTCAATGATTTGAAGGTTTTTTTTTCAGGAGCCTGCCGTAGCTACAGGGTTACCCGCACTATCTTCAAAATCCACGTGTGCTAAATTTTAGTCAACATCATTACGCTCTGCAAATTTCACGATGATCCATTGTTTTTCTTAGAAGTAATGACACAACAAAATTTGAAAAAAAATCCTTGCCTACTTTTAGGCACCCTGCACCCACACACGGCTCAAAATTTCCAGTTCTTTATCATAGACAAGCTTAGAACATAATTAGTTTTCATTCCCTATACTTTTCTTTAATAAAAATTTACACTGCTTGGAAATATACCCCGCCGCCAAAAGGTTTAAGATATCTGAATTTGAGAAAGTTGTGGACCTACCTACTATATACATCTACGTTCTCCGAAAATTTCAGCTCAATCGGATCGGCCAATCCAGAGATTATCTCCCTTAATCATTTTGCTGATATATATATATATATATATATATATATATATATATATATATATATATATATATATATATATATATATATATATAAAGAAATATGAATTTTCGGCGAATGTTTAATACTATTGTTCTTCGAACATTAGTAAAAAATAAAAATGATATTTCAGCATCCTCATGCGCAAGCAAAGCAGAGCAACACTTATAGTTTTAAATAGAAAAAAATAAAAATGATATTTCAGCATCCTCATGCGCAAGCAAAGCTTTCTTAAGCTCTCGGTAGGCTGGTATCATCAAATACAAAAGCTCGCGCAGTCTAGTGTGCAGTATACCGGCTTTCTGCGTGTAGGCTCCCTAGCTCGAATTCAGGTCCGAACGGGAGTTTCACATTGAGCTTTGAGCTAACCCAGCTCTGAGTAGGCACCTAGGACAAAGCAAGTTTCACAGATATAAAGGATACGAAATGCCTATCAGTGTACTCTTATGTCAGTTAGCCTTTTTTAATACATGTACAACGGTGCTCTCGCACAAGAAATCCTCTCAATGCACCACTTTCTACCGCACCAGCACCGAAAAGGCCTAATTCTTCCCCTTATTTACGAGAAATGCGATGCTTTGTAGACCGGAGCAGGAACGCTAGGAACGCATGCGAAAAAGTAAAACCAAATTTTCGATTGGTCAAAAAGGTATTGTCAAACTTTTGTTAAACTTTTCTGATCGTAGGGCATTTATTTAAAAAAAACAAATCTGGCCTAGTTATTGACGCGGAGAACAGTCAGCCAAATAAGAGGACTAACGTAGTTTGTGAAAATATGAACGTTCAACATATATTTCCACTGGAGGAAGTATGATCTTAACCTACCCGCGATTGCTACAAATAACAATATTATAGACTGATATACCCTGAAGAAGAGGGCAGATTATCCTCGAAATATTGATATCTGTTAAGAAATTAAAATATATATATATATATATAAAATTTCTCTTTATATTAAAAAACAATATTTGCTGAGAGAAAGGTTGACTAATGTGGTCCGGCTAGTTTTCCCAAGTAAGTAAATGAGTTCGCTCCCGTAAAAGCCTTTCTAAGCGCTCATCACGAACTCAACAACAAGCCTCGGAGCCGGGCTGATACCAAAGCCTTGGCCACGCAACGAACACGATAAACAATTTGAGAATTTTGCTAAGGAATGCCATATCGGTCTACAGAACTCAAGCTGCTCAGCAGCTGGCTGATGTCCTGCCTGAGTATGAGGCTAATATAACAACAATACAAGATGTCATACGGACAAGGAGTAGTGTTTTAAGAAACTAAGATATAGCTTGTACTACTAGTGCCATCCATAAAATCATTTGCTCTGACTTGGCTGCCTATTAGCTAAAAGTGAGGTCTGCTATCATCGGATTAAACGCTACGAATTCCAAGCCATGCGCCCTTCTTGTGCGAGGATAATTTTTAAACATCAGCCTCATGAATTTGGGTATGGTATAAAAACCATCTTTTGAGATCTTTATGACAAAAAAGGTCAGGAGTCGGTATTCAGATGTTTCGCAGGCATGAGAGCACTAACGAAAATATACTTAGATTCATCTAATGCCGCATTTATACATAGGGACAAACGTCTCGTGAGGGCATTCGGGAAAACATTTGACAATACTCAGCAAGACTTAGGGTGAATTGTTTACTTAGGATATTGCACCATGCAACACGCACCATGCACCTTTCGACAGTTGTGAGCTGTTTTGTTCAGTTCAGTGAACGATGGCTGAGATACAGGTTGTGGCTATTGCAATTGCCTGGTGTGCGTTGAGTTATTTCAATATGTGCCATGCAAGGACATGTTTGATCTCCCAGCGAAAAATTCGAAAATGTGAATGAGTATTCGCTACCCTCTCGAATCCCTTTGACTCGATACATAAAACCTTCCAGCGGCTTCGAGCTAGGACGAGACGGTCATAAACTCTCAGGCACAGCAATAAAAGGATCATTATCCGTTAATAAAACGCGTGCTTGCCATGAAAAAAACAGCCGAGAATAGACAAGAAGACCATTTACACACTCACCTCGTCAACATTTGCCATTCCTCGGCGAGAGTGTAAACGTGGCATAACACGCACCATCGAAGAACTTGGCCGTTGCACTTGCCAGATTCCCACGCAAAGATATCCATAAGGCCACTTGAGTATTGCCTGATTGTGCCACTTGTAATCAGATAGACTACGTGTTGATACGACCCTATTTACTACCCGAGCCTGGTAACGGTACGAACGTACCGATGTGTCAACTCAGACTCGGTCCACTATCTCGTTGGTATGGTTTTCAAAGCGTGGTTTACTTTGCATAGAATATCACATCCGCGAACTAGATTCCACGCAACAAAACTGCCTTACGCAATGAGAGTACCAGTAGCATCTTTACTCTTCCGTTAGGACTCGCCCTTAAATAGATTGTATGAAGAGCACAAATTACATAAGTATTAAATAATACAGCCTCTCCTTAAGAATACTGTATAATGCCTTACACGCCTTAAGAATACTAACAATAATACTGCTGACTCCATCTAGAGAAGTAGTCGCCGCGACCAGAGCGATTGGTTTGATGATGAATGAAAAGATTTGACGTTCGACCAAGCAATGCAGCAATATCATAGAACGCGGGAACGCGAGAAGGAATATACTGACCTCAAAAGAAAGGAAAAGAATCTCGAAAGACAACAGAAAATAGAATGTTAAAAGACTTGATATGTAAAGTAAAAAGAACTAGAGAGCGAGGGCCACACTAGGCGCGGAAGTTCTACCAAATAGTTCAAAAACATGGCACAAAACATCACGTTGCATGTACTGCAAAGACAAAGCAAATAATCTGACCACCAATTCTATAGGCATTCTGGAGCGATGGGAAGTGGACTTTAATTAATCTTTAACGTTAGCTCACCGAAGATGTTTCCAGTTTCCAGATGCCATCAATTTAACAAAGCTTTGGTAACCGTCGTGATGCCAGAAGATTTGCGGAAAGGCATATATACATCCTGCAAATGAAATGAAATGGTCCAACCTGCTGCAGCTATGGGGATATACCATTGGCGAGTCATTTCTATAAAATACTCTCCTCTATGAAGCTTGAGTAGCCTAGTGGGCAGAGCGCTGGCTTTAAGTGTGTGGGGTCCCTGGTTTGAACCCGGGTTTGGACGAGAGACGGCGCACAAAACTTTGAGTTCACCTAGTTGACCTAGCTCTCAATGGGAACCTGAATTAGTTAGGGGTGAATTGAGTCGTGGAACTAATCACTCCACACTCGTATTCACATTGATTTTAAGGGAGTAGTACCGGTTATAATTTTGAAAAAATCAGTTTTTTTTTCATTTTTCAATTTATTATACTTTTAGAAATAACGTCTCAAAATTTTATTAAGATATTTCCAAAAATAAAGAAGTTACGGCAGTTTACTGAAGACCACTGCTTTTAATTACTGCGAAAAAAAGATGAAGAGCGCATAAGTCAGGCAGAAAAAGCGCTAAAGGAAGCACGTTTGACCAAAAAAACCTGCCCAACTGCAAGAGAAACTGGCTTACCTAGACTCAAGAATACTTATGTATGGTCCAATGATTGCAGATTAAGCAATTGTAGGTGATAAAAACATATTTTGTTTAAATAATATTCAATAAATAAATGAAAAAAAAACATTAAACGCATTTTTCTCGAAATGACAAAACTGCGGACACTTATTCTCCGAATTGGCCGAACTGATTTAAATCAAATTTGGTGCACTACTTTATTCAAGTATCTTGTGTGGTAATCTACCACAATATAGGCCAAAAGTTAATCCCAAAAAAATTTGGCAAGCGAAACAAAGTGAAAAAAAATAACGATTTTTCGAAAAATATTTTCAAACAACCACAATTTTTTTCGATCGTTTTTTTAAAAATATTGTTGTAGATTACTACGTAAGAAACATTCCTCTTTAAAATGCGGTTTGGTTTTTTTTGTTTCAGATTCTTCATCTTCATCTGTCCGCAGTATGACGAGGCATGTTTCGATTCGTCAACTTTGGCGCACTCTACAAATGAGTGGAAAAATGAAAAAAATTAAGAAAGATTTTTTTTTGTAATTTTCAAAACGTGTATTTTACCCATGCAAATTTTAAAATTTATGCAATATTAGGAGGTGCAAAAAAAATATTGAAAATTAGGCTGTTTTTTAGCATTCTAACCGGCAACTGTTTTTTAGCATTCAACCCCTAGACTTGTACTTGTTACTTTTACTTTTCTCTATCGTGTAAAAATGAATAGGCCATCATCGGACAATATCAACGTGGTTTCATCCCAAGCAAATCAATAATTGATCAGATTTTCACTCTAACGCAGGCGATGGTAAAATGTCTGGAATAATACGAATTAAGGTTGTCTTTCGCAGCACATTCACAATAAGGCACATAATCGCAGCAATAAACAATATGAAAGGACAAATACGCAGGCAGCTGTTCAAATTCGAGAAAGTCTACTACAGAAACATATTTTTCATACGATTCCGAAACTAAAAGAAATTACTTTGATATTAGAAGAAATCTGAATTGTCATAAAATAAATGCTTAAACATTGTATTTCATGATATTTCTATCATTGAAACTTTGCATTATTTATTTTTTAATGAAGGCTTTTTGAGAAAGTTTTACATTAAGTAGGGCAATTTTATAAATCAAACAGGAGGCATTATCTTCCAGTGAAATCCCTTTACATCATTTACAACTACTTTGAACAGTTTAGAGAAAGAATCTAACTAATTGGTTCAAAGAGAGGAACATATGAAATAGCTTATTACTAATTCGTTTTGCTGATTTTGGAGTGTGAAAATAATACTCACATAAATTACATACATTTAATAGCTTCTTGCTCATATATATTTATATTGATATTAAAAGACACTATTGCGCGATTTTTTTTTTAGAAAACATTAGTAAATTAGAGGCGATTTAATTTCAAACGGAAGTTTTTTATTTGATAATACTGATTTAAGTGCAAGCAGAGTCTATAACCCTAACGATACTGTTAATATGAAAAACTTTTTGCATTATAATATAGCCTCAACATAAACAACATTAAGAAAAATGATTTGTCATTGACAAATGCAGCTCCACAGAGAATATTTTAAATCAATGAAACGGAAACAAAACACCGAGTGCATTAAATTGTTTAAAATATTTCAACAATACTCGATATCCTTGATGGAATAGGTAAAGGAGAACTATAGCTACGTTTATTGTGTTCTATAAAATATCAAAAATCCTTGTTTCAAGACGAACTTAGTGAGAGGATGTATTGTTTAAACTTTAGTATTCTGAAGAGATTTAATATTCCTCGGCGTAGTGCTTTAAGAAATAAGCCGAAAAAAAGCAATTTCATAATTTTAAAAATATATGCAAGTTCCTGGTTTCATACCATCTAATGGCTTATTATGTCAATTAAGACGAACGTTTATTTTACCAGGAATTCAAATTTAAAATTAAAAACATGGGCAAAACGTACGGGTATTTGTCAAGGAGTATAGTTCTATTTTGCATCTTATTGAATATGAAATCCATTCCCAGCAAAAGATTCTCATCATTTAGAAAGTAGACCATTATTACGAAAAAAAAGTGATATATTCAATAGATATTATAATATTATTACCGTACTTTAGTCAAATTTTGAACTAATGGAAAATTAAAGATATCATTTTGCGAGGGCAAAATTTTAAAAAAAATGTGTACTACCTCATATACCCACTAAGTTAGCATAAAAAACATAAAAGTAGGCCATGATTTGAGGGAGGTACATTCATTTGAATACGAACCGTCGAAGAGAGATCATCAAAATGGGCAAAAACGAAATTAGAACTGTCATTAGGTACCTGTATTTGAAAAAATGTATACCAAAGTCTTACACAGCGACTTAGTAGAAACACTTTGGGACTCTGCTCTTCCATAATCCACCGTTGCACGCTGGGCTATGGAGTTTAAGCTGGGAAGAATATCCACAGAATATGAACACCACGAAGGACATCCCTCACTGAAGAAAACGTGAAAAAAGTCGAAGATGTCGTATTTGCAGATCCAAGAGTGACCATCAGGCACGTAGGTAAGGTCACATAGATCTCGTATGGTAATGTTCAAAAAATCGTTGCCAACGAACTACATATGAAGAGGGTCTCCGCGCGTTGGGTGCCTATACTGTTAGCCCCTGAACAAAAGATGAAATGAGTCGACATTTCGAGGGTGACTCTCGAAAAGTTCCAGGTAGATCAGGAGAATTTTTCGTCACGTTTCGTGATCATGGACGAAACGTGGATCCACCATTTTCATTCAGAAACCAAACTGCAATTGATGACCTGGAAGCAATCCTCTCCGAAGAAATTCAAAGTGTCGAGCTTGGCAGGGAAGGTTATGCATCAATTTTTTTTGGACGCTGAAGGAACTATTATGGTGAAATATTTGGAAAAGAGAGCTACTATATCAGGCTTTTACGACGCAGGCCAATTAAGAAGATTGTGGGGGAGGCTATTAAGCAAAATAGACGCGTGTGAAGACTAGAGCTGTTTCATCAAGTTAACGTACTAGTTCACAACGCTGCAGTTGGGATGTGTGCAATTCAAGAAACAGGATTCGAACTGCTTGAACATACGCTCCGTTCACCAGATCTAGCTCCCAGTAACTTCTACCTCTTTCTTCAGCTCAAGAAATTTGAAGATGACATCGAAGTGATGGCCGCTGTTGAGTTGTTTTGGGAGAGTAGAGACAAATTATTTTTTTCTAAGGGTATCTTGGGTTTGGAAAAAAGATGGACTAAATGTATTAACTTGTTAGGAGACTATGTTGAAAAATAAATATATATATTTTTTTTTAAGATTAATCACTCTGGTTTATATTGATTATCATTACTTTTGGATCAATCCTCGTATTTGGCTGTTCAATATATGTCAGAGACAGCTGCGAAAAAAAAGTTAAATGCTTCTAAACTGCACCTGATTGATGAGATGTGCTCAATCGAAACGAAATCGGTGTCATATAACGAAACTTATGAGCACGTTCTAAGAAGGTACAGTAATTTTTTTCCGCTATCACCAAATTCATTATATTGTACAAACAATAAGACAAGGCAATGTGCACACTTTGACTTTGACGATATTCGACTGAATTAAAAATATAAAATAGTTTCTGCGATTAATTAAATATTGAGTCGTTGATATCAATTTTTATTTAAAAGTTATATGAAACTTGTTTTATTCGGGAAATATTTTTTGTGAGTTTTTAAGATGGTAGGATTTAATAATTTGGAGTTAATTATTCAGTTATTTTCATATATCAAATTTTCAAGAGAAGGTACAAGACAACTTATTTCTTTTGTTTTTTATTTAAGTCGTCTAAATGAGACTATAGGAGCACATTTACAACAGTAATTAACCATTATTATGCGGAATTTGTTGAAGTGGTGATGTAGACTAATACAAATTGAATTCACAGTTAGCTTCGCTAAAGCATTTGCTTATTGCAGTGACTGGTTGATTGCAACCGTAATTGATCCGATGTTAAGGGATCGACAAAAGGTTAACCTGCCTGACACGTTTGTCGCTAGTCTTAAAGTTAAGTTGGTAGTAAGTAATTTGAGTCAATAGTACCTGCCAAAAATTACGCGGCAAATAAAAATTTGCTATTTCGATAAGGAGATAAACGTAAATGGTCATAACACGGAACACTGCGAAAGCAGGCACGCAAGAAACTCTTTTGAATTGACTCACTTTGATCAATGTAAACTTTTTGATACGGTGCCTATACAAGACTTGTATTTTCGACAATAAATAGGGTCCCAATCAGGAAAATGTGGTTTAATTCTCTCCAACGTCTTCTGCACTGAAAAAACACATGGCGCCAGAAGCCATAATTTATGGACTTCTGGCGCCATGTACATAGTCGATTTGGGGATTGTATTAAAATATAGCGCCACATGCCATATTACATGGCGAAAAGTACATAGGAGCAGACGCTATGCTTATAGCCCTCTACGCCATGTACTATGGTTTTCCACGCTATGCACTATGGTCCTCCACGCCATGTATTATGGCCACCCCCCCACGCCATCTACTATAGTCCTCCACGCCATGCACTTTATGCAAACTAAAGCACTAAAATAAAGGTCTAACTCTTAAAATATTTGCACGCATGCTTAACACCAGATATTTATCCCTCCATATCATTTATTTTCAATTATTTTTTTTTATATTTTTTTTTATTTTTTTTTCTCTTGTTTTACTTTTTCATAGTGCTTCCCAGACAACTAGTTTGTTTGGATAAGGGACAGCACAAAGCTTTAGGTGCCAACGTCACGTGGTATTCCCAAGCGGTCCCCCATCTAAGTACTAACTGCGACCAAACACTGCTTAACTTCGGTGATCTGACGAGAATCGGTTATTCCAGTGTGGTATGGCCGTATATTCAAATATACTTCAAATAACGAACAATATCTAAATTCGCTCACCTATAAATGAAGCCATATTACATGGCTCATGGTACTATGTAATATGGCGTGTGGCGCGATGTAATTATGGCACTGGGAGCCATACTGCATGGCTCAGAGTACTATGTACATGGCGTATGGTACCATAAATAATGCGCTATGTTACATGGCTCTGGGCGCTATGTGGATTTTTTTCAGTGTGAAAACCCTTAAAGCATCGCTAGCTTTCACAGCGATTGAGTTTACATGATTGTCAAATGTGAATAATTGATTTAGTGTTACTGCTAAATCGAGTACTTTCGCTGATTTATTTAAAGATGTACTCAAGAGTGAGTATTTACAGATTACAGGACTATTTTTGTGACTGTAAGATATACACTTGTCAGGATTAATAAGAAGATTGTTATCGGAGCACCACCTGGTAAATCTGTTTAGATTCTGCTATGAATCATTGCAATCGTTTGGATTTCTAGAATTGGTTAAAATATTAGCATCACCGACTTAAAACAAAACAGAAGATGAATGCAAAATGGAACCTACATTATTAATAAATAAGAAAAACAGTTGAACGCCCATATGGAACCCCAGGCGTGGTTTCGATTTCAGGCGACAAGGTGCCGCGAATGGATACACGTTGAGCTCAATTCGTTAAGTAACAGTCAGCCCAGTAAACAAGTTAGAGAATTAAAAGGAATGAAGCTTAACTAAGAGTATAGAGCTATCAAGCTTATCAAAAGCTTTCGTCAAATTTGTGTAGGCAAAATCAGTTTCGAGGCCAGCTTCGATGAAATTGGGCACTTGATGACAAAATTAAAGATGGTTGGTTATGGTTGAATGACCTTTTATAATGCTAGTTTTATCATGCTGGTACCATGCTGGTATGAGGCCATAATGAATTTGCAATGAAAGGCTACAGTAACGGCGACTAAAGCTTCAAAAATGCAGGAAAGTTTTGTTACGATTCCCCCTTCTTGAAAATGGTTACGGTGGGGTTTTCTATAAATGAGGAAAAATGCCCGCATTTAAAGGTAGATTTGCACTTAAAAGAATAGAGAAATTTAGTGGAATTGGCTTCTTTCATATGTGTCTCCCAACCACCATAGCTACACTAAAAAAAACTTGAACTAATTGCAAATATACGATTTGGATTTGGTGCAAAATACAACAGAAAAATTTTCGTTAGTTGATATTACTAATCTGATAAGTTGAGAAAGGATCAAATGTTTCTAGAATTTCTAACAACTGAAATAGAAAATTTAACCAATATAATTTTTATGAACCTTTCGAACAGTATATTCTTCCCGTGACTGGAAAAAATATCCATTTTTATTGTACGAAATTTCTAAAACTAGTAGAAGAATTGAGTAATGCTACCGAGGATAATTGACTATTTATAATTTACAGAAACAACGAATTGAAATAATAGGCTACAAATCAACCAGTCTTTTGAGTATTATGACTATTTCTTTATACCGAATTTTCAGCATAATAGAAAATATCATAGAAAAAAAAACACCGCAGGTATTAAGAATGTCATACCACATTTTAAGAAAATATTAAGTATGCCATATGCCATCTTCGTCGATTTTGAAATCTTTCATCTCAAAAGAGGAGACTGTTGAGTTCGTCAAGTAGGAAGAAGAGAGTCTGGAGCTAGGCAAGTCCGTACAATAAGCTTTGGCGAAAACAGAAGCAAATAAATTACTAATATCAAAGGGATCATCAGTATCTGAGTCGTTGGTTTTAAATGCGAATAAATACCCATCGTTGTAAGTCTTACAATTATAAAATACCAAATATATTAAGTTTACCAAAGAAATTAAATTTTAGCTGTTGCGTATGTTTCTGATGTGCTAATGAGACTTCTTTATAAAAATCTCTCAAAGCAATAAAATATGGTAGTCAGGCTCTGAGCGTGTCAAGCAAAACTGTTTCCAGGCTTTGGATTTGAAATTTTTCAATTAAAAAAGCTAAGTTTTCAAAGGTAGTTGGCCCGCACCGTAAAAAAGCCGAACAACCGAGTGTGGGAATAAAATGAAGCTTCATCCCAATTAGGTTTTCTAGATTTTGTATCGAAAATAATGTTGAGTCAACAGTGTTGTGGGATTTCGTTGATGAGAGATTATGTAAAGGTTTCCAGCACAGTAGAAGAGGCACCAGACGCAAAAATTAGGTCCAGCATTTTTCGGCTTAAAGCAAAACATTAGTTCGCTTGAAAAGTTAATGTCGTGTTGCCCGCCAATAGAAGTAGATTTTGAAGCTCCGTAAGTGCCATCCACTGAGGGATACCAGTTAATTCTAGGCAGGTTGAAATAACCCATCAGGATAATCGTCTTTATTGTCAGTAAGGTCACATATGAGCTGTATAATATATATTAGCGAAGTGGAAACGTCATGTATGAAGTTTGATGGTGTCAAGTTGGCAATCAACTATATTTTTCTCGTTGTGAGTTCGCCTCGAGTACATATAAATTCGTCAAATATATGCGGTATGGCTATTAAAGCAGCTTTGAGTTTTTTGTGAAAGGCCAGAAAAACACCACATCCAACAGAAGCGGCAGCAACATCTCCAAATCTGTCTCGGCGAAAAATAATATATTCCAAATTAAAAATTTCAGCATTGTTAGGGTTTACACAAAACCAAGTTTCGGTGACGGCAATGACATCAGAAGCTTCAGAGCTCGAGAGCTCATAAACCTCACTCAGCTTGAATCACACCCCATTTACGTTGGCGTAGAGTACTGATATGAGTTCGTCTCATTTTTGTGTGGCAGCGATTCATTTATTTAACGATTTGTTGACGAACTCGTACACAACGGAGTTCAGGAGCCAAGAATTGATATTGCCGCTGAAACTAAAGTAACAATCTGGAGCTGAAATGTTGAATGAAGATACGCGAAATATTGTTAGTTAGGTTCAGGAAGAGAAAACTCATGTTCACATCCGGATGAAGTTCAAAGCTCTTCGATTAGTTGAACAATATAAAGCATCTACTGATGTTAAATTCACACCGTCTTTTTACTGCATAGTCTATATTAGTATAAATTCTATATCCGGTATGCATAAAAATAAACTGTTTGAACAATTTTTATGCTTATTATTTTATTCTTATTTTTTACGACAAGAACGAATTTTGATTTAAATTGATGAAAATAAGTAGAGCATATGGAATGAGAAAATATTCATTTGCGAGAATCTAAGAGTCTGAATATACATACTCAAAATATGAATTATTTATTTAGCTTACTGTCAACCTTACATTTGAAATTTTGCAATATGGACAAATCTAAATTTTCGCTTTAGTCATCAAACCTTGTAATTGACCATGTACTGATTTTATTATACATCACAATCCAATTAACAATTTTACTTTGTTGCTTTTTGCCAAGTAACTACATTTTTTCTCTCTAATTGACAAAAGTTTAAAATAATAACTTCTAGTAACTTAAAATGTTTCCTACTTAGAAAACGAGTTCCGTATTTTCGTTTTTTTTTTGTGAATTAAAAAAAACCGTAAGTTCAGTTCTAATAATTTTTTTCCATTTTGTTTTTAAATCCAATTCAATTTAATCTCATTTACTGATTGTCACTGTATCCGACAAGAATTTCTATAACATATTTTGATTCATTGTCGGATTTTTCGGGGCTACTTTTTAGATCTTTAGTGAGTTTTTCAGAAACATTTCTTGCTTGGAACATTCAAAACGAAGATTTGTTTGCATATGCTCAATTTAATGGGCAATAAGAATTATTATAATAGTAATAATATGTCAAATTTGTTATTAAAGGCGTTTTGGACGACTTTAGCATTGCACGAAACCCGAAATGAGAAGAAGTACCAAAATGTCATTTTTAGAAGATATTACTTTCATGAAATTTACTTTCTTTGAATGTCGCATTGCAATCCAGTGCAAGGGAAATATTATTTTCAATTTATTATACTTTTAGAAATAACGTCTCAAAATTTTATTAAGATATTTCCAAAAATAAAGAAGTTACGGCAGTTTACTGAAGACCACTGCTTTTAATTACTGCGAAAAAAAGATGAAGAGCGCATAAGTCAGGCAGAAAAAGCGCTAAAGGAAGCACGTTTGACCAAAAAAACCTGCCCAACTGCAAGAGAAACTGGCTTACCTAGACTCAAGAATACTTATGTATGGTCCAATGATTGCAGATTAAGCAATTGTAGGTGATAAAAACATATTTTGTTTAAATAATATTCAATAAATAAATGAAAAAAAAACATTAAACGCATTTTTCTCGAAATGACAAAACTGCGGACACTTATTCTCCGAATTGGCCGAACTGATTTAAATCAAATTTGGTGCACTACTTTATTCAAGTATCTTGTGTGGTAATCTACCACAATATAGGCCAAAAGTTAATCCCAAAAAAATTTGGCAAGCGAAACAAAGTGAAAAAAAATAACGATTTTTCGAAAAATATTTTCAAACAACCACAATTTTTTTCGATCGTTTTTTTAAAAATATTGTTGTAGATTACTACGTAAGAAACATTCCTCTTTAAAATGCGGTTTGGTTTTTTTTGTTTCAGATTCTTCATCTTCATCTGTCCGCAGTATGACGAGGCATGTTTCGAGTCGTCAACTTTGGCGCACTCTACAAATGAGTGGAAAAATGAAAAAAATTAAGAAAGATTTTTTTTGTAATTTTCAAAACGTGTATTTTACCCATGCAAATTTTAAAATTTATGCAATATTAGGAGGTGCAAAAAAAATATTGAAAATTAGGCTGTTTTTTAGCATTCTAACTGGCAACTGTTTTTTAGCATTCAACCCCTAGACTTGTACTTGTTACTTTTACTTTTCTCTATCGTGTAAAAATGAATAGGCCATCATCGGACAATATCAACGTGGTTTCATCCCAAGCAAATCAATAATTGATCAGATTTTCACTCTAACGCAGGCGATGGTAAAATGTCTGGAATAATACGAATTAAGGTTGTCTCTCGCAGCACATTCACAATAAGGCACATAATCGCAGCAATAAACAATATGAAAGGACAAATACGCAGGCAGCTGTTCAAATCCGAGAAAGTTTACTACAGAAACATATTTTTCATACGATTCCGAAACTAAAAGAAATTACTTTGATATTAGAAGAAATCTGAATTGTCATAAAATAAATGCTTAAACATTGTATTTCATGATATTTCTATCATTGAAACTTTGCATTATTTATTTTTTAATGAAGGCTTTTTGAGAAAGTTTTACATTAAGTAGGGCAATTTTATAAATCAAACAGGAGGCATTATCTTCCAGTGAAATCCCTTTTCATCATTTACAACTACTTTGAACAGTTTAGAGAAAGAATCTAACTAATTGGTTCAAAGAGAGGAACATATGAAATAGCTTATTACTAATTCGTTTTGCTGATTTTGGAGTGTGAAAATAATACTCACATAAATTACATACATTTAATAGCTTCTTGCTCATATATATTTATATTGATATTAAAAGACACTATTGCGCGATTTTTTTTTTAGAAAACATTAGTAAATTAGAGGCGATTTAATTTCAAACGGAAGTTTTTTATTTGATAATACTGATTTAAGTGCAAGCAGAGTCTATAACCCTAACGATACTGTTAATATGAAAAACTTTTTGCATTATAATATAGCCTCAACATAAACAACATTAAGAAAAATGATTTGTCATTGACAAATGCAGCTCCACAGAGAATATTTTAAATCAATGAAACGGAAACAAAACACCGAGTGCATTAAATTGTTTAAAATATTTCAACAATACTCGATATCCTTGATGGAATAGGTAAAGGAGAACTATAGCTACGTTTATTGTGTTCTATAAAATATCAAAAATCCTTGTTTCAAGACGAACTTAGTGAGAGGATGTATTGTTTAAACTTTAGTATTCTGAAGAGATTTAATATTCCTCGGCGTAGTGCTTTAAGAAATAAGCCGAAAAAAAGCAATTTCATAATTTTAAAAATATATGCAAGTTCCTGGTTTCATACCATCTAATGGCTTATTATGTCAATTAAGACGAACGTTTATTTTACCAGGAATTCAAATTTAAAATTAAAAACATGGGCAAAACGTACGGGTATTTGTCAAGGAGTATAGTTCTATTTTGCATCTTATTGAATATGAAATCCATTCCCAGCAAAAGATTCTCATCATTTAGAAAGTAGACCATTATTACGAAAAAAAAGTGATATATTCAATAGATATTATAATATTATTACCGTACTTTAGTCAAATTTTGAACTAATGGAAAATTAAAGATATCATTTTGCGAGGGCAAAATTTTAAAAAAAATGTGTACTACCTCATATACCCACTAAGTTAGCATAAAAAACATAAAAGTAGGCCATGATTTGAGGGAGGTACATTCATTTGAATACGAACCGTCGAAGAGAGATCATCAAAATGGGCAAAAACGAAATTAGAACTGTCATTAGGTACCTGTATTTGAAAAAATGTATACCAAAGTCTTACACAGCGACTTAGTAGAAACACTTTGGGACTCTGCTCTTCCATAATCCACCGTTGCACGCTGGGCTATGGAGTTTAAGCTGGGAAGAATATCCACAGAATATGAACACCACGAAGGACATCCCTCACTGAAGAAAACGTGAAAAAAGTCGAAGATGTCGTATTTGCAGATCCAAGAGTGACCATCAGGCACGTAGGTAAGGTCACATAGATCTCGTATGGTAATGTTCAAAAAATCGTTGCCAACGAACTACATATGAAGAGGGTCTCCGCGCGTTGGGTGCCTATACTGTTAGCCCCTGAACAAAAGATGAAATGAGTCGACATTTCGAGGGTGACTCTCGAAAAGTTCCAGGTAGATCAGGAGAATTTTTCGTCACGTTTCGTGATCATGGACGAAACGTGGATCCACCATTTTCATTCAGAAACCAAACTGCAATTGATGACCTGGAAGCAATCCTCTCCGAAGAAATTCAAAGTGTCGAGCTTGGCAGGGAAGGTTATGCATCAATTTTTTTTGGACGCTGAAGGAACTATTATGGTGAAATATTTGGAAAAGAGAGCTACTATATCAGGCTTTTACGACGCAGGCCAATTAAGAAGATTGTGGGGGAGGCTATTAAGCAAAATAGACGCGTGTGAAGACTAGAGCTGTTTCATCAAGTTAACGTACTAGTTCACAACGCTGCAGTTGGGATGTGTGCAATTCAAGAAACAGGATTCGAACTGCTTGAACATACGCTCCGTTCACCAGATCTAGCTCCCAGTAACTTCTACCTCTTTCTTCAGCTCAAGAAATTTGAAGATGACATCGAAGTGATGGCCGCTGTTGAGTTGTTTTGGGAGAGTAGAGACAAATTATTTTTTTCTAAGGGTATCTTGGGTTTGGAAAAAAGATGGACTAAATGTATTAACTTGTTAGGAGACTATGTTGAAAAATAAATATATATATTTTTTTTTAAGATTAATCACTCTGGTTTATATTGATTATCATTACTTTTGGATCAATCCTCGTATTTGGCTGTTCAATATATGTCAGAGACAGCTGCGAAAAAAAAGTTAAATGCTTCTAAACTGCACCTGATTGATGAGATGTGCTCAATCGAAACGAAATCGGTGTCATATAACGAAACTTATGAGCACGTTCTAAGAAGGTACAGTAATTTTTTTCCGCTATCACCAAATTCATTATATTGTACAAACAATAAGACAAGGCAATGTGCACACTTTGACTTTGACGATATTCGACTGAATTAAAAATATAAAATAGTTTCTGCGATTAATTAAATATTGAGTCGTTGATATCAATTTTTATTTAAAAGTTATATGAAACTTGTTTTATTCGGGAAATATTTTTTGTGAGTTTTTAAGATGGTAGGATTTAATAATTTGGAGTTAATTATTCAGTTATTTTCATATATCAAATTTTCAAGAGAAGGTACAAGACAACTTATTTCTTTTGTTTTTTATTTAAGTCGTCTAAATGAGACTATAGGAGCACATTTACAACAGTAATTAACCATTATTATGCGGAATTTGTTGAAGTGGTGATGTAGACTAATACAAATTGAATTCACAGTTAGCTTCGCTAAAGCATTTGCTTATTGCAGTGACTGGTTGATTGCAACCGTAATTGATCCGATGTTAAGGGATCGACAAAAGGTTAACCTGCCTGACACGTTTGTCGCTAGTCTTAAAGTTAAGTTGGTAGTAAGTAATTTGAGTCAATAGTACCTGCCAAAAATTACGCGGCAAATAAAAATTTGCTATTTCGATAAGGAGATAAACGTAAATGGTCATAACACGGAACACTGCGAAAGCAGACACGCAAGAAACTCTTTTGAATTGACTCACTTTGATCAATGTAAACTTTTTGATACGGTGCCTATACAAGACTTGTATTTTCGACAATAAATAGGGTCCCAATCAGGAAAATGTGGTTTAATTCTCTCCAACGTCTTCTGCACTGAAAAAACACATGGCGCCAGAAGCCATAATTTATGGACTTCTGGCGCCATGTACATAGTCGATTTGGGGATTGTATTAAAATATAGCGCCACATGCCATATTACATGGCGAAAAGTACATAGGAGCAGACGCTATGCTTATAGCCCTCTACGCCATGTACTATGGTTTTCCACGCTATGCACTATGGTCCTCCACGCCATGTATTATGGCCACCCCCCCACGCCATCTACTATAGTCCTCCACGCCATGCACTTTATGCAAACTAAAGCACTAAAATAAAGGTCTAACTCTTAAAATATTTGCACGCATGCTTAACACCAGATATTTATCCCTCCATATCATTTATTTTCAATTATTTTTTTTTATTTTTTTTTATTTTTTTTTCTCTTGTTTTACTTTTTCATAGTGCTTCCCAGACAACTAGTTTGTTTGGATAAGGGACAGCACAAAGCTTTAGGTGCCAACGTCACGTGGTATTCCCAAGCGGTCCCCCATCTAAGTACTAACTGCGACCAAACACTGCTTAACTTCGGTGATCTGACGAGAATCGGTTATTCCAGTGTGGTATGGCCGTATATTCAAATATACTTCAAATAACGAACAATATCTAAATTCGCTCACCTATAAATGAAGCCATATTACATGGCTCATGGTACTATGTAATATGGCGTGTGGCGCGATGTAATTATGGCACTGGGAGCCATACTGCATGGCTCAGAGTACTATGTACATGGCGTATGGTACCATAAATAATGCGCTATGTTACATGGCTCTGGGCGCTATGTGGATTTTTTTCAGTGTGAAAACCCTTAAAGCATCGCTAGCTTTCACAGCGATTGAGTTTACATGATTGTCAAATGTGAATAATTGATTTAGTGTTACTGCTAAATCGAGTACTTTCGCTGATTTATTTAAAGATGTACTCAAGAGTGAGTATTTACAGATTACAGGACTATTTTTGTGACTGTAAGATATACACTTGTCAGGATTAATAAGAAGATTGTTATCGGAGCACCACCTGGTAAATCTGTTTAGATTCTGCTATGAATCATTGCAATCGTTTGGATTTCTAGAATTGGTTAAAATATTAGCATCACCGACTTAAAACAAAACAGAAGATGAATGCAAAATGGAACCTACATTATTAATAAATAAGAAAAACAGTTGAACGCCCATATGGAACCCCAGGCGTGGTTTCGATTTCAGGCGACAAGGTGCCGCGAATGGATACACGTTGAGCTCAATTCGTTAAGTAACAGTCAGCCCAGTAAACAAGTTAGAGAATTAAAAGGAATGAAGCTTAACTAAGAGTATAGAGCTATCAAGCTTATCAAAAGCTTTCGTCAAATTTGTGTAGGCAAAATCAGTTTCGAGGCCAGCTTCGATGAAATTGGGCACTTGATGACAAAATTAAAGATGGTTGGTTATGGTTGAATGACCTTTTATAATGCTAGTTTTATCATGCTGGTACCATGCTGGTATGAGGCCATAATGAATTTGCAATGAAAGGCTACAGTAACGGCGACTAAAGCTTCAAAAATGCAGGAAAGTTTTGTTACGATTCCCCCTTCTTGAAAATGGTTACGGTGGGGTTTTCTATAAATGAGGAAAAATGCCCGCATTTAAAGGTAGATTTGCACTTAAAAGAATAGAGAAATTTAGTGGAATTGGCTTCTTTCATATGTGTCTCCCAACCACCATAGCTACACTAAAAAAAACTTGAACTAATTGCAAATATACGATTTGGATTTGGTGCAAAATACAACAGAAAAATTTTCGTTAGTTGATATTACTAATCTGATAAGTTGAGAAAGGATCAAATGTTTCTAGAATTTCTAACAACTGAAATAGAAAATTTAACCAATATAATTTTTATGAACCTTTCGAACAGTATATTCTTCCCGTGACTGGAAAAAATATCCATTTTTATTGTACGAAATTTCTAAAACTAGTAGAAGAATTGAGTAATGCTACCGAGGATAATTGACTATTTATAATTTACAGAAACAACGAATTGAAATAATAGGCTACAAATCAACCAGTCTTTTGAGTATTATGACTATTTCTTTATACCGAATTTTCAGCATAATAGAAAATATCATAGAAAAAAAAACACCGCAGGTATTAAGAATGTCATACCACATTTTAAGAAAATATTAAGTATGCCATATGCCATCTTCGTCGATTTTGAAATCTTTCATCTCAAAAGAGGAGACTGTTGAGTTCGTCAAGTAGGAAGAAGAGAGTCTGGAGCTAGGCAAGTCCGTACAATAAGCTTTGGCGAAAACAGAAGCAAATAAATTACTAATATCAAAGGGATCATCAGTATCTGAGTCGTTGGTTTTAAATGCGAATAAATACCCATCGTTGTAAGTCTTACAATTATAAAATACCAAATATATTAAGTTTACCAAAGAAATTAAATTTTAGCTGTTGCGTATGTTTCTGATGTGCTAATGAGACTTCTTTATAAAAATCTCTCAAAGCAATAAAATATGGTAGTCAGGCTCTGAGCGTGTCAAGCAAAACTGTTTCCAGGCTTTGGATTTGAAATTTTTCAATTAAAAAAGCTAAGTTTTCAAAGGTAGTTGGCCCGCACCGTAAAAAAGCCGAACAACCGAGTGTGGGAATAAAATGAAGCTTCATCCCAATTAGGTTTTCTAGATTTTGTATCGAAAATAATGTTGAGTCAACAGTGTTGTGGGATTTCGTTGATGAGAGATTATGTAAAGGTTTCCAGCACAGTAGAAGAGGCACCAGACGCAAAAATTAGGTCCAGCATTTTTCGGCTTAAAGCAAAACATTGGTTCGCTTGAAAAGTTAATGTCGTGTTGCCCGCCAATAGAAGTAGATTTTGAAGCTCCGTAAGTGCCATCCACTGAGGGATACCAGTTAATTCTAGGCAGGTTGAAATAACCCATCAGGATAATCGTCTTTATTGTCAGTAAGGTCACATATGAGCTGTATAATATATATTAGCGAAGTGGAAACGTCATGTATGAAGTTTGATGGTGTCAAGTTGGCAATCAACTATATTTTTCTCGTTGTGAGTTCGCCTCGAGTACATATAAATTCGTCAAATATATGCGGTATGGCTATTAAAGCAGCTTTGAGTTTTTTGTGAAAGGCCAGAAAAACACCACATCCAACAGAAGCGGCAGCAACATCTCCAAATCTGTCTCGGCGAAAAATAATATATTCCAAATTAAAAATTTCAGCATTGTTAGGGTTTACACAAAACCAAGTTTCGGTGACGGCAATGACATCAGAAGCTTCAGAGCTCGAGAGCTCATAAACCTCACTCAGCTTGAATCACACCCCATTTACGTTGGCGTAGAGTACTGATATGAGTTCGTCTCATTTTTGTGTGGCAGCGATTCATTTATTTAACGATTTGTTGACGAACTCGTACACAACGGAGTTCAGGAGCCAAGAATTGATATTGCCGCTGAAACTAAAGTAACAATCTGGAGCTGAAATGTTGAATGAAGATACGCGAAATATTGTTAGTTAGGTTCAGGAAGAGAAAACTCATGTTCACATCCGGATGAAGTTCAAAGCTCTTCGATTAGTTGAACAATATAAAGCATCTACTGATGTTAAATTCACACCGTCTTTTTACTGCATAGTCTATATTAGTATAAATTCTATATCCGGTATGCATAAAAATAAACTGTTTGAACAATTTTTATGCTTATTATTTTATTCTTATTTTTTACGACAAGAACGAATTTTGATTTAAATTGATGAAAATAAGTAGAGCATATGGAATGAGAAAATATTCATTTGCGAGAATCTAAGAGTCTGAATATACATACTCAAAATATGAATTATTTATTTAGCTTACTGTCAACCTTACATTTGAAATTTTGCAATATGGACAAATCTAAATTTTCGCTTTAGTCATCAAACCTTGTAATTGACCATGTACTGATTTTATTATACATCACAATCCAATTAACAATTTTACTTTGTTGCTTTTTGCCAAGTAACTACATTTTTTCTCTCTAATTGACAAAAGTTTAAAATAATAACTTCTAGTAACTTAAAATGTTTCCTACTTAGAAAACGAGTTCCGTATTTTCGTTTTTTTTTTGTGAATTAAAAAAAACCGTAAGTTCAGTTCTAATAATTTTTTTCCATTTTGTTTTTAAATCCAATTCAATTTAATCTCATTTACTGATTGTCACTGTATCCGACAAGAATTTCTATAACATATTTTGATTCATTGTCGGATTTTTCGGGGCTACTTTTTAGATCTTTAGTGAGTTTTTCAGAAACATTTCTTGCTTGGAACATTCAAAACGAAGATTTGTTTGCATATGCTCAATTTAATGGGCAATAAGAATTATTATAATAGTAATAATATGTCAAATTTGTTATTAAAGGCGTTTTGGACGACTTTAGCATTGCACGAAACCCGAAATGAGAAGAAGTACCAAAATGTCATTTTTAGAAGATATTACTTTCATGAAATTTACTTTCTTTGAATGTCGCATTGCAATCCAGTGCAAGGGAAATATTATTTTCAATTTATTATACTTTTAGAAATAACGTCTCAAAATTTTATTAAGATATTTCCAAAAATAAAGAAGTTACGGCAGTTTACTGAAGACCACTGCTTTTAATTACTGCGAAAAAAAGATGAAGAGCGCATAAGTCAGGCAGAAAAAGCGCTAAAGGAAGCACGTTTGACCAAAAAAACCTGCCCAACTGCAAGAGAAACTGGCTTACCTAGACTCAAGAATACTTATGTATGGTCCAATGATTGCAGATTAAGCAATTGTAGGTGATAAAAACATATTTTGTTTAAATAATATTCAATAAATAAATGAAAAAAAAACATTAAACGCATTTTTCTCGAAATGACAAAACTGCGGACACTTATTCTCCGAATTGGCCGAACTGATTTAAATCAAATTTGGTGCACTACTTTATTCAAGTATCTTGTGTGGTAATCTACCACAATATAGGCCAAAAGTTAATCCCAAAAAAATTTGGCAAGCGAAACAAAGTGAAAAAAAATAACGATTTTTCGAAAAATATTTTCAAACAACCACAATTTTTTTCGATCGTTTTTTTAAAAATATTGTTGTAGATTACTACGTAAGAAACATTCCTCTTTAAAATGCGGTTTGGTTTTTTTTGTTTCAGATTCTTCATCTTCATCTGTCCGCAGTATGACGAGGCATGTTTCGAGTCGTCAACTTTGGCGCACTCTACAAATGAGTGGAAAAATGAAAAAAATTAAGAAAGATTTTTTTTGTAATTTTCAAAACGTGTATTTTACCCATGCAAATTTTAAAATTTATGCAATATTAGGAGGTGCAAAAAAAATATTGAAAATTAGGCTGTTTTTTAGCATTCTAACTGGCAACTGTTTTTTAGCATTCAACCCCTAGACTTGTACTTGTTACTTTTACTTTTCTCTATCGTGTAAAAATGAATAGGCCATCATCGGACAATATCAACGTGGTTTCATCCCAAGCAAATCAATAATTGATCAGATTTTCACTCTAACGCAGGCGATGGTAAAATGTCTGGAATAATACGAATTAAGGTTGTCTCTCGCAGCACATTCACAATAAGGCACATAATCGCAGCAATAAACAATATGAAAGGACAAATACGCAGGCAGCTGTTCAAATCCGAGAAAGTCTACTACAGAAACATATTTTTCATACGATTCCGAAACTAAAAGAAATTACTTTGATATTAGAAGAAATCTGAATTGTCATAAAATAAATGCTTAAACATTGTATTTCATGATATTTCTATCATTGAAACTTTGCATTATTTATTTTTTAATGAAGGCTTTTTGAGAAAGTTTTACATTAAGTAGGGCAATTTTATAAATCAAACAGGAGGCATTATCTTCCAGTGAAATCCCTTTACATCATTTACAACTACTTTGAACAGTTTAGAGAAAGAATCTAACTAATTGGTTCAAAGAGAGGAACATATGAAATAGCTTATTACTAATTCGTTTTGCTGATTTTGGAGTGTGAAAATAATACTCACATAAATTACATACATTTAATAGCTTCTTGCTCATATATATTTATATTGATATTAAAAGACACTATTGCGCGATTTTTTTTTTAGAAAACATTAGTAAATTAGAGGCGATTTAATTTCAAACGGAAGTTTTTTATTTGATAATACTGATTTAAGTGCAAGCAGAGTCTATAACCCTAACGATACTGTTAATATGAAAAACTTTTTGCATTATAATATAGCCTCAACATAAACAACATTAAGAAAAATGATTTGTCATTGACAAATGCAGCTCCACAGAGAATATTTTAAATCAATGAAACGGAAACAAAACACCGAGTGCATTAAATTGTTTAAAATATTTCAACAATACTCGATATCCTTGATGGAATAGGTAAAGGAGAACTATAGCTACGTTTATTGTGTTCTATAAAATATCAAAAATCCTTGTTTCAAGACGAACTTAGTGAGAGGATGTATTGTTTAAACTTTAGTATTCTGAAGAGATTTAATATTCCTCGGCGTAGTGCTTTAAGAAATAAGCCGAAAAAAAGCAATTTCATAATTTTAAAAATATATGCAAGTTCCTGGTTTCATACCATCTAATGGCTTATTATGTCAATTAAGACGAACGTTTATTTTACCAGGAATTCAAATTTAAAATTAAAAACATGGGCAAAACGTACGGGTATTTGTCAAGGAGTATAGTTCTATTTTGCATCTTATTGAATATGAAATCCATTCCCAGCAAAAGATTCTCATCATTTAGAAAGTAGACCATTATTACGAAAAAAAAGTGATATATTCAATAGATATTATAATATTATTACCGTACTTTAGTCAAATTTTGAACTAATGGAAAATTAAAGATATCATTTTGCGAGGGCAAAATTTTAAAAAAAATGTGTACTACCTCATATACCCACTAAGTTAGCATAAAAAACATAAAAGTAGGCCATGATTTGAGGGAGGTACATTCATTTGAATACGAACCGTCGAAGAGAGATCATCAAAATGGGCAAAAACGAAATTAGAACTGTCATTAGGTACCTGTATTTGAAAAAATGTATACCAAAGTCTTACACAGCGACTTAGTAGAAACACTTTGGGACTCTGCTCTTCCATAATCCACCGTTGCACGCTGGGCTATGGAGTTTAAGCTGGGAAGAATATCCACAGAATATGAACACCACGAAGGACATCCCTCACTGAAGAAAACGTGAAAAAAGTCGAAGATGTCGTATTTGCAGATCCAAGAGTGACCATCAGGCACGTAGGTAAGGTCACATAGATCTCGTATGGTAATGTTCAAAAAATCGTTGCCAACGAACTACATATGAAGAGGGTCTCCGCGCGTTGGGTGCCTATACTGTTAGCCCCTGAACAAAAGATGAAATGAGTCGACATTTCGAGGGTGACTCTCGAAAAGTTCCAGGTAGATCAGGAGAATTTTTCGTCACGTTTCGTGATCATGGACGAAACGTGGATCCACCATTTTCATTCAGAAACCAAACTGCAATTGATGACCTGGAAGCAATCCTCTCCGAAGAAATTCAAAGTGTCGAGCTTGGCAGGGAAGGTTATGCATCAATTTTTTTTGGACGCTGAAGGAACTATTATGGTGAAATATTTGGAAAAGAGAGCTACTATATCAGGCTTTTACGACGCAGGCCAATTAAGAAGATTGTGGGGGAGGCTATTAAGCAAAATAGACGCGTGTGAAGACTAGAGCTGTTTCATCAAGTTAACGTACTAGTTCACAACGCTGCAGTTGGGATGTGTGCAATTCAAGAAACAGGATTCGAACTGCTTGAACATACGCTCCGTTCACCAGATCTAGCTCCCAGTAACTTCTACCTCTTTCTTCAGCTCAAGAAATTTGAAGATGACATCGAAGTGATGGCCGCTGTTGAGTTGTTTTGGGAGAGTAGAGACAAATTATTTTTTTCTAAGGGTATCTTGGGTTTGGAAAAAAGATGGACTAAATGTATTAACTTGTTAGGAGACTATGTTGAAAAATAAATATATATATTTTTTTTTAAGATTAATCACTCTGGTTTATATTGATTATCATTACTTTTGGATCAATCCTCGTATTTGGCTGTTCAATATATGTCAGAGACAGCTGCGAAAAAAAAGTTAAATGCTTCTAAACTGCACCTGATTGATGAGATGTGCTCAATCGAAACGAAATCGGTGTCATATAACGAAACTTATGAGCACGTTCTAAGAAGGTACAGTAATTTTTTTCCGCTATCACCAAATTCATTATATTGTACAAACAATAAGACAAGGCAATGTGCACACTTTGACTTTGACGATATTCGACTGAATTAAAAATATAAAATAGTTTCTGCGATTAATTAAATATTGAGTCGTTGATATCAATTTTTATTTAAAAGTTATATGAAACTTGTTTTATTCGGGAAATATTTTTTGTGAGTTTTTAAGATGGTAGGATTTAATAATTTGGAGTTAATTATTCAGTTATTTTCATATATCAAATTTTCAAGAGAAGGTACAAGACAACTTATTTCTTTTGTTTTTTATTTAAGTCGTCTAAATGAGACTATAGGAGCACATTTACAACAGTAATTAACCATTATTATGCGGAATTTGTTGAAGTGGTGATGTAGACTAATACAAATTGAATTCACAGTTAGCTTCGCTAAAGCATTTGCTTATTGCAGTGACTGGTTGATTGCAACCGTAATTGATCCGATGTTAAGGGATCGACAAAAGGTTAACCTGCCTGACACGTTTGTCGCTAGTCTTAAAGTTAAGTTGGTAGTAAGTAATTTGAGTCAATAGTACCTGCCAAAAATTACGCGGCAAATAAAAATTTGCTATTTCGATAAGGAGATAAACGTAAATGGTCATAACACGGAACACTGCGAAAGCAGGCACGCAAGAAACTCTTTTGAATTGACTCACTTTGATCAATGTAAACTTTTTGATACGGTGCCTATACAAGACTTGTATTTTCGACAATAAATAGGGTCCCAATCAGGAAAATGTGGTTTAATTCTCTCCAACGTCTTCTGCACTGAAAAAACACATGGCGCCAGAAGCCATAATTTATGGACTTCTGGCGCCATGTACATAGTCGATTTGGGGATTGTATTAAAATATAGCGCCACATGCCATATTACATGGCGAAAAGTACATAGGAGCAGACGCTATGCTTATAGCCCTCTACGCCATGTACTATGGTTTTCCACGCTATGCACTATGGTCCTCCACGCCATGTATTATGGCCACCCCCCCACGCCATCTACTATAGTCCTCCACGCCATGCACTTTATGCAAACTAAAGCACTAAAATAAAGGTCTAACTCTTAAAATATTTGCACGCATGCTTAACACCAGATATTTATCCCTCCATATCATTTATTTTCAATTATTTTTTTTTATTTTTTTTTATTTTTTTTTCTCTTGTTTTACTTTTTCATAGTGCTTCCCAGACAACTAGTTTGTTTGGATAAGGGACAGCACAAAGCTTTAGGTGCCAACGTCACGTGGTATTCCCAAGCGGTCCCCCATCTAAGTACTAACTGCGACCAAACACTGCTTAACTTCGGTGATCTGACGAGAATCGGTTATTCCAGTGTGGTATGGCCGTATATTCAAATATACTTCAAATAACGAACAATATCTAAATTCGCTCACCTATAAATGAAGCCATATTACATGGCTCATGGTACTATGTAATATGGCGTGTGGCGCGATGTAATTATGGCACTGGGAGCCATACTGCATGGCTCAGAGTACTATGTACATGGCGTATGGTACCATAAATAATGCGCTATGTTACATGGCTCTGGGCGCTATGTGGATTTTTTTCAGTGTGAAAACCCTTAAAGCATCGCTAGCTTTCACAGCGATTGAGTTTACATGATTGTCAAATGTGAATAATTGATTTAGTGTTACTGCTAAATCGAGTACTTTCGCTGATTTATTTAAAGATGTACTCAAGAGTGAGTATTTACAGATTACAGGACTATTTTTGTGACTGTAAGATATACACTTGTCAGGATTAATAAGAAGATTGTTATCGGAGCACCACCTGGTAAATCTGTTTAGATTCTGCTATGAATCATTGCAATCGTTTGGATTTCTAGAATTGGTTAAAATATTAGCATCACCGACTTAAAACAAAACAGAAGATGAATGCAAAATGGAACCTACATTATTAATAAATAAGAAAAACAGTTGAACGCCCATATGGAACCCCAGGCGTGGTTTCGATTTCAGGCGACAAGGTGCCGCGAATGGATACACGTTGAGCTCAATTCGTTAAGTAACAGTCAGCCCAGTAAACAAGTTAGAGAATTAAAAGGAATGAAGCTTAACTAAGAGTATAGAGCTATCAAGCTTATCAAAAGCTTTCGTCAAATTTGTGTAGGCAAAATCAGTTTCGAGGCCAGCTTCGATGAAATTGGGCACTTGATGACAAAATTAAAGATGGTTGGTTATGGTTGAATGACCTTTTATAATGCTAGTTTTATCATGCTGGTACCATGCTGGTATGAGGCCATAATGAATTTGCAATGAAAGGCTACAGTAACGGCGACTAAAGCTTCAAAAATGCAGGAAAGTTTTGTTACGATTCCCCCTTCTTGAAAATGGTTACGGTGGGGTTTTCTATAAATGAGGAAAAATGCCCGCATTTAAAGGTAGATTTGCACTTAAAAGAATAGAGAAATTTAGTGGAATTGGCTTCTTTCATATGTGTCTCCCAACCACCATAGCTACACTAAAAAAAACTTGAACTAATTGCAAATATACGATTTGGATTTGGTGCAAAATACAACAGAAAAATTTTCGTTAGTTGATATTACTAATCTGATAAGTTGAGAAAGGATCAAATGTTTCTAGAATTTCTAACAACTGAAATAGAAAATTTAACCAATATAATTTTTATGAACCTTTCGAACAGTATATTCTTCCCGTGACTGGAAAAAATATCCATTTTTATTGTACGAAATTTCTAAAACTAGTAGAAGAATTGAGTAATGCTACCGAGGATAATTGACTATTTATAATTTACAGAAACAACGAATTGAAATAATAGGCTACAAATCAACCAGTCTTTTGAGTATTATGACTATTTCTTTATACCGAATTTTCAGCATAATAGAAAATATCATAGAAAAAAAAACACCGCAGGTATTAAGAATGTCATACCACATTTTAAGAAAATATTAAGTATGCCATATGCCATCTTCGTCGATTTTGAAATCTTTCATCTCAAAAGAGGAGACTGTTGAGTTCGTCAAGTAGGAAGAAGAGAGTCTGGAGCTAGGCAAGTCCGTACAATAAGCTTTGGCGAAAACAGAAGCAAATAAATTACTAATATCAAAGGGATCATCAGTATCTGAGTCGTTGGTTTTAAATGCGAATAAATACCCATCGTTGTAAGTCTTACAATTATAAAATACCAAATATATTAAGTTTACCAAAGAAATTAAATTTTAGCTGTTGCGTATGTTTCTGATGTGCTAATGAGACTTCTTTATAAAAATCTCTCAAAGCAATAAAATATGGTAGTCAGGCTCTGAGCGTGTCAAGCAAAACTGTTTCCAGGCTTTGGATTTGAAATTTTTCAATTAAAAAAGCTAAGTTTTCAAAGGTAGTTGGCCCGCACCGTAAAAAAGCCGAACAACCGAGTGTGGGAATAAAATGAAGCTTCATCCCAATTAGGTTTTCTAGATTTTGTATCGAAAATAATGTTGAGTCAACAGTGTTGTGGGATTTCGTTGATGAGAGATTATGTAAAGGTTTCCAGCACAGTAGAAGAGGCACCAGACGCAAAAATTAGGTCCAGCATTTTTCGGCTTAAAGCAAAACATTAGTTCGCTTGAAAAGTTAATGTCGTGTTGCCCGCCAATAGAAGTAGATTTTGAAGCTCCGTAAGTGCCATCCACTGAGGGATACCAGTTAATTCTAGGCAGGTTGAAATAACCCATCAGGATAATCGTCTTTATTGTCAGTAAGGTCACATATGAGCTGTATAATATATATTAGCGAAGTGGAAACGTCATGTATGAAGTTTGATGGTGTCAAGTTGGCAATCAACTATATTTTTCTCGTTGTGAGTTCGCCTCGAGTACATATAAATTCGTCAAATATATGCGGTATGGCTATTAAAGCAGCTTTGAGTTTTTTGTGAAAGGCCAGAAAAACACCACATCCAACAGAAGCGGCAGCAACATCTCCAAATCTGTCTCGGCGAAAAATAATATATTCCAAATTAAAAATTTCAGCATTGTTAGGGTTTACACAAAACCAAGTTTCGGTGACGGCAATGACATCAGAAGCTTCAGAGCTCGAGAGCTCATAAACCTCACTCAGCTTGAATCACACCCCATTTACGTTGGCGTAGAGTACTGATATGAGTTCGTCTCATTTTTGTGTGGCAGCGATTCATTTATTTAACGATTTGTTGACGAACTCGTACACAACGGAGTTCAGGAGCCAAGAATTGATATTGCCGCTGAAACTAAAGTAACAATCTGGAGCTGAAATGTTGAATGAAGATACGCGAAATATTGTTAGTTAGGTTCAGGAAGAGAAAACTCATGTTCACATCCGGATGAAGTTCAAAGCTCTTCGATTAGTTGAACAATATAAAGCATCTACTGATGTTAAATTCACACCGTCTTTTTACTGCATAGTCTATATTAGTATAAATTCTATATCCGGTATGCATAAAAATAAACTGTTTGAACAATTTTTATGCTTATTATTTTATTCTTATTTTTTACGACAAGAACGAATTTTGATTTAAATTGATGAAAATAAGTAGAGCATATGGAATGAGAAAATATTCATTTGCGAGAATCTAAGAGTCTGAATATACATACTCAAAATATGAATTATTTATTTAGCTTACTGTCAACCTTACATTTGAAATTTTGCAATATGGACAAATCTAAATTTTCGCTTTAGTCATCAAACCTTGTAATTGACCATGTACTGATTTTATTATACATCACAATCCAATTAACAATTTTACTTTGTTGCTTTTTGCCAAGTAACTACATTTTTTCTCTCTAATTGACAAAAGTTTAAAATAATAACTTCTAGTAACTTAAAATGTTTCCTACTTAGAAAACGAGTTCCGTATTTTCGTTTTTTTTTTGTGAATTAAAAAAAACCGTAAGTTCAGTTCTAATAATTTTTTTCCATTTTGTTTTTAAATCCAATTCAATTTAATCTCATTTACTGATTGTCACTGTATCCGACAAGAATTTCTATAACATATTTTGATTCATTGTCGGATTTTTCGGGGCTACTTTTTAGATCTTTAGTGAGTTTTTCAGAAACATTTCTTGCTTGGAACATTCAAAACGAAGATTTGTTTGCATATGCTCAATTTAATGGGCAATAAGAATTATTATAATAGTAATAATATGTCAAATTTGTTATTAAAGGCGTTTTGGACGACTTTAGCATTGCACGAAACCCGAAATGAGAAGAAGTACCAAAATGTCATTTTTAGAAGATATTACTTTCATGAAATTTACTTTCTTTGAATGTCGCATTGCAATCCAGTGCAAGGGAAATATTATTTTCACTTAAAAATGAGCAAAATGCCACTTCAAAAATGATAAATGCCTCTTCCAATGCCATATTTACGTATTCCAATTCAAAAATTGCTTGACGAGTGGCCTTCATATCAGTCATTCATGCTATTATTGGAACAGTACGATAACCTAATCAGATTTCGAACATATTTTATGCTCCCCTCGATATTGAGACAACAATTTCGAATTCTACTCGTAACTATCCCTAGTCAAACACGAACTTATATATTTCATACGCTCTTGAAAAATACCTAAACAAACTTATTGAATGAACTAACCGTATGTCCATAAGGTGGCTAATCAGCTCGATGGAAAAATTGAAGTTCCTAATTAACACCTGAATTATAACCACTGCGCCTTTCAATCGCTACCACCTTGATTTATTGCCCGCACTGGGGTGACTTATGATTGGTCTGTTATAAAATTGTAGGTGTAAAGGAAATATCGTCTCTACGCCGGCCATACCATATGGTACTTAAGTGTGCGTGATTAATAAATCATCGAGCGAAGTAATTAGCTGGCATATCGCTCAGACTGACTCGTAGTACACCAACAAAAACTTCGAATCGACCAATATCTGATTCTACTCGATCAATTAAGCCGAAAAGAAGTCGGCTCGTCATATCTTAGTCTAATTAGTGCAAGGAGGAAAAGTCAAATCTACTTGGAGACTGAGTTGAAAAACTTGTAAGTACTTACGTCACAAATTGATCGACGGCGAAAAATGAACGGCACATTTTCTGCATTCTCGTCCGCGGCAACTTCCGAAAATTCAGAGCTAATTGTCAGCGCAAGGACTTCACTACGCACAAGCACATGCCTTCGCCAGCGAAAATTCAAAAAGACGACAAAGACACCACACACAGCTGTCTGCTTCCGCAAAGTGTTTCCTTCTACGTGATACTTCAATCGCAACAACTTCGAATCGCTTATGTCACTTCCGATCCAGACGAGGGTCACTTTAAATGCCTTTTTGGCTACTGACCGGCTTCTGCTAACTTTTGTCTTTTGTTCAATGTTTGAAGATTGATTCAAATTGGTCGGAAAACCTTGTGTCGGGCAAACTACAGTCACCACAAGTGTCCTCACATGGTCTCACCACTTGAGGCTATTGCCTCTAAACTTCTGCCACCCGATCGAAGCACCACCTATGAAGGCTCAGTATCGACTGAATTTTTGTGAATCGCCGCCACCACCAGCTCCCAGGTTCGAAACTGAATCGCGACAGCTCAAAACTAGAGGCAAAAGTTCGCTGTCTACATTAGGGTGCGGTAAGAAAGATGATAGTTCGGCGGAAGTGAACGCATGCTTATCAGGAACAGGGTGGAGGCATAAGGATACGCCGAGCGCAACAGTGTACCGTTGTGGGGTGGGAAATAACGAGTAGGAGTTCATGCGCAACAGCTGGCGACCGATTTCTCGACCCGAACAATCCGACGGTAATTCGAGCCATGCCGACAAGGGCGCGAAACATCAACAACTCCGGCAACGATTCGAAACTTATGTCCTCTGTGCCATCGCAACCGATTCACCCCAACCACCCTTGCCACCTTGTCAGCCCATATTCGGCTTTCAGTAGCTGAACAGTCCAAATGTGTCTTGGGAACTTGTTGCTTTGCGCCGGTGTCAACAAGTGGCGATTGCCCAAGAGGGGAACCGTAGCACTATTTCATCTTCTGTAGGGTGGATTGTTTCACGTCCTAGACCCAATTTTCTCTCTCGCGACCACTGCAGCCACCTCAAATGATGGGTGGTGTCAAATCGTATATTGTAGTACTTTTAACAGTACAATCGTATGGGTGAAGTTACTTTTCTTTCGACTTACGATTTTGTACAATTAGTTTTTTTGTTTTGATAATTTAAGGACATGTATATATCAAATAATCAATCCAAGATGTTGAATCGTTTATGATAACCTAAGCATGCAGATACTTTAGCACGCAATGTTTAAACAGGTAAAAAATTAGATTTCAAAATAATTGTTATTTATGACAAAGTAATTTTTGTACGTAAATCCTTTCAAACACATTTTAGTTTTTGAATATTTCGTATCTAATAGCACTTAAAAGCATTCAAGAAAACGTTTTCATATTGCTTTTTACTATAGCATAAGCTATGTGATAATATTATATATGAAGTGAATCAATTAACTTTTCTAGTGAGCAATACTTTTATTTACACAAAACCAAACTACGCTGCTTGGCCGAATGAATGAGGACACCACACTTGTCAACGATATACAAGAATATTTAGAACAAAAGGTAGAAAAAGTTTAAAAATAATATTGAAAAGTTTTGAGGATCTGACCACAAAACTTGACAAATGAGACGCCGTGATGACAATGTGAATGATGTGCTGGTTGAATCTATGTAAGCTTAGTATCGAATACAAATTTTTATCTACCACACCAAGAGGAGATTCAGAAATATGATAAGCGAACAGAAAGGGGTATTTTCTACAGCCATAAGACATATAATAACATTTTGAAACATTTAAAGCGAAAGAATTTTCGGTACAATTTTGCAGTGAGCCAATTACTAAAACATCTTAAATGCATCAGCATACCAAAAGCCGGATGAATTAATAAATGATAGGAAGTCATTTATAAAAAGTAGAAACAAAAGTAAGTCAAGATTATAACCTTGCGGAGCTCCAGAAATTAGACAAAAGAGAGCTGAAGAGCAGGGATTTACAGTGACTAGACAGAAGCAATCATGTACCTAGAATTAAAACCAGGAAAGAAGGAAGTCAGAGAGTCCTCGATAGCAGTAGACAGAAGAGCAATAGACCACAGAACGAGAAGCTTCCGAAGATCGATGTCTGAAAAATCTACTTGTATTTGTTGATCCAAAGCAGATGCAACAGTATTTATAAATGATAAAAGATAAGAAAGAGTAGATATTAATTTAACAAACTCTTGGTGCTCTTGGGTTGGACATGGATATGCAGCTTATTCGTTTGAAAAGTTTACTAAAGCATGGAAGAAGGGATACAGGACGATAATTGTTTTATAAATTTACGAACAATCCTCCCAATATCTTTCTCTTTCACGCTCATAGCTATCTATAAGATATACGAAGAGTTTATACAAAATGTTCATGTATGTGTTAAGTATTTATACGATGAAGACAATTTTGGATTTCAGCATATGTTTAATATTTATTATAGTGACTGGACATTTTGAATCCTATGCAGATAAAACACGAACGATTCAAACATTACTGCAAACGTCGTGGTGTTGAAACTCCCTAAAACTACCAAGCGCTTGCGATTTTATCAGGCTTTAGCTAAAATAGGTCTTTAATATTTTTTATAAAATATTCAATGTTTTTCTAAAAATTAAATTTCGCACTATCAAACAAGTATAGCATAGGTAATTGAATTTGATCACGGTTCCCTTCTTGTCTATAAATCAGCATAGACAACGTATATCATTTCTACAGCTTATCGAAGCTGAGCATATTGAAACGGGAAACTCGATCGTTTTGCGGAATCAGCCTCCGAAAGCAGAATCAAATTGGAATTGTTTTTGCGGGATGATTAAAATTGAACAACTTTTTTTTTTATTAACATAGAACCGTGATCAAATTCAATTACCTCAGTAAAACTTGCATAGTTGCAGCCTGATGGCTAAATTACACCTTAGCGCCTCAGGTCATTATGGAAGATTAGCCACGTTGTCAGACCTGCAACATAGTTGTGTGAACTTTGGCACGAGGTAAGTCTCCTGAAGCAACTATCACCGAGGCCCCCCATGGAAATGGTTGAGCGTTGTGCCGACAACTCATCCTTGTAAAAACTTCCTCTGTCAAGAAACCTGGAACAAAAGCCTCGGATTGGATGGATCAACAACGACGACCACGCAAACGCACAACGGATTATTCTTTCGGAACCTGGAATGTACGCTCCCTGAACAAACCGGGGGCCGCAAAGGCCCTCCTTCATCAGGTCGTACAGTACAAACTGAGGATTACTGCAGTCCAGGAAACAAATTGGTTAGGCTGCGAGATCAACGACAAGAAATCGCACACAATTTTTACTAGCGGCAAAAAATCGGGCCGCAAGGAGTTTGGAGCAGCATTCATAGTGAATAAGCAGCTTAAGTCGCGCGTTATCGACTTCAAACCCATAAACGAAAGGCTGTGTGCGATTCGAAACAAGGCCCGATTTTTCAACCTCTGGCTCATCAATGTGCACGCTCCCACCGAAGTACAAGAAGACTCTGTAAAAAGTGAGTTCTATGCCTGCCTTGAAACTCTCTTCGACTCACTTCCATCAAATGATGTAAAAATGCTACTGGGAGATTTCAATACAAAAGTAGGGAATGAAAATTGGCATCGGGGGACCACTGGAGGACACAGCCTCCACGAAGAATGCAATGATAACGGCCATCGTCTAATAGACTTCGCTTGCAGCAGGAACCTTATTGTAAGCAGACCTGGAATTCTCCAGACGCACATACCGTCAACCAGATCGACCACGTCCTTATTAGCAAGAGATGGGCGTCAAGTGTGATGGATGTTCGGTCGTACCGCGGAGCTTACTGTGACTCCGATCATTTCCTGGTGAAAACAGCATACTGGTGCAGAATTTCCTCAGTGCACCAATCGAGATTCAGCCCTCCCAAAATCTTTGCGGTTGAGAATTTGCTGAACGATTATACGGCTCAGGCGTATATGACCGCGCTTGAAGAAAGAATCTCACCAATGCTGCGCGACTCCAGTAACGTAGGTGTCCACGAGTTCTTGGAGGAGCTCAAAAATACAATCAAGAATGTGGCAGAAAACGTGGTGGGATACAAAGCCCGACGAGCGCGAAATGAATAGTTTGACGAAGAATGCAGAAACTCACTTGACGCAAAGAACGAGGCCTATAGACAATGGGTCCAACGTGCAACCAGAGCCAAAAAGGAAAAATATGATGAGCTACGGCGAATATCCAATAGAATAATTAGGCGTAAAAAACAGAAATACTTTGACGAGAAGTAGCTGAACATTAATGTAAACCTAGTTCGTAAGAACACCAGACAAGCGTACAGATTAGTAAACACTATCAAAAATGGCTACCAGCCCAGGAATAGCCTCTGTAAGGACAAAGATGGAAGTATTATCGGCGACACCGAAAGTATTAGCAAACGTTGGGCGTCCTACTTCCACGAGCTTCTGAATCCGCCATCAAACATCCTAGCAGCAGAAGCTGAGCTCCATGACGATACCGTTGGTCAGCCCCCATCCACACAATCCCCGACAGTAGAAGAAGTTGATCTCGCCTTGCGTTCACTGAAAAGGAACAAAGCGCCGGGCGCTGATGGGATACCAGCTGAACTACTCAAGTCTGGTAAGGCGGGTTTATTGAGTGCGCTACATTAACTACTCCAGCGAATATTTGAGACTGAGGTGATCCCAGACGATTGGCGCAGAAGCATCATCTGTCCCATACATAAAAACGGAGATAAACTACGGTGTGAGAATTACAGAGGCATCTCCTTAGTCTCTACGGCCTACAAAATCCTGTCAAAAATCCAGGAGTCTAGGATTAAACCATTCGCGGCAGAAATCTTTGGCGTGTATCAAGGCGGTTTCAGATCTGGTCGCTCCCCAATCGACCAGCTCTTCACGGTCAAGCTAATTTTGCAAAAGTGCTGGGAATTCGACGTCAACGTATACCAAATCTTTGTCGACTTTAAACAAGCATATGACAGCATCAACCGAGGCGCTCTATATAGCATCATGCTGCAATTTGGTATACCGGCCAAATTAGTGAGACTTGTAAAGATGACGATGACCAACTCCGTCTCGCAAGTCCGGATCCAGAACTGATTGACGGATCCTTTTGAAACTTTGGGTGGCCTGAAGCAGGGCGATGGAATAGCGCCCACCCTCTTCAACCTGGCACTTGAGTTCGCTATTCGGGCAATGCACCTGAACACTAGCGGTACGCTACTTTTTAAGTCAACACAATTGGCAGCGTACGCGGATGATATTTACATCATGGCTCGAAAACTGACCGATACAGAAGAACTTCTGCTTAGACTTGACATCGCAGCAAAGGAAGTTGGACTACGAATCAACGAGGACAAAACGAAAGTTATGATGCAATCTAGGACAAGGACGCCACCGCACACGACCATCAACGTAGGGGACTTTTGCATCATATTCGTGGACAGCTTCGTTTACCTGGGTAGCAACCTATCGAGTGACGCCAACGAAACTGACGAAATCAAGCGACGGATACAACTAGCAAATAAGACCTTCTTCTCGGTCCTCCCCATTATGAAATCGAAATATGTGCACAGAAAGACTAAACTCCGCGTTTATAAAACTATCATAAGACCTGTGCTGTGCTATGGCTGCGAAACATGGACCCTGACCCAAGCCTCCGAAAATATGGTCGACACCTTCGAACGGAAAGTTCTACGGCGGATTTTCGGGGCTATCCGTGACCGAGATGGATGGCGCATCCGGTACAACAATGAGTTGTACGAGCTCTACGATGAGCTGGAAATCTTCAAAATTGTGAAGTTACAACGGTTACAGTGGACGGGGCACGTGCAACGCATGAATGACGACCGCATGCCAAAACGTGTCATGAACGCACGAAGAGTCGACGGAGCGAGGCCAAGAGGAAGACGAAGAGCTCGTTGGGAGAGCTCAGTGTATGCGAACGCCGAACAACTATTGGGGTTCCAAGATTGGAGGAAGCGGTCATGTGACCGAGACAATTGGAGGAGCTCGATCCAGGAGTCCAAGGCCCGACGTCTGGCTGTTGTGCCACGTTGATGATGATGATGTTGTCAGGTAGGAGGTTCTTTTGCATTTTCGCAGCACTCGTGAGAGAAGGATTTGTTTGGCCTAGTGCAACATATCGCAGTAAAAGTTGGTAGCCAAATTTGTGATTGGTACTGCATTCGGTACCAAGGACCATTATCGCTTCTCGCTCCAAAATCGCGCTGCATATATGCATGTAATGTTGTGCTATTTACCAGCCTTCCTCAGTTAGCTTCAATTTATCTAGGTTTATTTACGTCTTGATTCAAATGAAACTTTCAAAACACATCATATTTTCACTCCTCATACTTTTTGTTCATTCACTGATAACAAAATGTCAGAGACATCTTCTTCAACCCTCCATGCCAATTTTTCCACTACGAAAAACTTTCAGTGGTTTAGACACTTTTCCACCCCTAACTGAGTGACTGGGCACATTGAGTGTTTTGTGGACCTATAAATCCTTGATGCGATTAGGCGCTAAACCATATAAACCTGATAAAAAAATCGAAACCTGTTTCTTACCTTTCCCTTCAACAAATAGTCGATTAGTCCCACGGCCTTTTTCGTAAATTTGGACCACAGCTTAGTCTCGATCGGATTTAACACTTTTTCTCTGATTAGCATCAGTCGAAATTTCACAAAATAGGTGCGTTTTTTTGCACACCCGAACAGATTAAATTTTGTTAAGTATATTAAATACAACAACAAAATTGTTCAGATCAAATTTTGTTAAATATATTGAATACAACAACAAAATTGTAGTTGTATTCAATAGACTTAACATAATTTGATCTGATCTGACTTAACATAATTTGATCTGATCTGCTCAATATACTTAACAAAATTTGATCTACTCGGGTGTGCCAAAAAACTATTTCCGCTCTTGTTGTACCGTTAATTTCACTTTTATCAAGGTTTGCTCTTGCATGATTGGGCATAATCTGAGGCCCCTTTAAAAAAAATTTCTCAAATTTCTTTTTTCAAATTTCCTTCGTGCATTTTTTTACCTTAGTTATGCAACACATTTTGCTCTGCAGTTCAACCTGCTTATTGGTTAAATGGTGAGCAAATTTACGGTTTTTGTTCGATGCAACTCACACTTAGATAAGCAATCTACAGAGTCATAGTTTTAGATAACAACGATTTCGTATGTAACAAGAGTCCTATAGACAGCTCATTCTGTTAGAGCTAGGTCACATTCATTCTTTGTTGAAATCAAAATTGTACACAACTTTATGTATACATTCCCCAAACATTTTAGTACAATACTTATCCTTTGAAAAACAACTCATCCCACATTCTCATCACCCCATTTCATCGTTTCCCTCGCTAGCCACCACATCGACATCATACCCATCGCACCTAAGCCGTAATAATTTTATGCTGTTATAATGGGCAAATAATTATGACGTCTCCCCATATGGTTCATATTGTATTTTCCGGTCAGAAAATCTGGAAACTTAATTACAGGAGGAGGCAAACAGGCATTTGGCGCCAGGGAAATACAGAGGATTGGGACGTCGACTCTGCTTTATTTCTAGGGTTTACGTGAGCTTTGGATGTTTGTGGATTTGTGTGCGAGACGAAGGCCGGCGACTGTTGCCGGAGCGGAAGATCCTTTTGAGATGGGCAAGTGCTTGTTCGGCCACTTCATCATCACTTGTATATCTGAGTATATTTGAGGCCAATTATGTGCCTCATCTGAGAAGTGATTTGCATCTTCTCTGGCTATTTTCGATGCATACGCTTAATAATAGTGATGATATGAGGTATTACTGTAAAGCGATATACACATACGTACATACATTTTGATTTGATGGCAATTTCAGATCTAGTTTTCGTCTTATACTACGATTGTCGGTTTAAGATTGTTTTCGCGGTTGCACATCCTTACGGTGAATTAGATTTTACTGACCGAACTGCTTGGGCATTATTTGACCGCAACAGGGCTAGTTGCATTAGTTTGAGTTATTTATTTGTGAAATTCCAAACCTGATATTGCTAAACTTTCTTTTGGATTATGAAATATGCTTTTTAATGCAAATACGGTTTGATATTTATGATCTTTCTACTGACTAAATGGTTAAACGTCACTTTTGCTTTGGCTTGAATTACTCGCCGTCCTATTGCGAATGATTTAAGCTAAGAAATGAAATATAGGACTGTCAAAATCTTAAATATGTGATTAATCAGAGTAAAATAAATAAGTAAAATGGGTTTATTGAAATTTGATTTTTTTTTTCGAGTATGATTATCCTTTGGCATTAAACTTAGACCAAACCAGGTTTCATGAAACCATAATTCCAAATGAATTATGCTTCTTAGTGACTAGTAAATTTAAAGCAATTTGTACTTTGCATTCATAATAATAGACAAGCAAAATAAATAATTTTACTATAGCACCATAATATTTTGATACCAGATCACACTCACCTAAATCACTCTGAAACAAATTGCAGAAAATGTTAAAGGGATTTATAATGTTGTTGTAGCCTGTTATATTACGCTTAAAAGATAAGCTTTTGCAAATTGTTAATTGTTTTTCTTGTACATCATTTAGCGAAAACGGAGTCTATGCTTGAATACCAATAACTTGTTTGGCATTTAACAAAAATTAGCTTTGACATTCATTTGAAAATCTACCTGCGGCATAATTTACGATTGTATTGTATTAGCCGTGTTTTTATGCGTTTCTACCCAGAACAGATTAGAAAAGTAGCGTTGAAAATAATAGCAACTTTTGTCTCAGTTGTTTTGGTCTCCATTGCTACTATCCTAGCCAGTTCTCGATAGAGATTGGATTGAGTAGATGAAGCTAAAGCTGCCTCACTTGTTTGGTCTGATGGTGCAGCTGTTATTATTAGGGACACGATGAAAGTACTGATATAAGTACGGTATCGATACTTTCGTTTGATACCAAGTAAAATTGTGCTCGAATCGAAACTGTTCGATATTTTACTCATATCAATACTTTTATAGTGATATCGAATCGAAGAATATTAGATTCGAACACCTATAAAAAGGACCATTTTTTAAAACCACATGCGAGCACATGCTGATTCTGTTGTCAACCTCTGATTTATGTGCATAGCAAGAATGAGCCATTGATCATTATTGGCAGCAAAAGCATAATAGTTGGGGCTGAGTATACATATACGGAAAAAACAAAAATAATACGAATGATACGGCTATCATTTCCAAAATTCGTAATATAGTGTAAATTAGAAAAAAGAGAAAAGGAAAATATGGGAAATTCAAAAAACTCATCATTAAGGATAAAACTAGATAGAACTCTGGATATTATATGATTAAAAGATTTCTTGAACTATCGGAAGTTCTGCAACGGTTGCTTCTGTCAATGGTCCAAAAATATTCAATTCGAAAGAGATTGAAATAGTAAAGCAACTTTTTATTATAATGCAACCATTAGAAAATATATATACGTGAAGTATGTGGTGCAAAGCACGTTACCCTAAGTAAAATCTTGGCAGGTAAAACACCTGTAGTGAAATTGAATTGTTTTTTTGAAAATTGAAAAATTGTTTTCACTAAGTGGTTTCTTCCGCAAACGATCGAGATTTATCTGCTTTGATAAGCTTTAGAGACGATATACGTTGTCTATGCTGATTTATAGACAAGAAAAAAACGATGATCACAAATCAACACCTATAGTGATACGATCTTCTCTTCAGAAACCAAGTATTCAAAATTATGAGCCTATAAGCATTGCGATTGAACAAATGAAAAAGAGGAGTGGATTTACCGAGCACAACTTTTAAATACATTGAGTAGTTTGTGAAGATTGGGTGAACAAGTTATTAAATCACCATTTTCAGCTGAAAGTGATAGTGATTCCAGCACTTTGGATCATCATCCTGGCGGAAGCGGAAGAACAGACATCAGGAACCGTCACAAAACCCTGCTATACGGCCGCAGTAGCTCCCGAAAAGTGGCAGGAAAGGTAGATGAGTTGCAAATGTATTTGCATGCAACCCATAGCCCACTAAAGAGCGACCCATTTCACTGTTGGGAATCTATCCCAACTTATACTTATTAGCAAGAAAACATTTAATACCTACTACATCTGTGCAATCAGAATGGTTATTCAGTAAGGCTGGTGCAGTTATATCGAAAACAAGGAATCGCTTATTACGTGGAAAAATTCAAAAAATTATATTCTTAGGAGAATGCTTAGTGGCCAAATTTGGTGTGTAACATTTGACAATATTTATTTAGTTTCTTAACCTAACAATTGGTATTTTACTATAAGAATTTTTTTGTAAGCTACATTTAATCTAATCCATTTTTATATGAATCCATTTTTATATGAAAGTGATTGCTTTCGATGTAAATATAGTCACTGTTAATAATAATCAAACACAACGAAAATTCTAAGTGAATACGTATAAATTTGAAACTCTAACTATAAAATAAAATAAAATGATAAACTTTCCAAACTTGTTCGCTTTTGAAGCACATGCTGATTGATATTATTGAAAATTGATCTCAAAACCAAAGTTATAAAAAGTGTTTCAGTTTTTATCATTCTAAGATCAGCGTTCATATTTAGGTTAGCAAAAATCTTTACTAATCTCCACTTATCTTAAAATTATAAAATTCGGAATACTTTTTACAATCCTGGCTTTGAAAATCATACTCAATTTTATAAAAATTAAATTAACCTGAAATTGTGTATTTGAATTTTTGATATCAGTAAAATAGTACCTTTGGTTTTGGATTACTAAAATAAATTTTTGAATTTCGAGTTAAGGGCATTTATTTTTCCATTACTGATTTGATTCAAATGAATGGGAGGACTTGTGATATATAACAATAACAGAGCTCTATAAGATAAAACATATATGCCGCCATTTGCAATAATACTCCACTATATGTAGTTGATATTGATGCACTTGTTCAGCTTTAAATTTGTTTGGAAAGCACTCTGCCAAGCTAAGCTTCAAAAAACAATATTCCTACTTAATTTAGAACTTTAAGCACTTTCATACACTTTTAAAAGCTGCTAAATATTAAGAATTTAAACGAGATGTATGCTATTGAAGTAAGCATATGTTTTGTATGCTTCGCTCACACATTTTTCAGTGGCCCACATATTTGACTTGCTCTGAAGTATTCCACCAAAAAGTGGTGTTTAACGTAAAACTGTTTGATTTGGTTTGATTAAAATAGCAAATATTAAATTTACCATTGATAAATGGACACTAGAAAATAGAGTATATTACCATTGAAATATCAACACACATATGTCAGTATATTGCAATAGATCTAGCTTCTTAAGGAAAAATGGTATTTTTTTAAAATGTTTTGATTGAAAGCTAGAAAATTCGAACCATGCTAATTACATTAAGTACAACTGACGGTTTTCTTTCAATAATTTATTATATTCAATAAAAGTTTCAAATCAATATGCCATTGATATATATTAGAAAAGTTTCGTATTCCCTTTAATTTCGGCTAAAAACCTCAATCATTTCGCTTTTCGAAATTTATATATATTTTAAGATTTTGTTGCTATAGTTTGTATATTATTGAAGAAATCTGTGTGCATTGCATCTTGGAAAAATTAAGTATCATATGATATGTACTCATATCAGTACTGTCGCAATGAGTACGGGACTTATATCAATACTTGGTTGTGATACTACTTGAAAGTAAAAGTATCGATATTTTCTTTCGATATCGTGTTCCTAGTTATTATACGCGTGTGGAATAATAAGTTCGACGACTCAATGCACCACCGATTTGAGACAGGTGTGTGATCATGGTTGGATTCGAACCATAGACCACACGTAGTAGCAGCCGGTACTTGACCCATCGGTCTAGGAATAATATCACAATACGTAATACGTATCACAAATGTGACGCTTCTATAATAGCCTAGATATCATATATGTAAGTCGTATAATATTTTGAAACTGAATTCGGAAATAATCGTCCCCTATTTGAACGCAGTGACTGATCTCAAAACATTTATGAGGCAATTTGGAATAAAAATAGGAAGTCAGTTTCAATGTTATTCTGTCAAGACGTTACAATTTTTTTGCAGCGTGTCTACATTTGTGAGTGGTTGGTTCTTTTTGCGGTCTGGAAAATACCGAAACTGGTTGGTTGAACCTCAATGCATTGTCGGTTGTAGATTGCTACGTGTAATTGAGCAGGTACGAACCATTATTTGTAGTAATATAATAGATCGCTAGCGTTGGCTTTTACTGAAAGGACATAACCTAGCCCCGGTTATTTGAAAAAGGCAACCAAATATCAAAAACTCTAGCGCACCTGAACCGCTAGAAACACTAATGTTCGAAGAACAGTAGAAGAATCGTGCAGATTTTGAGTGCATATTCTACCACACGAGCTGCTTATTACAGCCAAACTATTTCAAACGCCACGTTTTACTTCGGTCTCAAGAATGCATTATAACTCATATGGTGGAAAGGTTTCAGATATTACGACTGGCATGAATTTCAAAGTTTATGAGAGCAAAACACTTGTTAATTATATTCGTCATTAGTTGCTTATTTCACAAAACTTTGAAAGCAGAATCTCATATAACATCAATGAAGAAAATGCTCAATGCCTGCAGCACTTTAATTGAAGTTGGTGTTTGGGGCTGCGATCCGAAAAATTTGCAGAACTTTGGGAATTGAAACTTTAATTTTTTAATTATTTTAATTGCGAGTACTAACTGTAAGCATTTATTGATGCAAAAAAAGCACAACCGGCTCGTGCTGGGAACCTTTTGCCAGTATCAAAGCCAAAAATGTATCACATTTGCTCTCCGTTGAAATTAACCTACCCTGGGGATTTCATCTCGACAACAACATGAAAACGTTCAAAGTTATAGGAGTATAAAGAAATTTAGGGTTACCAGCCGCAAAATTTTTCAAATAATCGAAAACATAATATTTGCTGTATATTGTCACTACAATATCATTACCATTTGAAAATTTTACGATCAAGTCGCTTAAGAAAGATATTGGAAATAAACACAAAACCAACAATAGCTGGCAACCCTATCATGGCAATTTCAACCAGATTCGGCTTAAATAATGCCTATAATAAGTTCCATTAATTGTATGAAATTCGTATTGGTATCATTACTGCACTGGAAGTTATAGGGCAAAAAGCTCTATTTTCCTGAGTGAATTTTCAAAACCAAAGACACAAAAATTACCATAGCTGGCAGCACCAATCGAATTTTTCAACCGAATTTCTATCAAACATGGGTTACAGTAAGGTTCATCTACAGTGTCAATTTCATGAAAATCTGGTAACTGGATCAGAAATCATAGGGCGAAAAGCAGTTATTTTTCTTTGTCATTTTTCAAGATGGCACCACTGGCACAGTGCTGCCCACAATTCAAAATCGCTTCTATCAGACCTGGTCCTACTTAAGTCCAATGTATTATGTAAATTTCAACTGCATTTGATTATTGGTTCGTGAGTTCCCGTGAACAGAAGTTTTTGATGCTAAAAATATAGGTATGTTCGGAAAGGGTTACCGTTCTTGTCGGGCAAGTAATTTCAAAAGTTTTACTTTGACTGTGTAGACCAAGCATAAAATTTGTATACAAGATGGTTTTTATTGTAAGAAATGGCCATTTTTTAGGAGATTCGATGGTTTGAATGTTTTCACTTTCAGTGTCTGCCGTAGCTACAGGAATACCAGCATGTTCATCAAAAACTACGCAGATGTGCAAACTATCAACATTAATATATCCTGTATGTTTCATATTGATCTGATGATCTAATAAAAAGTTATCGCAAATTTTTCCATTCTCATTTTAGGCGCCTAGTGCACACATAGGGTTAAAAATTTCGAAAACATCATATTTGTTTCATTATTTTTGCAAAAGCTATTTTTTGACAGAAAAATAGGTACAAGTAAAATATCACTAAAATGGCCGCCGGCGCCAAAGTGTTAAAGATTATCAACTTTTTGTGAGACCTGGCACGATTTTGCATATACACAAATGTATCCTATATATATATATATATATATATATATATATATATATATATATATATATATATATATATATATATATATATATGTATATATATATATATATATATACATATATTATATATATATATATATATATATATATATATATATATATATATATATATATATATATTTATATATATATATATATATATATATATATATATATATGTATATATATACATATATATATATATATATATATATATATATATATATATATATATATATATATATATATATATATATATATATATATATATATATATATTGTCACGGTCGATCACGCCGCGAGCCGTACCGGTGGCAGATAGAAGTTCATGCTAATTCATTGACGCGGACACGCTTGCGGTAGGGAGTCGAAGGTTTGTTGCAAAACTAGGTAAACGTAAGATAGGTAATAAGAAATAAGAAAGAATAAGAAAATAAGAAATAATAATGGTAGGTCATAGAGCCGTATCACAAATGGCATCGAGTCGTGGAGTAGGCTTCGAGTCTCGGCGAGCCCTGACAAGAACGGCCAACATCAAAACCAAGGCGCGCACTCGTCAGGACCCGACATTCCTCAAGGCTGATAGTGGGGCCGGGGTAACTGCCATGTCAGCCGCGATATTAGGAAAGAAAAAAAGGGGAAAATCGGCGTAGTACTCACCTGTCAGTATCGGACACAACGTCGAAACGGATCGAATCACTTCGTTACCTTTCGCCTACAAGAATAATCACTAAGGCCATTGTTCGTCGCCTCATCGTCGTGGATGACTGCCAGCAGCAGACTCGGTAAAACACCGTCATAATGAGATCATAAATCCTCTAAATAAACTTCATCCGTTGGTCCTGAGGTTGATTTCATCGTTCCGTAATGGGCTTCCGTATGCGTGATAGAAATTTCTTCCTTTGTCGCTCTTCGAAATTTAATGCGTCTGCATCGGTCGAGTAACCTCAATTCGGCACACCTCGCCCGGAGACTTTAGAAGCGTTGCGGACATTCGGATTGCTCTGGAAACCACAAGCATCCATGCCGTCGTCAGTACCGTCATCATCGTCACCTACAAAAATACCGAACATAAAAACCGTCGCGATAATCATAACACAAGAATCATGCAACAAATTCTGCCGGTCTGATTATTTGGGAACCAAACAAATGTCGCAGAATCCGTTTCCCGGGTTATTCGCACTCAATTCACAGGATTCATGCGGCCGTCAGGAACCGTAGTCGTACGTTGTGATTTTCGACCTCGAGATTTCACCAGTAGCTGTATAATTCAACCGAAATAGTGAACCATTGACCACTAGAAAAACCAAGCCGCGGCGTAACGAAAGAAAGATACGATTTTGACAGTTCGTATGTCAATTGCAACCGGGCGGAACGCCAGAGGAACGGACCGCGTTCCGAGATGTACCGAAGCGTTGCCATACCTATGTCTCATTAAATCGAGCGCAATGCCAGGTGCAATGACCGAATGCACTTGGGCTGCACATGCAGATTGCGGCAATGCACATTAATGAAGAAAGTGCAATGACCGGGCATCGAAAGCAACGACCGGAATGCATTTGAAATGCATTGTGATATCTTGTTTTCCCGCCAAACGGACAATTTAGGATCCCGTCTAAGCGGGATTAGAAAGCGGAGCCGAGGTTGCTTGCGAGGTGATGAAGGCAAGGATCGCTCTCTTTTTGGACGGACGTGGTAAGAATCAGACGTAGCCTGACTATCGTATTCAAATTATAAACGGAAAATTTCGATATTTCATATATCCGTATCTGGCGTGGCTCGAAGAGGAAGAGGAGCGAAGATCGTAATCTTTTTGCGGATGAGTATGAAGATCTCGGACGAACGATAGGCGGAATAATTGGCAAAGTATGAAGTAAATCGTTGGCGTAATCGAGGTGGCGAGGTCGATAGGCTGTAACAAAAGGGGTCCTGGCGTTATATGATAATGAGAACGACGTTAAACGTATCGACGGAGCGGATGGTGTAGCGAATCGGCGAAGAGGAAGAAGTAGTGAATTTGGCGCAAGATCGTGGCACAGATAATTACGAGAATATTGGTTGCGGTGCGAGCAGGCTGAAACATCCGTGCGGGAAACCTGGTCCGGAAGCAGACGTTCGAGCGCATGAGGGTCGATCAACAACAGTAGTAGGATCCTGAGTAAGTAGGTTAAGATTAGAAGTGTACATAGTGTAAGCTTAAGTGAATATCCAAAGCGAGCAAGTAGCTAGATAAATTGAAATCGCGGCGCCGTTTCGTAATTTGTAAATAGTGTTAAATTAACGAACTACTCTAGGAAATAAAACTATTGTAAAGAATTGTGAACGCTGGCGTGTTCTTTCGGGTTATTTTCCTTCCGCTAGTGCAAGAAGCCGTCGCAATACTTCTCGCTTCCGGGCGACGGACGATAATCGGTTTCGGGATTGGGAAGCGAGTGGCGCCCACCCACCTCCATCTCCGGTGAGTTCAGGCTCCCGAAACTGACCCCCTTCGACTTTTTGGTGCTAGAAGGGGTGAGCAGACGTGCGAGAGTTTTAAAAATAAAACTAAACGTAACAATATATATATAAATATATATGTATATATATATATATATATATATGTATATATATATATATATATATATATATATATATATATATATATATATATATATATATATATATATATATATATATATATTTATATATATATATATATATATATATATATATATATATATATATATATATATATATATATTTATATATATATATATATATATATATATATATATATATATATATATATATATATATATATATATATATATATATATATATATATGTATATATATGTATATATGAATTTTTGGCCGAATTGATTTTAATGCTAATGTTCTTCGAACATTAGTAAAAAAAGTGTCGTGTTAGAAATTTTATTTTTTGTCTATTTTGAAAGCAAGCTAATGAAAATTACTTTCGGGTGGGGTTTTAATTATTATTTGGAAAACAAAACCCTGTAATATATTCCGTAAGCACGATGTTTAAGCTGCTTTTCTGCTAAACACTTTAATTAAGTGGTCATTACTAGAATTCTCTTTTTAGTTCTTTAGTTATTGTATTTATATTTTCTTTATTTTTAGGCGTATTATAGTTCGATACTTTTGGTATAATGCCTTCCAAGTTGGTAGACAATAGTCACCCAGATGCTTGTATCAAATTTAAAATCATTTTCGTTGATGGGAATAAAGTATTATAAGTATAAACTGTTAGATAAATTCACATAGATTGTACCAGAATCGCACAACAAGAGTATCAATTAAAAGTAAGAGAATTATACTTTATTTACAAAAACAAGGTCAAGAAAATAAAAAACGCTGCGCAACATTTAAAGCACATTATGTTCATGTATATCTTTTAGTAACCGTGCTCTATCACGTTTTGACAAATGTAAAAGTTCCCTTCTTCGTAGCTCCGGTTAAGCCAAGGCTCAATGAGACCAACTAGTTTAGCGGTTCAGCATCTTTTATCATTTTTACCTTAACGTTTTTGCCAAAATTGGAGAGTTAGCGTACCCGGATTTGTCAGAGCCTAAGTTCTACCCAGCTTTGAACGCAGGAGGTACCTTTTCTTGCGTTCTCACGCTAGTAGGTCGATCGGAATCTCTCCCGATACCACCATCATAGCTTCTTCTGATACCTTGCGGTAGGGACAAGTGGTTTGCAGGGTGTCTCTGCACTGGACACTGGCAATGCGCTTCAAGAACTTCTTAGTTCAGAGGGAATCTCCCCGAATTTCGGTTCCTTATAACACGATGGAATCGGTCGTTACCATCAGCAGCCTCCGTGTCATTTTACTGGGTCCACCGACGCTGGCGATTAGCCTTCTCAGCGAAATGACAGCTACTAGAGCCCTTTCACATACCCTGCTGATATGATCGCTATACGTCAGCTTGGTGTCCAGGGTCACTCCCAGATACCTGACCGACTTGCTGTTTTGGATCTTCACGGAACCAACTGTCATGGATATGACAGTTAGCCGTTTCGTCAGCATAACAATATCAATTTTAGGTTGGTTTTAGCCCTCATAATGTGTAGAAAGTTAAAAGAGGTAATTTTCTGTCAGCAACCTATACCAACCTTAGCGAATGCACCAGCTACTCTGTGCTGGATCGTTGTTTTGCGCCATTGTTCTATTCTGTTCTGCACCGGAGCAAAAAAACGCATCAAATATTAGGTGCGTTTTTTTACACATTATAAGGGTTTTTTCTAATTTCCTTAATGTGTGTATGTGTGTATGAGTTGGGGGAGAGGCACATTGGCACCTCTAAGCACTCATGTCAAAGGACCCATTTATTTCCTTAATACCAAAACATTCAACATAACCTTGAAAAATCCAAAGCCACATCGCGGCCAAAAAAAGCAACTGCTCATGAGTTTTTCTTTTTTCTATCAGTACATTCTATAGTTCAGCACATGAACTACCTATGCAGAACAAAATTCTCTTCCAGTGAATTCATTGGGATAGGATTGTTGTTTTTTTCCAATGCGTCTGTTCTGTAATGGATAGACGAGGAAAAAACATGCCTATTGATAGTGAGCAAGAATGTAAATCAGATCTAGAGATCGAAAAGAATGATGCAAACATTGACCTTTTTTTTTTGTTGAAAAAATTAGATGATGAAGTACATTACTTATTACAAAACTACTTACTAGATCAAAAACTATTATCAAAATATTATTTGGGCCTCAAATGTCAAAATATTACCCGAAGTAAGTGAAATTGATTGCTTTCTTAAAATTATAGCACATGAAATGATTAAACAAATAGCTTATTAGACTTATTCGTATATTTTTCGTAAACGTGAGGAAGTGCATTATAGGCCCGTGAGCAAGGTGCAAAATTAAGAGGCCATAGTGGAATAATGGCAGTGATCGGATCGTTATTTTTATTGGGAATAAGAGAAGAAATGAATTTGGATTAGCGAAAGTGGCGGGCTAATCGTAGCGAGAAGCTTTTTGTCTTCGAAAAGGTCTTAGTTTTTATTAAGGTGTATGCATTTTGACGATAAGAGCACACGAATCCAAAGGGAAAAATCTGATCGGTTAGCTGCTGTTCGTTATCTTCTAGACTCATTTATTAAAAATTGTAAAGATTGTTACACTCCCAATGAGTATATTGCAATAGATGAGAAACTATTTCCTTTCCGGGGCCGCTGTTTTTCCATTCAATACATTTCCAATAAGGTGGCACAATATGAGCTAAAATCTTTGCAGTAAATGATGCTGAAACATTGTTCACGTTATGATTAGAACTGTATTGTAGAAAACAACATGCAGCACTCTACAAACTTTCAAATATAGTACACACAGAAAATAACAGGAACTTTGAAATATAGTACACAAAGAAAAAATTAGAAATCTGTTAATAATTGGTACACGACTCATGACCTTGTTTTAGCCTTTTAGATGATAAAATTACTACTTTTGGAACTTTGCGAAAAAAACAAACATGAAATTCCCCCATAATTTTTAACAAACAAAGAACGCCCTATAAATTCAACTGTGTTTGGATTTCAGTATGAGATCATGTGCTTGCCACGCGTCCTCAAAAAATAAGGCCGTTATATTGCTTTCCTCAATGCATAATTCACCTTCAATTGATTATCATACGATGAAAAATCAAATGATACCGGACTATAATATGACAAAAAGTTGAGTTGACACTTGCGACCAGATGGAGGCACAAGATTCAGTATTAAGGAAGAGCAATATGCCTATTTTTACTTTGCTAGATAGTGGCATAAATTTGTATGTGATACTTGCTTAAAACAACAACGCGGAATCACCGGGAGTCGGTAGCTTAACTCAATTTCGAGCCAGTTCGAAGCAGCGCTTTAATGCCGGCAGGTTCGAATCCGGTCGTGCTCATGGCTGTATTTGTTCGTCTTGTGTTGCCTGAACAGCCGGCGACTGGGCCAAATGATTTAATGGCGACTAGGCATAATAGTAGCGCTTCAGAAAATAAAAAGAAATTGTGGCACTTAATAGACTAGAATGAAGTGCGGTTTCTGTAATAATTTTGTATGTAAAAAGCAATCGAAGAACATTATAAAATTAGCTACTCGTGAAAACGGTACAGAATCAGGTATTCATGATTAAATAAGCGGTAGGATTTAGTTAGAGGATAAAAACATTAATTTTTTATTTTTAACGTAAATGTACTAAAAAAAAGTTTAAATAAATTGTTTATAAATCTATTATTTTACTTTAAATACTTCTTTTAACCTAAATACAATAAAAAATATCTTGTTATTTGTTTCATTGGGTACTACATATACTTGAAAAAGTGTGGTGATTGGCGCCCGGTTGTGTTACTCATATAGAGTGCGCCCGGTCTAGGGCTAATGCCAATACATTTTCTTATTTCCAAATCGATCTAATTATCCGATCGTAAGTTCCTGTGAACGCAAATTTCGGGTGCTAAAAATATAGTCAAATCGAGAAAGGGTTACCGTTCTTGTGCGATACAAAAAGTCAAAAATTTCAGGTCAATTTATAGGCGTCAATAAACATAAAAAAACATCAAAAAGTCCTGTTATATCGCAATAACCGGTCAACTTTGTCAGAAGTGACTGCATTTTGAAATTTCACAAATTTCTGGATCACAGATAATGGTCACAGATATAGGGTTAAAAGATACCACTTTCAGAGCTCATTTCACAAAACTTAGTTATTTGAAAGTCATTTGTTGATAGAATCAAAAATCTTCATTTAGTGAGACATGGACATATTGCACACCTTAATTCGTATATCCATAAGGGGGTTGTTCTATAAATTATTGTGGCAAACAATTCCGAAGACACTTTTAAAGTCAAGTCCAGTGGATTTTTTATTCTAGTTGCCATTTATTCTTTGATATGCAGATATTTTATAACAACACGAATTTCAATTTGCTCAATTTTCGAAAAGATCTCCACCATGTCCGCTTTATCTGGCCATAACATCTAAGCTATTCAGGTGAATCATCTGAATTTTTATGGTACCTATCTTAAAAGATCAAACATTAAAAGAGTCATAAATTTTAATTTTAAAAAATCCCCCTACTGTGTCATTCTCATTTCTTATGTAGAACTGCCTACATATATCAACACGATTTTTCAGTGGCGATTTCTACGCATTGCGTAATCAAATCATACTGAAATTTTCAGAACATATTGATGACAATGAATTGTTAGTTTTTTTTTGTTTTTGATCAACAACAAAATATCTTCAACCCTTTAGCGACAATGGGCCTTGATATAGTAAATGTATCTTATGGCAAGTCTAGGTAGCAATTTGACTGAAAAACGAATATAAGCTATGGTTATTTTTGTCATATTTTTACTAAACGATAGGTTAGTTAGGTTAGGTTTAACTGGCTGACACAGTGCCACACATAGACCCATTGGTCCGTAGCGATACTAGATAAATGGACCCGGAGAAGGAAAGTTCAGTCCAAACGGCCATCGAAGGACCCGGACTTTTTTGCGAACTGAAGTATGTCCTTCAGCCTCTGCTCTGCTACATGTGAGAGATCCACCAGCCAGGGTTCACCGAAGCAGCGCTGCGTGGTTCTCTCTAGTGCCGGGCAGTGGCACAGAAGGTTTTGGATTGTTTCTGAGGCTTCCGGCTCTACAGGTGTTGCTGGTTAGGAGTCCCATTTTCATGGCATGAGCTGCTATAAGACAGTGGCCAGTATTGATACTGACCAGCCGCTTGCAGTCAGCTCGCGTTATTTCGAGCAGGCACACTGAAAAAACACATAGCGCCAGACGCCATAGTTTATAGACTTCTGGCGCCATGTACATAGTCGATTTCGGGATTATGATAATATATAGTGCTAAAAATGGTGCGAAAAATACATAGGAGCAGACGCCATGTACATGGCGTAGAGGACTATAGTAAATGGCGTGGAGGACTATATTACATGGCGTGGAGGACTATATTGCATGGCGTGAAGGACTATATTACATGGCGTGGAGGAATATATTACATGGCGTGGAAGACTATAGTATATGGCGTGGAGGACTATATTACACTATGTACATGGCGCCAGAAGTCTATAGACTATGGCGTCTGGCGCTATGTGTTTTTCAGTGAATCGCTTCCCGCATAATCTTTTATTTCCTTTTTCCTTAAGGTCCAAAGAAACATTTTTGGACCAAGCTCACTTAAACTTTTACGCTGGAACCGGTGCATTTGATTTCCCTTAAGACATAACGTATCATTACCCTTTGCGGAGAACTATATGCAAAGCTTGCTGACATTTATACGTTCTCTCACACAGTATGGCTGCGAGTTATAACTGGAGAAATAAATTGAAAGAAATAAATTGTTAGGTAGATTCTTGGTTAAGCTAATTCTTTAACTAACCTCCCGGATGTCCTTGGGATAGATTGCAAATTGCAAAGAATTATTTTACAACAGTTAAATAGAAGATTTCAAAACAAAGCAAATGCGAATCGGTATGACAACTGAAGCCATATTACATGGCTCATGGGACTATGAAATATAGCGTGTGGGGCCATAATTTCTGTGCCATGGAATAATGGCGCTGGGAACCATACTGCATAGCTCAGGATAATATGTACATAGCATGTGGGACCATAAATGCTGCGCCATTTTACATAGAACCACGCGCTATGTAGATTCTGACATTATGCCGCTGGGAGTTATCTTGCATAGCTCAGAGTGCTATGTACATCGCGTATGAGACCATAAATATTGTGCTATGTTACATAGCTCTGGGCACCATGTGGATTTTTTTCAATGTACTTAGTCGCTACGAGAATATACGACCCCCACATGATTTTGGTTAGCTTGTAGGTCTAAGTTGCACGCCATCTGCACATCGCACCTTGTCAACCGATCCTGCCAGGGGAAGGCTGGCCCCGTGCTTGGCTAACGCGTCCACCTTCGCGTTTCCTTGCGATCAAGAACCCAGAAAATGCTGACCCTTCTGTTGTTGCCCAGTCTATTCAGGGCCTGAATGCAGTCAAGTACACACTTCGATTTATATGTGTAAGACATCAGAGCTTTAACTGCCGCTTGACTGTCTGTAAAGATGTTAATTTCCTGTGGCGTATGGTAGGTCTTTACGTTTTGCAAAAACCTCTGCCTGAAAAATACTACAGTGATTAGGAGGCCTGAAAGCTGCTTCTATAGTTGCATCTGCAGAAAATGTTGCAGCACCCACTCCATCAGCCGTTTGAGAGCCGTCAGTGTAGATGCTAAGAGTTGTTGCACCCATTTGCTGATTCCACTCCTGCCATCCCCCACAGTCACTTAATATCCCTGATCGAAGCACAGAGTGGGGACCAAGTAGCCGGTGCTACCTGCGTACCCCCGCCCAATTCTGCTGTGGCGAAAGGATCGTAACTCGAAGTATCCCGATTCCCTAAGCCTGATAGCAGTTTTTTCGGCAGCACCCCTAACGAAGAAGTCAAGCGGAGGGAGGTGAAGCGGGACGTTCAGAGCAGACAAAAGAGTCGAAGCTAAGGCACCTGTGGTACAGAGAGCCACCAACCGCTGAACTCTGCTCGTCATGCTGGCAAAGGTAGTCTTATTCATAGCTGGCCACCAGACCAAGCATTCGTAAGCAAGGATAGGCCTGGCTATCGCCATATAGATCCAGTGCGTTACCCCACGTTTTACCCAGCACTCTCCTGCTGGTTTAAATCGCATTTCTTGCCCGCTTTACTCTCTCCTCTAAATTCGCCTTCCAGGTGAGCTTGCTGTCCACAATAAGACCCAAGTACTTAGTTTGCAACTTGAGGCTTAACCTGGCGCCGCTTAGCCTGATTGGGGTTAATTCAGGAATTTTCTACTTCCTTGTGAAAAGTACAAGATCAGTTTTATTGGAACTGATGCCGAGTCCCACGGTGTTTGTCAATTTTTCAATCAGCTACAGAGCATACTCGATGAGCTGGCCGACTGTGTGCGGAAACCTGCCTGAGAATAATATCGCAATGTCATCGGCATAGGCCACAACCGTGAGTCCTTTGCGTTCCAACTTATCCAAAATTGTATTCATAACCAGGTTCCATAAGAGAGTGGATAGAGCTCCTCCGTACGGTGTGCCTCTATGGACCTTCCTGGTGATCTGTGACCCCACCCACTCAGCTGCTATGAGGCTTTGCTTAAGCATATTGCTTATCCAGCTACAAATAGAGGGGTGGTTGTTGGTTGCGTGGAGGCTCTCAATAATGACTGATGGGTGCACATTATTGAAGGTGCCTTCAATATCTAGAAAAGCCCCCAAATCGTATTCTTTGTAGCGGAGTGCCTTTTCTATTTCGAGAACTACCCTATGGAGAACCGTTTCAACGGATTTCCCTTTTATGTACGCGTTTTGGGCTCTCAATAGAGCTTGAGATCCAAGTCTTTGTCTGATATAGAGATCTAGTAATCTTTCGAAAGCTTTAAGGAGGAAGGAAGTCAGACTAATTGGCCTGTAGTCCTTCGGGTAAGCATGGTTGATTTTACCTGCCTTTAGTATAAATACAACCTTAGCGGTTCTCCAGGCTGCAAGCACGTGGCTTAGTGCTAGGCAACCTTTGTAAATTTGTATGAGCTAGAGAATGGTGAGCATACTTGACTTTTGGAGCATGGCCGGTAGGACTCCATCCGGACCTGGGGACTTGAAGGGCTTAAAGGTGTCAATTGCCCAGAAAAACCTCGGCTTGGTGACAACTCCGCCAATGCCTTCGATGTCATGCAGATCAGACGCCTGCTGACCAGTGAAGGGGGTGAATTCATCCAGACAGCCCGGGAAGTGAGTATCTACGAGGACCCTCAGCGTTCCCGAGCTGTTGCTTGTCCACTCTCCATCCGGCTTACAAACCAGGCTAGGCGTGCCAGGGCGTTTAGCAAGCAGATTTCTAAGTCTTGCCGATTCAACCGCACAGCTCTTTCCAGGAACTCCATTTGGCTTTCTTAATTTCTGATTTATAGAGCTTAAGGACGTCCTTGTATTCGCCCCAGCATTCCCTGCAATCAGCTGCTTTTGCTAACTTAAACACTTCACGAGCTTGTCCTCTGCGACAACCTAGATCCCTGTTCCACCAAGTTGGCTTGGGTTTGCGCCTCGGAAAGACCTGGGGACAGGACCGTGCAAAAGCTTCCACGAGTTTATCCGTGAGTGTGCTAACCGCAGCCTCCAAGTCAGCTACACTGACAATCCTCGGAAGAGGGCCTAAGTCATTAATCACTTCGCGTTCGAAGTTTGCCCAGTGTGTATTCCTGGGATTGCCAAACGGTTGGTAATTGCAAGCTTCATTGAATTTTAAACAGTAACTGATGTAGCAGTGGTCAGAAAATGATGGCCCTTCAAGAACCCTCCAATTCTCATTTAACTGCTCGTTTGAGTCATTGTGCTGAATTATATCTAGCTATCTCTAACTACGAGGTCCCCTATAGGTAGGAATATTTCCTCGATTTGCTACGACTAGATTATGATTGAATATAAAACTGAGTAGAGACTCACCTCTATCGTTAATGTCCTTGCTGCCCCATACTGTGTGGTGCGCATTCGCATCCGCCCCCACGAGCAGCAGTTCGTTCCTTTTGACTGGCTCCGCGGTAAGTTTTACGACCTCCTCCGGCGGAGCGGCTCTGTCGTGAGCCATGTAGACGGATACTAGGTGTACATGCCCCTCTTCGTCCCCCTCGCATGCCACAACTGTCATATCGTCCGTGCCGAAATTAGATAGAAGATAAGCGTGGATATTCTTCCTCACCAGTATAGCCGTTCTTGTTCTTGCTACTGTGGTGGGAAAGAAAAGATTGAAAAGATGTGACCCTAGTCCCGCAACCCGGCCCTCTACAGAGATTCAAAGTTCCTGGACCAGCGCCACGTCAAACTTACCTTCTTCGAGCGTTAGCAGCAACTCGGCCGAGACCAATTTACTGCGCTGCAGGTTGATTTGCAGTAATTTGAGTGTTGGCCTCGGCATCCTCTTTAGCCTGCGCCTCGTCCAATTTGGGATCGGCCGTTGTACCCTGCAGATCAACAGTGCAAAGGACCCTCTCGATCTTGCCGACCTCCAGGATATTGATGTTTCCATCCTTCGGGTGGCATTTTTTCAGGTGCAGGTAGACACTGCCTACGCCCCTTGCCATTTTGCCGAAACACAGATAGAGCAGGTCGTCAGCCCCCTTGTTAATTTGGAGAATGTAGACTTACCCCCCATCTTGTTCTGGCGATTTTTTGATATCCAAAATCTTCCAATCTTGAGTTGGAACATCTGGATTCTGCCACTTCCGGTTCAACTACCCGCGGTGCTATTACTAAATTTTTAAATGGTAATGATCTTGTTGTGACAATATTTGGATTTCGAAAATTTGAACGATGTTGTTGTTAATCCCAATACCTTTTAATGTAATTATCATATCGATGCAAAATGCACAGGGTTTGGTTGGCTTTAATATGAAACAGTTTTGCTTTACTTTTGTCCGTGATTCTAGCAAAAAATTGAGTGTAGCAGGCATTTGCCATTCAATATTCATATATGTAGAAAGAATCTGAAATGAAAATAAATACCAAATGTTGAAAGTTCTGGAAATTTTTCGAATGGCAACACGAAGCATCTTTCTATCCGTATAACTTTCGATGAAGCCAACGGATAATTTGACATCAAGCGTTTTTGGCAGACTTTTTGTTGCAGTGCTGGTAAAATATTGCAGCCACTGAGCATTTTCATCATTTATGTTATAGTAAATGCTGGTTTCAAAACTTTTTTAAGATAAGCATCCAATAAAGTAAAAATTCACATAAGTATTAATTGTTTTACTTTGCTAAATTTTCCATTTCATTCGAGTGGAAACCCTGAAAACTTTTCTACCCCCTGAGTTTACCTTAAAACGGTATATGAGAATGTGTGGTAGAATATGAGGGTCATTAGAACTAACAGCGAAAAAAACCAATTCTAATAGCAGATGACAACATCACTATTAAATTTAGAAGCGAATGCTACGAATATACCTGCTATTGCTATTTAAATTTTCATTTTCAACGCCAACACGTTAAAGATAATATAAATTTCAATACAGGTGAATATCCGTAATACTCAGCCTGGCGATAATTTTAATCTTGCATCAATTAATCATTAACATCGAAGCACACACTACAAAACGTATTGTTTCACTTCAATAGCCATATTTAGTTTGTAAAGACTTATATTATAGCTATGAACATTATTAGAAATTGGATATATGTACGCCTATATATGGGCTGTCTCGATAATGGGTTCTAAGTAGAAGGCTGAAAATACAAAGACTCAATTTCTCAAAGTACATCATAGTGTGGTTTTCAAACGAACTCCCATGACAACTTCTTTGTCTTCTGATTAGCACTTCTTGCGTTCAATACAGATTCAGTATTCTTTTTTCCGTGTCACAAAACCATATTAGAAGCTCAAATTATCTTTTGACAGCTTTTTATATCATAGTGGGACTTGAATATTATGTATCAAATGCATGCTTTCTTTACGACACAGCTTTAACGGTTTGATTTGATATTATACAATATAAAAGCAACAAACGAAAGTCCTTGACTGACTGCTTCTGATTATCTAACAAGTAGATAAAAAATTAAACGTACTCTATTTTGCTCATCCTAAGCATTTGGATTTCCTTATGCGCACAAATGATTTCTTGAAATTGCTTTCGTTATCAAAACTCTCAGGCCAAGGCTAAGGAATCACTCAGAACACGGTCCAATTTTAAAACTTTCAGTAACCACAGTGACCTATCTCGACAGTTCTCTTCAAAAGATTCACCTCATCATTCTTCAGATTGTCATATTTGTCCTTTGCCATGTATTTTGCCTTCAACTATAATCGGGCAAAGGAAAATATTATTTTGTTCTTGCTAGTATACATGTATTAAAGGAAGATAAATTTCCTATCATCAAAAGCATCTTTTCGCTGAGATAGATGAAAAAGCTATTTACCACATTCCAATCTTTGACGAGACTCTATAAAAAGAGCACTTGTGATTTTCGTTTGCTTTTCTGGGTAGTTTTATTAGATCAACATCAAACCTTATCACTCTCAAAGGTACTTTCGTTCCTTGCGAATCCGAATGAGATGCTATTGAGTGACTAAAGTGGAAGCAGTATGCAAGTGTCTTTCTAGGAAAAAAATCTCAAGACATTGAGAGATTCTATCCAGGTGACTTTTGAAATCCTTTGAGTAATAATTTCCTTGATCATTCTTCGATTGACAACTATCTTCGATCTAGCATCTACCAACTGCAGAACTAAGATTTTTTAATATTAACAAATGAGCGGTGAAAGGGAAAATTATATAAGTATATAAATGTCAGAGAGAGCTACGAATTTATGCTTCGTCATCACGTCTGCATATCTGTAATAAGCACGTTTCAAACTTTTCATTTAAATGAACACGACGACGCTCTGAAACCAAGTGTGGCGAAAATCACTATCATAGGTGGACAATATGAATTTTTAATTGTCTCATATAAAAGCCTGCCGCCGCATCAAGAATCTATCGAATGAAAACCGTTCGATTTCCTAAAAATTGAAAGAACAAATAAAAAGTCGAATTTTTGTTGCCATTGAAATTGAAAACAGAATTTAAATTCACGAAAAGAGCACACATTTTGTTATTTCCCTCTTTTTTGTTCTTGTCGCAGGACTGTTTTCCTGATCATCCCCTTCAATATGCAAAATCAATTTTCCAAGCGACTAAGCAGTGTCAAAACGATGATGAAACAATAAAAATATGATATCGACTCGACTCTCTAGTTTAGACTTTCAGTAAATTATTTAAATTTATGTCGTAAAAATTACGAAAACATTTCACTACGATTTAATCAAAACACGCGTATGTAACATAAATGGGAAATGAAGTCCGCGATGAAAAAAGAGGAATATACCGCGCGATGACTGCCGCCATCTCAATCGAGTTGAATAAACTCGACTCGTTCAGGATTTTATGAAGCGGAAGAAAATCGCTAATGCGTAACAAAACGAACGGAAAGCATGCGAAAAGAGTTATTTTAGAAATGTTGGCAAAGAGATCAGCAGGTTTGCAAGTGTTTGTTTTAGACAGGCTGATTAAAATTTTGGTAAATTTCCATTGAATATTCATCTTGAGTGAACCAGAATATTCTTAGGATGTAAATTTTAGTACTCATTGCCTGTGAATTGCTTTCAAAATAGAGTTTCGATTTGAAGGGAATTCCTTTCAAATGTAAATTCTGACAGTGCCTGCTACGAGATAACATATCGAAGAATTTATTGTAAAATTATCCCTAATAAGCTTGGAAAATATTATGCAAATACAAATATAAGTAGTAACACAATATGAGTACACAGCACACATACATATGCACACAAAAAATGTGTACAGGAAAATATCAACGATTGTCAGGTCATATTTCATAATATTAAACCCATGACCAATTTATTCAAAAAATTAAATGGAATTAATTTGCAGCTACAAGGCGAAGTGCTCAATTTGATCGGAATAAAATCTGTTTATTTCGGTCTACATAAAGAAAATAAATCACTTTAGGATAGCAGAATTCCGGTCGCAACGAGTTCAGCCAGTTTCCAATCTGGCCGGACCTGTATAAGAGCAGTTAAATATTCTTTGATGAAACAAAAGTTTACTGTTGGCACCTAGAGTCTTTGCGCAAGGACTTTCTTGAGCGTTTTCAAGATATTTTGTTCTTTAAAGTCTCTAAATGGTGGTCCCTAACTTTTTTTTTAAAAACATTGAGACAGCACACGGTTGAAAAAATGGTGTTATTTTGATAAAAAAATAAATGTATACATAAAAATCCATCTAAAAAAATATCAAATAGATACATGCAAACAATATCAAACTCAAACTTTAAAGTTATAGTTTTTATAAACAGTTTATATAAATGTTTTCGATAAAGCTAAAGATAAACATGATATAAAATGATTATAAATTTGTTTACCATGGCAAATATCATATTGATATAAATTTTACTATGCCATCTAATAATATAATCTATCAAATCGATTCGCATGTTTTATACTGGATTTTTATATCTGGGAAACGCTGAAATAAGAAAAGCAGTCTTAATTTGTTAATGAATATTGAAAATAGCATACAATTTGCATGAACATAGAAAACATAGCTTTCCAATTATGTTTAAGTGTTTGTTTGTTTCGTGTTTGCATCCCCTAAATGCAGAAATTTGTCATGAAATTACATTTGGAACCACTTTCGGTAATGCGATTAAGGCTTTCACGTAAAAAAGTAAAGTCAATCTTAAGTAAAAAAGAATTAACAAGTGCTTAATTTTGCAATTATATTTTATTCGAGATTTCAGTATATTTCTTTTACATACATATATTTAGCTAATTTAACAGTATTAAAATTCTCTATAAAATGAAGAAAGAAAATATGAAAAGGTTAAATAGTAAGGTACAAGTAGCGAAAAGTATTGTTTCACTTTCTGAAATATCTATTTTACGGGAAAAGATTTAGGCTTACATTTTATTGTACGTTTTTTTTTTCATTCTTCGTAATGCTTATTTAATTATTATGTAGTACTTATCCGTTTTTTTACAGTATGCAGCCTCATGCGTCGAGTAATTTACTAGATCTTCTTCGTCAATAAATATTGGCTGAATTTGCAGCTCTTCTTGGATTTGGTGCTATTGATGAAAATCATCAAATTCAAGAAATTTATATTGACGAGTCATAATAGTATATTTGTTTTGGTAAGAGTAAATATTCAAAATTTTTAATATATTAACTTCTTCGTCATCAACTTTCGACATGAATAAACCTCTTCAAAAATGGAAAAAATTACTTTAAAATGCTACTTTATAATAATTAATATCATCATCACAGCTATCAATTCTCTCAAGAAATGGTGCATGCTCTTTGTATTTTTCAGGCTTGATTAGATTCTTTTTTCTATGTGAGATCGAACGGTATTTATTAAAATTTTCCCATGTATATACTTTTGGTGATTACATTAAGAGAATTAGTTGATTATTTTAAAAATTTTGGATGATTTGGCTCTGATATGCAAGTATACATTGCATCTCCGGTAACTAAGCTATTAATTAGATTTTTTTAAAAATCCTTAATCTCAGTGCAATTTCGAATGAAGATCTTTCATTATGCTATCATACTTCGTGCTGTTATCTTATATAAGTAGCTTTGTATATACAGCCAAAGCGATCTAACATTTGAATCGTACTCAATGTTACAAAGAAAATGTAGTTTTAATACTAAATCCAGAGCGTGTAGAAAATCAAAAGATGACTTCAAGGGTATTATTTGACTATCATTCCAGTAGAATTTTGTAAGTAAGTTTCATTCGGCGATCCTCTCTGAATATCACATATAATACAAAAGTAAATGATAAATTACTCTCTTAAACTGAATGATTCTTTCAACTGCATTTTGGTCAGACAACCTATTATGCTTTTTTTTTACCGCAACGAGCGGGAAGCAAAAGCTGCAGGAGATTCAATATTGAAATTGTTTGACCATTCCAATCTATGCAAAAATTATTATTTAATGTAATTATTTTTTATTTTTGCGTGAAAATTGGACCGATTTCTGCATTTGAACGTTTTACAGGCACTACACATTCATTATCACTTTCAATTTTTACGCCTTTTTAAATTGAGCTTTCAGAATAAAGTCTGGATGACTCAAAAATTGACATAAATATTGCATAAATATATCCTCTTTTATCTCCACTCCAACTTTGTTTCTAAAACAGAAAAAATCGCTAAATGGAGCATTAGTAAAATCAAAAACTGAAAGAACGAAATCTTTGTAAGACAAGCGATTAACACCATCCGACGTACACTTTTTAAAACGCTGAATTTTTCTAATTTTGGGATATTCAACCGTGAGAAGTAGCCCTTCGAAAAACATTTCACTTAAAACGGTCAACTATCAAATACACAAACTACGTAATTTGCACCTTCTAAGTACGCCATGCACAATCAATGCTGCAGTTTATGCGTGCTACATTTTTATGCCAACCTGGTGTAAACTTGATGCTCAATGGGCCATTCCACACTTGTATTCTTGATGCACTCCTCAAACCGGTTTTCTGGGCAAAAGACGGAAGAATCAAGGGGAATTCTCTACAAAAAGTAGAGAATTCCCCTTGATTCTTCCGTCTCTTGCCCACAAAACCTACTTTTTGTAGAGAATTCCCTTTGATTCTTCCATCTCTTGCCCAGAAAACCAGTTTGAAGAGTGCATCAAGAATACAAGTGTGGAAAGGCCCAATATGTTACAAATCTGCATTTTTCAAACGAAACGATATGAATTATATGCGTAGAAGTTAATTAATATTACTCATATATAAAATCAACAAGCAAAAGATATACATTTTAACAAACGTAATGTAAACGCTATAGATATTTATTGTAAAAATGAAATTGATTTGCACAGATGCATGATAAATATATATTTTTCGTATGAAAATTAACTATAAAAGCTAGTTTTATCATAAAAATGCGAAATTTGGTATAGATCAATGTTATAAAGCCGCATTTATAGAAAAATAATGGATTTTACCCCAATATTTTCAACCGTGCAGTGTTTCAAATTCAGGAGAAATTGATGAAACTGTCAATAAAGCTTTCTAATCTAACTTCCATAGTGCTAAAGTAACATCAGTCACCACTAGCCAAGACAATGAACTATTGTCAAATAATATTTTATTGCTTCCGCTTCTTCCTATCTTGAGTGATCATACCGTGAGTGATCTAATTACAGAAAAAAAAGAAGTCATCTCCAAATAGCAGAAAGGGGTACTTGCACCTTCATCTCTCTAGAAATATTGAACCGAACGTTCAAAAACTGGCTCGGAACAATCAAGCACAGCTAGCCCACTGACATACTTGATTGTTTCATTAATGGGGCATTTCACGTGAAGCGGACAAAGAAAAAAAGTCGAGGTTCTGGATTTCGTTCAAATTGCGCATAATGGTACTTCTAGATGATAAGAACTTGGATACACAATTTTTGGTTTCTATGAGGTTTATTAGCCGAGCTATGGGCTTTTGAAAAATGGATGAAATTGATGGAAGGTTTTTTTGGAAACGGATTCTAGGATTCAAAAAAAAATCTACAAAACATTAAAAATACTGATTGGTGTAGAAAATTAACTGTTCATTATTATTTTGAAATTAGATTTGAAAACCGGAAGTAACAATTTGTGTTAAACCGGAAGTAACAATTTTATATATTTTATATAACAGTTTTAATAATTTGGACCAGGTTAATTTTGCTTATTTTTATGACAAAACAAAGCTTAAAGTATTCTTATTTTATGATTAAAGTTTTAGAATGGGATAAGTTTAGGACGTACTATTATGCGCAATATGAACGAAATTCAGAACCTCGACTTTTTTTTGTTGTCCGCTTCACGTGAAATGCCCAATATTACTCTTTATGTGCAATATGTTTGCGTTGTTTTTTTTTAATTATCTAATAAACATTTCACGTAGAGCAAATAGACCCGTACATGTACAAATTCAAGTCTGTCACTATGGATTTGAAAGGCTGTACTCTAGACAATACATGCGTATTCAAAGGGAGGCCATACGAATTAAGTATAAAACGCCCATAAACTGTCAAAGTTTTTGGCACGTCTTTTTTAAGGCGCAGCTCTTTGTTTGCACGGGAAATGAATTTGTCATATAATTAGAAGAATCGGATTTTTTCATCTAATGGCCGGTCCAGACGCTAGGTTTTGCACAACGTTTTATTTGTGCAGTCAAAACGTTGCGGATAACTATGCCCTATCAACTCAATTATCGCTGCAACTGTACCGTTCTCAAAGTTACACAGTTTTCCTATCCACACGCAACGTTTTGTCTGGTACGTTTTAGATTGGGCAGATAAAACGTTGTACAAAACCTAGCGTCTGGACCGGGCTTAAGATAACGCCGAGGCCAAAAACTTTATCAATTCGACCTACTAAAGTTACGGTCAGACATCGCTACTTTCTGCGCTGCGCAGCACAAAAAACTGCGTTGGCAGCAAGTAGCGATGTGTGATCAATGTAGAAACCTTGAAAACTGCTCCTGCAGCCAGACTGCGGTTGCAGCTTGCAGCTTAAAAAGTAGCGATGTATGAACAGCTTTTCAATGAGTTGCAAGTGCAGCAAAAAAATATTGATTTGGTTGAAACTTTGCTGCGGTTGCATCTGCAGCTTTTCGTTTTGTTATTGCCGATTCAATTAGTGCAATGAATCGTAGAAGTACGGGCCGTCAGGCTACGTAATCGTTGTCGCTGTGACGTCATGGCGTTAGGCCATTTTGCCATTTCCACGAGGCAGTGCCGACACACACCGAGATTTCGCATGCGGTTTTTTCGCTAAAATATGAATAAAACGTTAGTTTTTTGTGCGTGGACGCTTTATAATAATTGCCGTGTTCCATTTTTACTAATTAGTACTTGCAAGTACTTGGGAGTAGAGCACAAAAGGAACGCCATCTTCGTTCATACGAGCAGATTATAATCAGTCAAATTATATGCAGTTTTCAAATGTAGAGCAGTTGAAAATAAAGGGAGAAAACAACGAGTATAAACTACCACAATCGATAAAGAATATAAAAGGAACTAGCAGAAAATTACATCTTTTAACTTTCCACACATTATGAGGGCTATTTCTAATTTCCCAACTACCAAAACATTCAACATAACCATGAAAAAACCAAAACCATCTATTGACAGCTAACACTACCAATGGCAACTAACATAGCCACCTCACGTCAAAAAAAGGCGTAACTGCTCATGAACTACTCGCGAACGAGAGCGCGAGTAGTTGGAAGTAGCCAGAAGTACTTGCGAGTACTAAATAATAATGGAACACGGGCTATAATATGTAGCCATAGCTTTCATTTTGTAACGACCAATTGCATCGCGATAGTAAATCGACACGGAACATCACATAACCTAACAACAACTGATAAACATTTCGTAGCGATTTTTTCCAATTATACCAAACGCACCGCATTAATTTCTGTTTTAGCTGTTCACTAGCACTGTTCCGCATATAAGTTAATAATTCAAACGCGGGTTTTATGTAAAAAAAATATTTTTAAGGGCAGAGCCCGTGTTTATTCTGATAGAGTTGAAATTAGACTGAATACAATTGTAAATTCTTAAACTAAAGTGAAGCGTCTAAATTGCAGCGACAGCATTTTGAATCTCACAGAATCGTGGTTTCATGTCGCGATGCAGCCCTTGCGTCGGCAGTTTTGTAACGTGGGAAGATGTTAACTGATACCATTATTATAGAGATAGTATTTGAGGGCACACGAAACAGGTACATTAAAGATTTATAACTGTCGCCTTTTAGGATAAAAAGAAGACAAATTATAAACATGATAGCATGTAGACATATTGAAAACAATTTTACCTGCAGCCAAAAATCGTAACGTTATGACTAATCGTTCACTTGGGCTTACTGATTTTCTTATCCAAGTGTTTTTTTTCTTTATTAAAGGAGTCACCAGTAGTAGAAGTTCATCAAAATCAGTACCCGATATTCTCAAAAAGTTTTTATAGAATGCTTCGTCACCTAAACGCAATTCATTTAACAAACAATGGGCCTTTTTACACTTGCATTCTTCATGCACTCCTGAAACTGGTTTTACACAATCAACATTTCCACACTTGGTGTGCATCAGCAACGGAAGCGTTCATATACCGATTATGCATATGAATGTGTGCGTGTTGTTGTTTTCTCATTTCGACTTGAGTGTTTCATGAAAAATTCCTGACTTGTGAACTATGTTTATAGTTGTGTTAGTGATTTGCATCAGTTTCAATCAGTTTCAAACGTTAGGAAAAATTCTCTCCAAGTGCATCACTTTTTGTAGAGATTTCCCCTCGATTCTTCTGCCTCTTGCGCAGAAAACCGGTTATATGACTGTATCAAGAATACAAGTCTAAAAAGGCCCAATGCGCAGCTTCATAGTGTTCTCTATTTGCGATCCACGTCCTCACCCAACAGCTTCTGTTTTTTTTTTCTTTTTTCTTTTATTCAAAACTATAACTAAACAAGCCGCAGCCAACACTTCTGGATCATCGAAATACATAGTAGTAACACAACTGGTTGAAACTTCCTAACAAACTAAATAGTAAAATACTGCAACAGAGGTTGCGCGCAGCAAAAACTGCGAGTTATGTGTGAACACCTTCGCAGTTTCCTTCGCAAGAAGTTGCAGCTACCCGGTTGCGCGCAGTAAAAGTAGCGGGTTGCACCCACTATGTGTGAACAGAGTTAGCAGTTTTTGCTTCTGGAACCTAAAAACTGCGCAGTAAAAGTAGCGATGTCTGACTCAAGCATAACTCGTTCCCGAGAAAGTATGTATTATGTCCTATCGTTTTTTGCGGAAAAAAACTTACAGCTTGGCACTTCTCAACATTAATGGAAAGCTTGTTAAAAAAAAGTATCACTGGTTAAGCTTGTCCAGTTTCAACCGGAGAAATTATGCATCAGATTTTGATTGAGTGACGTGATACATGCTCAGAATATCTGCGTGCCATAAATGGGGTAAGTGGCGTATGGGGGTAAATGAGGTCTGCTTATCTCCGTATGAATATACTGACCTAAAGAAGGCCAAGAAGGCTGCCTTGCGGTACACCATAGAAAGCCAAGATTCGGGAGGATTCAATTGACGAGGTAGAAGCTAGACCAGCTGAGTAAGAATTGAGCGTATCCGAATTACCGTAGCTTTGGAATCAGGGTAGGTTGGCAGGGCCGGATCTTCCTCTGGAGCCAATGGAGCAGCTGCGCTGGGCGCAGGTGAAAAGAGACGCAAATATTTCGATCATTGTTGGTTCATAATAACAAAAATATCGAAATGCAAAAAAAAATCAAAGTCCATTCTATTCAATTGGCAGTTTATATTCTTATTTGTTTTATTTTTTTTCAATGTGAACTTTGTTCTCACAGATCGTTATATGCCTTTTAAGTTTGAAATCAGCCCTATTCGCATATAAAATTCACTTGCTGTGCAACAGCAAAATTTTCAAACACGATCGCTGTTTGGGGCGCAAAAATTGCATTGCGCACTTCACAACTTCACAGCATTGATTATGAACGAATTTAGATTACTTCATTCTACTCATTACTTTACTTCCTTGTTTGCTGCATTCCCCTCCATTTGTGTTTTTTCCACATCTCCAAAAAATTCAACACAAAAATCCACAAGAGCAATTGCCCTGGCGCGAAAATCGATATTGCTCCGTTCACCACTTCATTTCGTATGAAGAAAGCAAAACCATCACTACTCGCATTATGCATTTGCGTGTATGATTTTGGTGCGGGATGAATTCTAGCACCAGCGGTATAAATGTTTTTCGAGTTTATTTCATTTTCTTAAGTCCGTATTCTCTCATTCTCTGTTGATTTCACATTCTAATCTGTACTGAGCTGCTGCTGAGTGTGTAGGTTGATAAAGCAAGTTGATATCGGCAATAAGCAGGTTGATATCGGCAATAGGCAGGTTTATATCGGCAATAGGTATGTTTCCGCACTTTCAGGTGTTTATTTTCCTGAATCATTTGGTGGGTGAAATTCATAAAAAGTATGGGAACGCTCTCATTGCACGTTCCGAAAATGGATAACCAAAAGTGTCAGTTTTTGGTTTTTGGGAGAACAATAGTGATTACGCGAAAATATTCGACCTCTATAACAACATTACGCAAAAAATATGCTGCCTGCCGCGCATATTTGAAAATATTTACTCGCGCCACACCGTCTGACACTTTTCAGCATTTTTCAGTAGCTCAGACCCAACTGAAATTTCATCGTATTTACTGAAAGAGGGGAGATTTTCAGTTTTGGGTAAAACGGCGTACGGAAACGGCTTCTTTGGAATTAATTGCAATTAATCGCATTTAATTGTAGTACGGGAACATACCTAATATCGGTGCGGAAATAACTTCTGCACCAGTGAAAAAATTCATATCGAAGTATGATTTTTCCTCTGTTTTCACTTCTTGTACACTTGTTCGTTAGCATGAACAAACTCATGCAAGTAGTTAGGCCATGTTTATGTGTAGATTTGTTGGTATATATGTAAACGCTAGTGGTAGAAGTTATAATCAGTCTTCCGATTTATATTTTTTCTTTATTAGGGAAATAATTTTCTAATAATACACTTTCATTTTGAGGAGCAAAATTAATTGTGGAACTTTCAGTTTCAAAAGTTACCTGAAGTACGTTTGATATGGGTCGTAGTGAATTTCAATTATATTTTAAAGTTCTTTGACTTAAGCTTGATTGTTTTTAAGCTTAAATGATATTGTATAAATAGTATTTGCGCTCGTTTGTCAATACTGACTCTATATTATTAATTCAATTTTTAAAAAAATGTAGCAGTATGAACTAAGTAAATTCGCGAAAACCATTTCATCAACCATAGAACTCGTGGATTTATTCTAGAATAGTGTTTCAAACGTGCGGAATGCTGTGTTAGATGAACGTTCCCTTTCCTTTACTGAATCGAGAGGAATAGCCTTTCTACAAAACGGGATGATAAACTTCGAAATAATTTTAGTCCATGCTGTTCCGTTCCAATGTCAAGAGAGGTGTGTAATTTTCAGCTGAATCAGAGCTTAGTGATCCGTATTCATGGCTCACACTAATATAGCAAATAATTACAACTATTCTACAGAAAGGCCCAGTCCAAATTAAAACATTCGATTTTATTCGATTCAGTGTCATTAAAAATACGAGCGCTATCAAAGATTGTTGGAATCGCTATCAAAGCGCTATCAAAGATTGTTGGAATAATAGCAAGACAGCTGCTAGGCCATGGCTGGTTTATATTTAATGCAAATATTTTTGTTGCTTTATATTTTCAACTCAGAAAAGTAGTCATTCATTTTTTAGTACAGGTTATAGGGACTGGGGCCATTTAAGTCGAACTATCAAGAAATATAAAACTAGTGTAGTTCTCATGACGAGTTTTAAGTAATAGATGGACATAGAGCTAGAATTGAGGACAGGGAAAACCATAGACTGTCTTTTACAAAATCAAATATCAAAGGAAACTGAGCACTGGAAAAATGTTTTAAAACGTTTATTGATTATCGTGCGATTTCTAGCCTCGCAATCTTTAGCGTCCAGAAAAGGCTCAGACGCATTAGATTAGCCTGATAATATCCATTTTCTCAAGTTAGTGGGAGATCATTTGAGGCGGATCCAAAGTGAAGGGGCCCGCTACTAATACTTGATTAGATTTAATTTATAATTTTATTTTGATGTTTTGGATTAAGCAATTATTTGTTTTACAGAATGTGTTGGGCAACTATAAATTAAGCTTTGTGTATCAAATGGGGAAGCTTAAAACCATGATACAATGAAAACAAGATAATCCATTGCGCATGTCTATGTCTATCTTTTTCTCGCGCTGGTGACAAAAATGAGTGATTTGCCTTTTAGCCAATGTAAAATTCGGCAACTTCAAGGTAAGCGTTTGGGACGTCAATGGGGCGATATCGACATTTTGATGATTGGGTTTAAAGGGTCAATATGTTTTTTTAGATGTCCTTGAAAATCTCGAAGAAAAAACTATTATACGTAAACGTTATAACTATTATAGCAAAATGATGGAAAACTCAATAGCTTACTTTTGTAAAAAAGTTTTGAAATGCACACATTACAACGATTTATTTAGAGCTTTTTATGAGCACAATGCTAAATGCATTTACGCGCGATGTTTGAATGAAGATTTTTCCAACCCGATAGGTTAAAATATATGAATGGACATTGAGTAACTCTGCTTTAATGAAATATGTATGTGCGTATGCATATCGGAGCAAAGCTAATGAGCTATTTAGGGTTTCAGGTTGTTGAATTATGTGCAAAGTATATATGCATGATTAAATTGCTATTTAATAATTTTGTTGATTAAGGTTTTTTTGCGAGCTGCGTTTTCAAAATGTCGTTAATATTGGAAACAAGATTTATTTTTTGATTGCTTGGAAGAATTTGCGAAACCGTGTAGTATAAAAATGTTTTATCGACATGGAAATAAGAATTTGAATGTTCACCGGAAGGAAACCGATCTTGGGTGAAATAATTAATAAAGTTGGTGCTATAATGCAGATTTATCCAGCGGGATAGGGTAATAGATGTATATGTGCATCGAAAAATTCTGCTTTCGTGAGATATGTATGTGCGTATGCATGTAGGAACAAAACTCATGAGCTGATTTAGAGTTAAGGTTTGTTGAATTACGCGCAAAGTGTATATGCATGATTAAATTGATATATAACAATTTTGTTGCTTTATCGTCACAGAAATAAGCATTTTAAATTGCTACCCGAGTAAAATCGATCGACGGAGCCAAAAATTAACATAGCTAATAGCATATACGGGTATTTTTGACGTTTGATTAGTTTGACTATGTAATGCGTGCAATATGTAATGAAGTGAAACACTTCCCAATATTATTGGGTATGTTGGTGCATAATAAAGGATGTGTTGCATTTGGGCTCATTGGCACTTTCACAATCCAAATGGTTTTTGGTTGATTTGGAGCTGTAATTTTTTTATTTTCCTGACAGATATTTAAAATTATGGCCTATAGCTTCTGATTTAGCCACCTCATTTGAACCAAATTCACGCAGTACATGAAGCTTAGTCTAAGATATGTTTCATAGAAATTTGGCTGAAAAATTAGTATAGAGTCACCAGCTATGGGAATTTTTGGTCTCCTTAATATTGTAAATTTACTCAGGAAAATAAAGGATTTTTCCTTATAACTTGTTGCATTTCTAATCCTGTAGGAATTTCGTTGACAAATCGTGAAAGGATTGACAGCTGTGATGAATTTCATAATTTATTGACATTTCTTTATTGAGCGATGTTGTCATAAAATTTCCAAATGGGAATGATCCTGCAATGATAATTAACAACAAATATTTACGTTTCAAAAATTTAAAAAGTTTGAACGGTGGTAACCCTAAAATTATATTCACTCCGATAACTTGCAGTGCAGCCATTCAATCGAAACGAAATTCATAGGGTGGGTTTAACACAACGTGAAGCAGCTATGGTGCTAGCACATGATTGCCAGCACCAGACAATTCCGTAAACATTGCACCAACAGATGCTTCCATTTTGTATTCATAAGCAAATCATTTACAATAAAATAAGCAACCGATATTTAAATTTTCCGAGTTTTAGAATTTTTTGGATGGTTACCCCAGCCATAGTTTAATCGCTGAAACTTTCGATGACATCCTTGTATGAAAACAAAATTCAAAGGCTAGGTTGATTAAGCATGAGCATTTTATCGTATACTTATTGCTGCTGTGTTGGACAAAAATTTTGCCAGCACTGAACATTTACATTATTGGTGTTATAGAAAATGCTGTCAGAAAATGATATTTGTTTCTTTGAGTAAGAAATGGTTGATATGATACTACAAAGAAGTGTATAACGCTTTCACACATGTTTAAATCCCTCAAAGACAACTTCTTCGAAAATTAGTTTTCTATCGGTTCTGATGCGCTAAACTTTTTTAGTTTTGTTTTTAGGCTCAAAACTCATGTTTTTTCAAATGCGTTATTCCTGCGTCTTATCGCAGAATCAGAGCTGGCTGTGTTATACCAGATAATAAAATTAATGTCTGAATTATATTTTCTTAAAAAAATAATTAAGATCTTTTGAAGCCATTGCTTCTGCTAGATATCCTGATTGATTTTTAATCCACGAGGGTTAAAATAAGGCTGAGAACCACCTGTGTCACCTACGATTAAATAAAGCTTAGCTTTGCTATCAAATTTCTTCTTAAATTTATATTTCATATTGATCTAAGAAAGCTAGCCTAAGAATGATAAATGTTATTTCCGGAAATCTGCGATTTCGAAGAGCTAAAGTAGCTTTCATCATCTAAAATAATCGATTTTCCTTTAAAATTTGTGACCATCCAACGACAATTTGATTTACAAATTTTTATTTGAGCATCTGTAATAGATGGATTTTTTTTCCTCTTCCAGGCTTTGATTGAAATCGATTTCAATAATAAAATTATTTACTGTGTAATTCTGACTAGCGATATCTTTCTGCTCAAAATTTTTTTTAAATTTCATTTATGTATATATATTAGTGATTATAGCTGCTTTTGGACCACTTCCTCGATTTCTTTCAATTGTTTCAGAAATAATTATTGCATAAATATCTTCAAAGTGCTTCTCACAATATGATTTTTGATTTCAACAAGTTTTAGGTTTCAACATAAGCAATTATCAAAACTCAATTTCACAGTGCGATTACACTGTTTTATAACTTTAACCAACCCGAACCTGAGGTGCTTGATTCTTGATAATTTACAAAGTCTTACCTTCTCCCTCTGTAAAACAAAAGATTTAGAGAAAAATTAAATTCCGCCTATCTTATTTCAGAAAAGCTACGCTCTGTAGAGTAGCATATTCGAATTTTCTCACCACTCACGACCGTCCAACTTATAAGGAACAGCATTTTCCACGATTTTCTTTTGTAGCCAACGACAGGCCACGGAGAGCAAAAAATTAAACGGGACAACCAACCCTGTCGCATAGAAACCACTTGGCTTGTTGAATAAAAACCATGAACTCACAGCCACCCTCTTCATTCAGCCACACTATTAACGGCCCACTTAAGAGATGGGTGGCGAACAGTTGGAAGGAAGAGCCTGTTGAGCCAGACGTTGACTGTTGCTTTGCTGAGCACATGAGAAATCGTTTCAGAGCTATCTCATTCACAAAGGCGCCACGAGTATACCTACGAAAGCCACAGATCTCCATCACTCGTAGAAAGAATTACACCCGCACGCCCTCAGTCCTTGTGAAAACAAAGCATGCTGCAGAGATGGGCAGCAGAGCGAAAGGTCGGAAGAATGACACAAAAAGTATATTTCTCTATATGATCTGCAAAGCTGCTCCGCATAAAAGTGCAAAAATAAAAGTTGTTTGTTGTTCCGGGAAACAAGTGGCCCGGCATCCATTACAGAAGAACAAATTCCGCTGAAATTGTAGCTAATGAGAAGGACATTCTGAAACAACAAGTTTGTGCTCACCTGCTCCGAGTTGCTCGAAACAGAACGTGGAATCCTAGCAACTAATGAAGAAGTGAGTGGCTTGGATATACATATGTACATACGTAGAGGAATCTGGACAATCATCAAATTAAATCATTATCCTTATGTTATTCCACTTCACTTACTTTTTCAATGTGATACTGAGAGGATGGCATCCCCTACCAACGGCGTTTTATTCAGACACTTTTTATACTTCAATACGATTCGCAGATGATCCAAGTGAAACTTTATCATGGACTGCTTGTATTTATAGCTTTACAAGAACGTTATGCATAGCCGATATGTATGTATGTATGTTCCAAATTGTGTGAACAGTAGTGTAGAGGTTAAAAAGTATAATAAATATACATATATTATTTCCTTTGAAATAAAAGAATGTATTCAGCTTATATATGTTTGTTTATTTTAATTAACGAAAATCCATAAACAAAGAATATCGAAAGAATATCAAAAAGATAGCAGCAAAGTAGCATTTGACTTTCAAACCGTATGAACCGTTTTCTAGTTGACCATGGGTTCAATATTACAATAAATACATCAAAATGAGTCTGGATCGAAACTATAATTTCGGCGTAAGAATGGGTGAACTCACTCTTAAGGTAGAAACACACTGCTGTCTCGTCACGTGAGCTCACACCTTGTCACGTCATGCGTGTATATGGAGGCATGAGCTCACGCTTGGAAACACACTTGTGTCATGATTGCAGCTCACGTGAGTTGCACTTAATTTAAGTTGATCGACGAAAACTGGCTAAAATTACGATTTCAATTAGAAAATGCATATACAAACACATATTTGCACTTTCGCCATATACGACATTCAAAAATATACGGTACATGTTAAACGTGCTGTCACGTGAGCTCAAAAATCTAAATTTGCAGATGGTCGAAAACGTGAGCTCACGTGACAGCACTTGAGTCCGAGTGACGTGACGTGACGTGCCACCAGTGTGCTTCTAAGCATACAAAATGGTACTACAGATCTATGGCACGTGAGGTCAGCTGATGTGACGGCACGTGAGCTCACGTGACGTGACAGCAGTGTGTTTCTACCTTTATAGTCCAATAGTGTCCGACCAAAGGTTCGATTTCAAATCTAGTGCCTCCCGAAAAGCAATTAAGTCTCACAGTGACGAAATTGGATTGCTGTAGGAGAAATGCCAAGTAGGTAGCCAAAGAAGCAACACAAAAAGAGCTTAGTAAGGGTGGTGCAAAATTTCGGCTGACAGGCAGCCCTAAGAATAGCCTTCCACCTCATATAGATATATGGACCTGTGTGAACCTCAACTGGCGTCAGTATTCCGCAGCCTTTCTGCTATATTTTCATTAAATAGTAACTCAAGGATTAGTCTCAATTATTAGACACTCTGGACAATGCATACTCCGTTTGATTTCAGTAAGTTAAAACGAAGAAGTATTAGCTCAATTTTACTGACATTCACATGCAAGCAGCATTCCCAGCTCGGGCAGGAATGTGCATATGTCAAAAGAGTGATTTAGCCTCTCTGAAAGCGAACACAGATACTTTCTTGTATTTCGTCCCCATAAACAGTCACTTTGCAGCCAATACTATCTGGCCTCATTAGAAAAAAATTTACCATTATTTAACTTAGCAAGGGGAAAAGCAAATCATCTTCTGCGGTGCCCGTGTTGACTCCGACGTATGTGAGGATTCCCTAAAGAAAAAGATCCCACTCTATTCTGTAGGAGCTATTCGATAAAAGCTATCAGCTGCACATGAAGATCCAATCTTTTGTGTGCGTCCACAATTGCATCAGACCTGATGAAACTGAAAGCAATGACAGGCGACAAGTCTATATATTGAAATACATTTTTTTATTTGCTCAATGAAGACACTAAGAGCACTTGCAACAGATTTTTTTTTCGCTGTTGGAAGGTGGAAATCTGCTAGAAGATGTTTCATGGCTCCGGCCCTGAAACATGCCGGATTTTAACCAACTAAAACCACTTCCTTCTTCTTCCACACTCCCCACGGGACTACTTATTCAGCATAACTTTGTGTGGGTGGATCAGCCCTTAGCTGCTTCTAAGTATCCTTTCTTCTTCCTTCTTTCTGTCCCTTTCCGTATCACCCAGTTTGCGGTGAATATGTTTTAGTGCTGTTTCGACGGCATTCCATGCAGTTTGGGATTTCAGCATGCAGTTTACGATATTTACCGCTGATATCCTTGTACCTGATACCGTCTCTGAGCTACTTCTACATGCATCAAAGCGCAGACAGCTGAACATAACGTGTTCCGCATTCTGGAGTAAATTTTTGCAGACTGGACAGTCTGGTGAGGCGCCGTGTCCAAAGCGATGCAGATAATACCGATAACCGTCATGTCTGCTCAAAAGTTGGATTAGGTCATAGCTTGTTTCTCCGTGGCTTCTTAAAGCCCATTGCACAACGTTGGACATTAATGTGTGCCTCCAATGCTCGTTTTGCGCTTCTTTTCTGCAACTCTGCCATGAGCGCATTGACACTAGTCTTTAAATCTCCCGCGTGCTTGCTGTCCGTGATTCATTTTTATAAAGTCGAAGCGTTTCATCCGCAAGAATTTCGATGGGCAGCATACTGGCTATAACACACGTTGCCTCGTAAGACGTTCTTGGAAAGGCGCAGCAAGTTTGAAGTCCAATCAGTCGGTAAGCTGCTTGCATTTTTTGCCGATTTTATTTTATTTGCAGCGCTGGTGCCCACACTGGTGCTGCGTACATTAGAATAGAGGTCACTACTCTTGAAATCAGTAGCCTTCGGCTTTGCTTCGGGCCGCCAATACTGGGTAGCATTCTAGCGAGTGGTGAGCCGACAACGGATGCCTTCTAGCCTGCTTTCTCCAGATAAGAATTGAAGCTCAGTTTACTGCCGATAGTTACGCCTAGGTATTATATAGCAGGCTGTATCACGATGTCAATATCGTCAGCGAAATTTACCACCACCACATTTCTGGGTGCTCGTTGCCTTTATATCCCGTCGTACATTACGTTCCAAAGCAGGGGGCCAAGGACAGATCACTAAGGTACTCATTCCGTTACTAGATAGAGTTTTGGTCCTTCGTCTGAGTCGTAGCATATGGTTCTTCCCCTGAAGAAGTCAACGATCATAGATGCCAAATAGCCTAAAACCCCACTATCGACCAGCGCGACTACAATACGGCTCCACCTCGTGGATTTGAAGGCGTTCTTTACGTCTAACTTGACCACGGTTCTGCAGCTTCTTTTATCTCTCACGTTCATTGCCATGTCCTACACCATTCTGATGGCGCCTACAATTGATCGCCCTTTCCGAAAACCGAACTGCCGGTCCGATAATCCGTTTTTGCTTTCCGACAGCAGTCCTTTGTATATCACCTGCTCGAAAAATTTTCCCCATCGTATTTAGCTGGCATATATGCCTGTAAGATGATGCCTTCCAAATAGATTTATTCTGCTTGGGCAGAAAACCAGTTCCTGTTAGTCCATTGCTTGAAAAATACGCCTTCGCGCAGGCACATTGTGAAGGTATTAGCAAAAATATTTGGTATCCTCTTTACCGGCAGCTTAAGTGCTTTATTCGGTACCGCATCCAATCCGGGCGCTTTTTCGTCACCGATTTTTCGTATGGCTGCCAATACTTCTTCTCTGGTTACTGGCGACACGTTTTGAGGGCTGCCTGTATTACCCGTAGGCTATTGCCTCGATTCCATGGAAATAGCGTTATGGAGCATCTTCGGGCAATTTATTTGAGGAGAATTCTTTCGCTTTATTATAGTCATAACGGCTTTGTATCGGCCTCGTTACACAGTTTTCTAAAGTGCTCCTTCTTGTTCTTAGCGATCGCAGGTTGTAGGTTCTTCCGGGTGTATTTGTACTGGTTCTGCAAGTTCTCGATGTCTGGAGAATTCCTGCGGTGGTGGTTATATCGTCTAGCTTTAAGACATTTTTGCCGAAGCTCCTTAATTTCTGCATACCATATCAGGGGGTGGAATTTCCTGGAAAGTTTCTTCGTTTAGCCCTTTCGATGAACAGCTAAACATGTTTTTTCTCTGCGAACTTGCACACATTAGCTGCGTTTTTGTATGCATCCGGAGTGATGCAGGATAGTGATTTGCACGCGGAGCAACAGAAACATCCAGAGCACGAACACTTGTGAATTCAGTGGAGCTCGTACTCGTGCACTGTGTGGAACGTATTTCAATAATTCATGTCAGCTGAAACAGTTGGCTGCAATGATAAATTCCCCAAAATTTCTTTGTCAATCTAGCAGCCAGTAAACATTGAAACGGATGAATATGATTAAGAAATCAATTCTATCATCAGAATTCTCAACCTATGAGTCAGAATATTCTCCGATAATAATAAATTCATATTATTCTAATTGTTTTCATTTGTTATATCGAAATTTGAATTTTGAATTTTGAACTGACAAATGTCTGACAAGCTAAGTGTTGCCAACCAATTAGGAATGAAATAAACTCGCATGCTACTCCGGATTGTATTTTTATGCATGCAGAATACCTACTCCACTCAGGATGAAAATAAAACACCGCTATCGTCCCCATGTTCTGTTGTCCGACTGTCTTGTCTTTTGTGTCATTTTGTTTATGTAGTGTACTCAGTTTTGTTGGGTCCCAACTCAAAGCCGCTATCTCCACCCGGATTTGCAGTCGCCTTAATGACCTCGTGGTAATCTATGCAGAGCAGGGAGGCCGACGCGAGGGTTGATCACCAGCCTTCATGGGGCTGGATCTCAGAGCCAGGTCAGCGCTAATCGAGAACAATATCAACTGAACCTGCACCACCAACTCAACGGTGCGGGCTTCAAACGTACTCTGAGACTTACCAGGTTTTAACGGGACGGGGACGGCATGACATTAGCCTGGAGCCGTTCACGCTCGGATTTTCTTCCGGCGGTACCGCGCATAAATCGACTAGGTCCAGAATGTCATAACCGCTAGCCCAGATACATTTTTCGCTGATCATCGGTCTTGCCTTAAACCATTAAGCCAAGCCAGGTCATGCCATTAAAAAGCTTCGCTGTCATTGCCAGAAATTCCAATCATCAATCACATCGTAAAGCCATGAGAAAAGCCGAGTCGTACTGGTTGTTGTTGTTGGGCCATTTGGCGTTACTCGAGGTGCATCGCGAGGAGGCGACCCAACATTACACCCCTAATTGAGATATGCTACACAGAACACTGAAGTGATCTTGCTTCAATGTTCAAACTCGTGGTTTTCGCATAGATCTACTTAAACACTTTGCCTTAATGATGCACACAAAAATTGTACAATCAGTGTATTCAAATAGTATCGCGGACGCTGGCCCAGTTCGCAGCATCTTGGTGGATAGAGAAATTAAAAAAAACCCTTACCCGATCCACCCGCTGAACGACCCGAAAATCTTTGCTAATGAATGAACTTAATACGCTGCAAAATTATCCGCGTCTCCTGTTATGTTACTGTTTCCCCTCATGATTTATCTGTAGATTCTCTTCTGCTCCTTTTCTTACGAGCCGCTACCCTTAGGAATTGAAGCATTTTCTGTTTTGTTCACATGTACATATGTACGGCGTAAGCTGTTGTGATGTTCATGTGGGGAATAGAATAGTAGGAGTTACATTTATTCGTGTGCAATTTTCCCCAGATCGGTTTTTTGTGTCTGCTTTGGGTTTGCTTTCCCAAAAGACGTAGTTTTTCGGTTCCGGTGCTTTGGTTAAATGACCTCTTGATCGCTTTGGACGCCTATGTTGACGCTGAAAAGTCATCCGCGTCTCTATTATGTTTCTGTTTCCCGTCATGATCTACGTTACAGAATTTGTAGATTCTGTTTTGTTGGCATGGTGTATGTACGGTGCAAGCTGTAGGAGTTAAATTATTTCGAGTGTAATTTTCTCCAGATCGGTTTTTTTTTTGTAAAATGAGTTTCTCGGTTCAGGTGCTTTGGGTGATATGACCACTTGATTACTTTGGACGCTTATGCTGACGTCATTTCTATGTTAAATTTCTGGAGTGCTAGTCATGTACACGACAGCAAAGTCACATGAAAAGATGACACCTGACTCCGCCTGGGAAGATATTCGCATCTTCAATGCAAAATTCCATTCCCATGGAAACCCAGACGCGGAGTCAGCAAAAATAGATCACAAATAGTTGTGGGACACATGACTTCGCCCCCAGTTCCCAGACCGTTGTCGGATTGTTACCACATTGTGTAAAGAGCACAGTTTTCTTAACAGTTACGAATAAAGTGTCAATATATTGTTCATTGTGAAAAGTGGTGTTTTGGTGTTGTTTCTTAATACAATATATATAAACATACAAAACTGGCGCAGTCGACGGTAGGATTGTTTTAAGTTTCGTTGCGAAGACAGACTTAATAACAATAACTTAGGAAATTGCTGTTTCGTCGCGAAGACAAACAAAAACGCAAAAGTACTAAATAACCTACAGTTTCGTCGCGAAGACAAACTGCAAAATAAAATTAAATAAAGTAATAAAACAAAATATTAAACTGGTGTTCAAGTCGAAAAGACTGAATCGTTAAGCCCAGTGCTATTTAATATAATTGTGAACTTTGTGAAGTAATCGATTCGAACGAATATTATTTGTTTTGGGTGGACTTAAATCTTAATGTCCTTTTAAACACGTTAGCTGAGACTGGTTGGCGGCCCAAAACATAAGAAAGTGGCAGATAAAAGTGCATCCGAAAACAGAAAACAAAGGAGGGAAAGGAGTTTTAATTTGAACAGACTTGTTTTCACTGGCATTTCAATGGAGCAGAAGGTGTTAGAACTCGAAAATCAGCTTCGAATGAGGGAGGCTGAAATCGATCGTTTGGCAACAGCGGTACACCAGCTGATGGCTAATCAAGTTCAGAGCGACCAATTCAGTCACTTAACAACGGCTATCCAACAACTGGCCAACGGACGTCTTGATCCGAAGGAGCGCATATGGAGGGAAGTCCGACAGATGACCAATTTCACAGGATCCGGTGATGTATCTATTAACTCGTTTATCTCCAACGTTGAGTTCTATCTAAATGGACTTACTGAGGAGACATCGAAAAAAATGGCCACCAGAGCCATCTTCTATGAAAAAATTCACGGCGAGGCCAAGGACGCAGTGATTAACGTGGCAGAATGCGATAACTGGAAGCTCATCAAGGAAACGCTGAAACTTCGATTTAGACCAGATACTGAACCAGCCGATATCTACAGAAAAATCAGCAGCATCCGAGTCAGCACAGTAAGTGAATTAGTTTTAGAAGTACAGAAAATTAAGATTAAAAGCGATGAGCTCATAATGTATTATAGTGATAATTTATTTATAAATTTGAGCAACGTCGATTCACTTTTAACTAATACTGTGAAAGAAATGACGCAAGGCGTCCTCTTAGATAAAATTTATGAGCTCCAAAATATATCCGATGTAATTTATGTCATGCGAAGTAGACGTTTTGAAAATACTTGTATTCGGCCTGAGTTTAGGAAACAAAATTCAGTAAGATATTTCGGAAGTAATAGATCTAAGAATAATATAAGCCCGGAAAGAAAAAAAAATGACTCGAACAAAACTGAAACGCGTCAAAATCGGGATAACAGACATGACAATTCTGACGACAAAGACTACTTTAACCAACACAGACGAAACAACTACAGCAAACCTGGGTATAACAGACGACCAAATAACAACAATTCAAATCGATATAGAAAAAACCAATTTCATGATAGGAATGATAACTCTTACAATAACTATAACAACGGACAGGAACGTTACGATAACTTTAGACAGAGCTCCAACACTAGGAGACTGCAACAAGACGGAACTACCCCAATGGAAATAGATAACGTTCAGGCTTCTACTAGAAATAGGTTTAGCTCTAAAAACAGTAAAAATCAATGTACAGACACTAGCATACAAAGTACCGGGCACTGTGAATCTAATAGTATCAATCATCCGATAGATGAACAAAATTCTTCATTTTTTATCAATTAGCCTCGGATGAACTACCTTTAATAGAATTAACAATAAACCAATCTAAATATATCGCGTTAATCGATACCGGATCATCTTTTAGTATTATCGACGAAAATCTTGAAGATTTTCACAAAATCAATATAAAACCCTTATACTTTAGCACTATAACGGGGCGAGATTACGTATCTTGCGAAGTCCACACACATGCACCGGAAGAGTTTAAAGCACCGCCAGAAGCTAAAATTAAATGGAAGGTTAGAGATTTACAGAGTAGAAAATATGACTTAATAGTGGGAGTAGATTTGTTAGACAAACTGGGGACAGTAATTGATCTCGAGAAGAGGACAGTTACTCTTAATGGCGAAAAAATATCCTTTCTGAACAATCCATATCAAATTCATGAGATGTGTGCATTGGAGCAAGTTAATGTTGACTGTTTTAAGAACTTAAAACTGGCGCATTTAAACTCGGAAGAGTATCAAGAGATTAAGAAAATAATAAATCGGTTTGAGACTATTTTTTATAAAAATGGGGACATACTTACGAGTACTTCAAGCATCGAACATGAAATCCCAACGACGACGGACCAACAAATCAACTCTAAACTCTACAGATACCCGCCAAAGCACGAAGAAGAGGTCCGGAAACAAATTTTCGATATGGAAAAACAAGGAATAATTCGGAAAAGCAACTCGAAATATTCAAGCCCATTGATAGTCATACCAAAGAAGCCTGATAACTCTGGCGATAGAAAATTCAGGTTGGTAGTAGACTATAGAAAATTAAATGAGGTCACTATTGATGACAAATTTCCACTACCCAACATTGATTCAATACTGGACAAACTGGGGCGGGCACAGTATTTCACAACCATTGATCTTGCTAAGGGCTACCACCAAATTTTGGTAAAAGAGGAAGATCGAAAGAAGACCGCATTTGTAACTCCCTACGGGCTTTATGAGTTTATTCGTATGCCATTTGGGCTTAAAAATGCCCCAGCTACGTTTCAACGTTTAATGAATGAAATTTTGCGTGAATTCATTAACAAAACATGCGTCGTGTACCTTGACGACATATTAATTTTTAGTACGTCTTTACAAGAACATATCAAGGCTATAAACGATATTTTTCAAACCCTATAAAAACATAGGCTAAAAATTCAGGTAAATAAATGCAGTTTCATGCAAAAAGAAACTTCTTTTCTGGGACATATTGTTACCAAAGATGGCTTAATGCCAAACCCAGATAAAATTAAAGTAATTGAATCGCTCAAAATTCCGCAAACCGTGAGACAAATAAGGAGTTTCTTGGGGCTTACGGGATATTACCGTAAGTTTATCAGGGACTACGCGAAAGTGGCGCAGCCTATAACTAAATATCTTAAGAAAGAAGCAAAAATTAACATCAAAGACCCAAATTACGTTGAAGCTGTAGAAAAACTTAAAACTCTTATATGCTCACACCCAATTTTACGTTTTCCCAATTTTAATAAACCATTCCAGTTAACCACGGACGCCTCAAACTATGCGCTAGGCGCCGTTCTATCTCAAAACGGTCATCCGATCTGTTTCGCATCTAGGACACTCAATACACACGAAAGAAACTATTCAGCTATTGATAAGGAGTTCTTAGCTATAATATGGTCGGTCAGTTATTTTCGCCCGTATTTGTACGGAAACAAATTCACAATATTTACAGACCACCAACCCATTAAATACTTAAACGCTAAATATCAAGATAAAGATATATCACCACGCCACCAGCGTTGGCTCTTAAAATTGGGGGCATATCAATATACAATAGAATACTTAAAAGGGAAAGAAAATCGTGTCGCCGATTTCTTGAGCAGGGTCGAACCACCCAATAATATAGAATCTCAACAAAACACATTCATAAACAACACGCACTCTCATTCGGATTTGGAAGTTCTACTCAATCTTAAGGAGGAAGATGCTACTATGGCCACAATACACTCCGCTGATGAGGAGTTATTGGACCACATACCGATTAAAGAAGAGATAGTAAACAAATATAGAACACAACTAATTTTAACCAATAACAAAACTAAAGAATTTGAGAGATGCCATAATAACAGAATCATTTACATTGCCGAACATGATTTCGAAAATTTGCAGGATATTTTGCGGAGATATGTAAAAAGAGGATACATTGGAATCTATACGGAGCTGGATGACCACAAATACAATGTAGTTCAACAAAAAATTAGACAGCTATTTTCAAATGATCACCAATTACAATTCTTTAGATGTTCTTTACGTGCACGAGATATCAAAACTGAAACCGAGGCCGTCAAACAAATATCTTTGTATCATGTAAAAGAGAGTCTACATTCTGGGATACATGAGACATTCAATTCGCTTCGTACTAAAATATATTATCCGAAACTTTTAGAGATAATACAAATGGTTATAAACCAATGTGAGGTTTGTCAAGTGGTCAAATATGATCGTCATCCAATAAAACCAAAATTCCACCATACAGAAACACCGTCGGATACAAACCAAATAATTCAAATTGACCTATATTTCATTATGAAACTCACATTTTTGACAGTTATCGATAGGTTTTCAAAATTTGCAGCTGTTTATAATTTACCAGACCGCAATCATATCACGATCATTGAAATTTTAGAAGAACATTTCGCGAAAATAGGCAAACCTGAAAAGATAATTGCAGGGCATGAATTCGATGGCATTCAGATTAAGGAATTTCTCAAATCTGAAAACATTATCTTCCATTTAACAAAACCCCATAACCATACAGGACTGGCCGATATTGAAAGCTTACATAAAACTATTGCGGAAAAATTCAGGACGATAGCATATAGCACAACAAAATTTTCAGCAAAGCACACAATGCAAAGAGCAATAAGAAATTATAATGAAAGGTTCCATTCGTCAATTAAGGCTACTCCTAGGGATGTTCAAAACCGTTTAGTAGATTTCAATGAAATAAGGAACAATTTGGAAAAATTTAAGGAAAAATTCTTGGAAAAACGCAACCGAGACAGAGAAAGCTACAAAGAGACACGAAGTACTGGCTTTATTAAATACTATAAAGCAACACGATTAAAACAGCTACCAAAATATCGCAAGGCAAAATTGGAGAATGTACATCCCACAAATATCAAAAGAAAAAAGAAGTTCACGGATTGTAGTGACAACGTACCATTTTTATTAACCGAAGATGAAAATAAACTTATTGATAGAGCTTTAAATGGTGAAGAGGAAAATGAAACCCTAATTTCCAAATTCAATTTAACTATAACACGTCGTGATATAAACTCTCTTGCGAGTACGTCCTGGTTGAATGATAACATAATCAACTTTTACTTTAACCTCATAATGGAACGTAGTGAAAAATCACAGGGAGGATTACTTAAAGTTTTGACTATGAATACTTTCTTTATTCTCAGCCTCTTGCGTATGGGCTACTCCGCCGTACGTAGGTGGACCAAAAACACAGACATATTTGCATATGATATAATCATTATACCTGTACATGTAAATAATAATCATTGGTGTGTCTCAGTAATTAGTTTTAAAGATAAATCAATAAAGTATTATGATTCCTTAGGTGGTACAAATTTAGAGCTTTTAGACACATTAGAAAACTATTTGAAAGAAGAATATCTTGATAAAAAGAAACAAGCATTTGATTTAGGGGCATTTACTAAAGAAAATGTTGCTAACTGTCCAAAACAAATTAACGGGAATGATTGCGGAGTATTTTGTTGTATGATAGCGGAATACATCGCAAGAAATAAAAGCCCAACATTTACTCAAGAAACTATTCCTTTTTTTAGAAAAAAAATGATTCTCGAAATAGTTCAGGGTAAATTAGGCATACAAGTTTAAGAATTCAAATCATCTCAACTAAACTAACATCCAAACGAAAATAAATATTACTTTAGTTTTAACTGTATAAAACTAACATTAATATTTACTCTACGAATTCCTAACTTGCAGATCCTCACCGGATTATTAGTTATAGCTTATGTGATATGGACTCCCGTTCTAGCAACTTTAAATGTCAGTCCAATCAACGAAAAATCAGGGTTCGTTGAAATTCAGCTGGAAAAAGGTGAAATAGTGACAAAATCTAAAATTATAATTCACGTAATAGATACCGAAGAAATGTTAAAACTTATTCAGGATTTTAAAAACGCTTCACTCAATTTTAATGGGGACACATGACAAACAAAATTAAAACCTTAACACCGAAAAACCGACAAAAACGTGGATTGCTTAATATTATAGGCAGCGCAGGAAAATGGCTGTTTGGAACAATGGATGATCAAGACCGAAAGGACATTGACGAACATCTCCGAACTATAGACCTTAACAGCCACAACGCCATTTCGACCATTAACCAACAGGTAGACATAAATCAAAATTTTAGCGACTCCATAAAACAACTGCGTGATATAATTCAGAGAGATAGAGAAATCCTATTAAACGGAATTAATCGAATTACAAACAGTACATTTGAAAATGATATCTATTACGACCAACTTTTCAAAATTCAAATTTTCAAAAGTAGAATTGATCAAAGATAATGTTGTATCCCCAAAACATGGAATATTGCATCCGAACATACTTACTGATGAAGAAATTGTAAAATATAATATTGATGTGAAGAAATTACAGTACATTAAAATGGGAGTAACCAAATCAGAAAGTAACTTATTGATATTTGCAATAAAAATACCTATCGAATTTGTAAGCGTACAACTCAGGTTAATTATACCGATACCAAATCATGAAAGCAAAGAAATTGATTATGCGAAACAAATTGTTTTCACTTATAATAATACAGTATACAAATATGAAGATACCAAAACATTAAATGAAATAACTAAAAGTGACCATTGTATTTTTAAAGATAACTGTAAACTTATAAAAAACACAAATTTGGAAATTGTACAACTTGACAGACAAACCATTTTAATTAAAAACGCTAAAAATTTGAGTTTAAATCAAAACTGTGATGCCAGAAATTTTAAATTAACAGGAAATGTATTAATGCAGTTTAATAATTGTTCACTACAAATTTGGGATCATTACTTTTCGAATACCGAAGAAACAATTGAAGATCATTTTTATTTTCCGACCGATAAGCAAGCTCAAAACTTTTCAGATAAAATTACATTAGACATAATCAACTCAGACAACATAAAGAATATACAAAGGATAAATGAACTTCAAACACATAAAAATTTGTCATATGGGATTAATGTAACCCTAATTTTACTCATTATACTTATCATAGTTGGAATGTGCATTTTCTATAAAAGAAAACAAAATATTCATGTAAATTTAGAAACTAGAATTCAGGAGAATTCTCATGTAAAGGGGGGAGAAGTCATGTACACGACAGCAAAGTCACATGAAAAGATGACACCTGACTCCGTCTGGGAAGATATTCGCATCATCAATGCAAAATTCCATTCCCATGGAAACCCAGACGCGGAGTCAGCAAAAATAGATCACAAATAGTTGTGGGACACATGACTTCGCCCCCAGTTCCCATACCGTTGTCGGATTGTTACCACATTGTGTAAAGAGCACAGTTTTCTTAACAGTTACGAATAAAGTGTCAATATATTGTTCATTGTGAAAAGTGGTGTTTTGGTGTTGTTTCTTAATACAATATATATAAACATACAAAACTTGCTTTCTTTAGTATTTATAGTTTATATTAGGTGCGTTTTTTATGTTTTTTTTTTTATTCTTTTGACTTGATTTTTTTGTATTGTCTGTATTAATACGGTCGGTTGAAGATGGATAAAAGGATAGTTTTTAAAGTAAATTATAGCATACAGCTAATTAAAGTGAGAGCGTTTTGAATAGATTCTATTTCGAAAAGTTAATATTTACCCGTTTGATATGAATTTTAATGTAGAATGTTGATCTGATTGTACCATAGAGTATTTACTGCGGTAGTCTTTTTCATTGAGGATCTTATTGAGTCTTGGCAACCAAGACCACTAATTTCGCTCAGTCAACTGTTTGCAAAAGGTAACTACATTAGGCACTTTTATTGCAAATTATATGAGGATTTTATTTTTATTGTGGCGTTGGCTCTCTAATTTAATTTGCTAAAAGCTGCATTATATCCTCTACTTTGAGCTATTAAAAAACTTTGACCATTTATTTTGCCTGTAATATGTATTCAATTTAACTTTTTTTTATAATTTAAAAAAAATTAAAGAAATTAGTAATTTTTTTGCTTTCGAATAGGTACTATACATAATTTGAACTTTTGTGAGATTTTTTATATTAGTGAGTAGGAAGATCACTGAAACAAGCTATGCTTATCATTAGCTTTTAATGCAAACATGATCAGCATTGAAATACCTTATTGATTTTTTACACGATATTTCAGAAAAATCGCATGTGTAGTTTACTACGCGCTTCATAAGTATGCTTATCTATATTATATGCTTATATATTTTGCTGTGCTACCCTTAGTCTTAAAACTACGAGCCGCCACTGGTTTACTTACAAGTTCAACAATGGACAAATAATATTCTAATACCTACTGACGAATGAGGCTGGAAAATAGAAAACTACTTAAAACTAATAGAAATAACACAACCAGCAGCACCTAAGTATCAACGTTTTGAAAATTATGTTTTGCTCTTGCAAAACAGGATGCGGATCATCGTGTGGCTGCAGAAAAGGTGGTCTTCATTGTTCACCTGCTTGCGTGATTGGCATTAGAAGTGACTGCGATAATCACCCAGCAATTGAAGAAGATGAAGTCTTCGATACGCAAAATGATGAAAATTAAACTTTCTTTTTACTGATTTTCGAAGAAAAGGTACCCCTATATTTCTATGCAGAGTACATTTTTGTTATTAGTAAATAAAGGGAATATAAATCTACAATGTTTTATGCTTGTTTATGATAAAGAGTTTGAAAATTGGATCCTAAAAATAGGCAAGGATTTTTTTCAAATTTCGATTTGGCATAGCTTCTGACGAAACATAAACTATACACCCATGAGTAAAATGACTAAAACTATACACCCATGACTAAAACTATACACCCATGAGTTTTCAAGACTGTGTGGGCAACATTGTAACTACGGCAGGCACGTGAAAAAAAATCCTTTAAATCATCGACCCTCCTGAAATTTTTTTGCTTGTTAACAAAAAATTCAAATCGTTGATAAATTTTGACCTTTGTCCACCATGTCAATTTTCAGTTTTTAAAATTCCGAGCTGCACAAGAAGGGCAATCTATTACCAAATTACCAAAATTTTCAGCATTTGAAACTTCTGTCCACAAAAACTGACAGCCGGATTATCCGATCATTATGAAATTTAATGTTGGTATTAACTAGAAAAAGATTTGATACAAATAATTTTGGAACGCAAGCAACCCTGTGGCAGTGGTGCCATCTTCAAAAATCACTGTGAAAAAAACTGCTATTTAGCCTCTTAACTTCTGACTCAGCCGACAAATATCAACAAAATTTACAGTACTTGAACCTTACTCTAAGCCGTATTTGGTAGAAATTTGGTTGAAAAATTATGATAGAATTACCAGTTATGGTAATTTTTGTTACCAAAATCTTGTGAAATCTGATCAGCAAAATAATGCTTTTTCCCTATAATTTCCAATCCAGTCATGATATCAAAACAAAATTCATATTGTAAGTGGACCTTATCGTAAACCAAATGTCATAAGAATTTCGCAAAAAAAATCGTGAAAGCTATATTTTTTTCAGCTATAGCTATAAACATTTTTACTAATGTTCGAAGAAGAACATTAGTATTAAAATCACTTTGGCCAAAAATTCATATTTCTATATATATATATATATATATATATATATATATATATATATATATATATATATATATATATCTATCATCAAAAAATTTCAGTGAAAAAATCTCAGGAACGCGCCATCCGATTGAACTGAAATTTTCAGAACACATTACTGTTTATGCAGAATAGTGCCAAGTCTCACAAAAAGTTAATAATCTTTAACCCTTTGGCGCCGGCGGCCATTTTAGTGATATTTTTAATATACCTATTATTCCGTACACAAATAATTTTTGCAAAAATAAAGTTGACGAAATAAATTTCGAACGTGTTTTACATATGAATCGGATAATGTTTTGGAATTTTTTAGCCCCATGTGTGCGCTGGGTGCCGAAAAAGAGAACGGGAAATTGCGATAACTTTTGACAAAGCTATTCAATCATTACGAAATTTTCAGGACATATTGATATTAGTTAGTTGTAGATTTATGTTGCTTTTAATGAGCGTGGCAGCAACCCTGTAGCTAAAGCAGGCACTGAAAGTGAAAACCTCCAAATCATCGTCTCTCTTGAAAAAATGCCGTTTCTTCAAAGAAAAGCCACTCATATGTAAATCTTGTGCTTTGTTTACATAGACAAAAAATAAAATTTGATATGGTATAACGGGCACGCCTGGTAACCCTTACCCAATTTACCTATATTTTTAGCATCAAAAACTTCTGTTCGCGGAAACTCACGATCCAATAAGCAGAATTAATTGAAATTTGCAGAATGTATTGGTCTTAAATAGGACCAAGTCTGATAGAAGCGATTTTGAAATGCGGGCGATTCTGTGCCAGTGGTGCCATCTTGAAAAATCACTAAAAAAGATAACTACTTTTAGCCCTATAAATTCTGATTCAATAAGCCGATTTTGACGAAATTCACACAGTAGCTGAACCTTACTTTAAACCACGTTTGGTAGAAATTTGATTAAAAACTTCGGTTGGAGCTGCCAGCTATGATAATTTTGGTGTCTTAAATTTGAAAAATAAAAATATGGAAGTGGAAACATTCAAACCATCGAATATCCTAAAAAATGTCCATTTCGTACAATAAAACCAATCTGTATACAACACGTTCAAAGAAAATTTAAAATCTACACGTTCAAAGTAAAACTTTGGAAATTTCATGTCGAACCAGAACGGTAACCCTTTCCCAGATAACCTATATTTTTAACATCAAAAACTTCTGTTCACGGGAACTCACGAATCAATAATCAGATACAATTGAAATTTACAGAATGCATTGGACTTAAGTAGGACCAGGTCTGATAGAAGCGTTTTTGAATTGTAGGCAACTCTGTGCCAAATTATAAAAAAAAATTACAAAGAAAACAACTGCTTTTTGCCCTATGGAATGTGAATAAGTTACCAGATTTTCATGAAATTGACACAGTAGCTGAACCTTACTTTAAGCTCTGTTTGATAGAAATTTGGTTGATAAATTCGATTGGTGCTGTCAGCTATGGTAATTTTTGTGTCTTTGATTTTGAAAATTCGCTCAGGAAAATGAAACTTTTTGCCCTATAACTTCCAGTGCAGTCATGCAATCAATACGAATTTCATACAATTAATGGAACCTATTTTAAGCATACTTCAGGCCAATTTTGGTTGCAAAGCCACGATAGGGTTGCCAGCTATTGTTGGTTTTGTGTTTGTTTGCAATATCTTTATTAAGCGGTTTTATCGTAGAATTTTCAATTGGTAATTATGTTGTAGTGACAATAAACAGCAAATATTAAGCTTTCGATTATTTGAAAAAACTTGCTGCATGTAACCCTAAATTTCTTCACTCTCCTATAACTTCGAATGTAATATAACAACGTGAAGCAGATGTGATATATTCTTGGCTTTGATACTGGCGAAAGGTTGCCAGCACGAGTCGGTTGTGCTACTTTTGTATCAATAAATGCTTACAATTAGTATACATACCGGAAACATTTACAATGAACATAAATAACCGATGTTTCAATTCCCAAAGTTCTGCAAATTTTTCGGCTCGCATCCCCAAACACCAACTTCAGTTACAGTGCTGCAGGCACTGAGCATTTTCTTCATTGATGTTATGTGAGATGCTGCTTTCAAAAACTCATGCCAGTGGTAATATCTGAAACCTTCCACCATATGAGTTATAGACCAAAGTAAAACGTGGCGTTTGAAACAGTTTGGCCGTAATAAGCAGCTCATGTGGTGGAATATGCACTCAAAACCTGCACGATTCTTCTACTGTTCTTCGAACATTAGTATTTCTAGCGGTTCAGGTGCGCTAGAGTTTTTTTTGTTTATCAGCTATAACCATTTTTTGTATTTTTTTAGCATTTCTTTGCTAATGCCTAGTACTATACTCTTCGCGAAACGAATTCAACGGTAAAATCCCATACAAAAGAGCTTTACTGACGAATTGAAAAGCTCTTTTTGTATGGAATTTGACCGTTGAGTTCGTTTCGCGAAGAGTATGGTACTAGGCATAAGCGATTATGTCATAAACTTTGCAAATGGGAATGATCCTGCAATGACAACCAACAACATATATTTAGGTTTTAAAAATTTGAAAAGTTTTGAGGCTGGTAGCCAAAAAATTCTTTTCACCTCCATAACTTCCAGAGCAGTCATTCAATCGAAATGAAATTCACAGGGTGGGTTCGACTTAACGTGAAGCTGATGTGGTAAATTTTCGGCTATGATGCTGACCCAGGATTATCAGCATTAGACATTTTCGTAAATATTGCACCAACAGATGTTCACATCATATATTCATAAGCAAAACAATAACAATAAAAATAAGGAACCAATGTTTGAATTTTCCGAGTTTTGAAAATTTTTCGGATCGCCGTCTCAAACATCGTTTAATCGGTGAAACTGTCGATGAAATCTTCGGATGAAAACGAAATTCAAAGGATTGGTTGATTTTAGCATGAGCTTGCTATGGTAGACTTATAGCTGCTTCGTTGGGAAAGTGCTGCCAGCTCTGAGCATTTTCATCATTTAAGATATACTTGGTGTTTGTTGGTTTGGGTAAGAATTGGTTGACATGATACTACAAAAAAGTGTATAACGGCTTTGCACATTTTTGGTCACTGAAAGACAATTTCTTCGAAAATCAGTTTTCAGCGGCTCTGATGCGCCAGAGTTTTTTTTTGTATATAAATTTACACATTTACACAAAAATTTACACATTTTTTACAGACAATTTACATATTTTATGTATTATTTGTCACATTATGATGCACATAATTGCTTTAATCTATTATTTCCTACAAGTATTGTTAAACAATTTTTAAATTTTTTTTTATTTAAATGTCTGCTATAAAATAATGAACAATCCACCATCAATAAAAAATTTCTAAATTAATTTCGCATGTTAATTATAGAATAAGTATTGTATGAAAAACCGATATATTTATATGTATATAATTGTGTCCCCATTTCAAAATGTTTCAGATTTAAAAGAATATAAAAAACAGAAATGAAAAAAAAATCATCTCAATCGAAGCTATGCTTGAGGATTCCTGAAGATGACCTGTTTTACGTATTTATTGGTGCGACTATATGGTATCACGGAGCAAGGGTGCAGAATACAGGGCTTTGTTATTAGAGATACAACCACTTGATGGTTGTCTATGTTCTAAAACTGTAGCGCTTTTCGCTTGTTCGAAGTAAATTGGAATACAATTCTATGGTATGAAATCCTTACTACCAAACTCATTTGTTTACAACCTTACATCTAAAATATGTATATCTTCTGAAAATTTCTACTTAATCGGAATACTGGGACCGAGAAACAGAAAAAGTATTTCGATTATGAATTTTCTTTGAAAATCAGTAAAAGAGCTTTCACATGCAAATTCAATTGTAAAGCAACTTAGACATCAATTCATTCTAAGAGTCATTTTTTGACGTTCGCAAAGCAAAAGGTTCTATGGCTTATATTTTCAACCACAATATCATTGCAGCACCCCTTTCGAATCACAAACTAAAACTTAGCGGTGTTCGCAAATATTTTGTTGATTGGAGTCCTTAGTCTTATCAAAATAAAAATGTAATGCGAGTAGTTTGTCCTTGTATTTTATTAGCTTTGAAGCCATAACTTTTACCATGATTCCGTAACAATGATAGCAAGAATCCTATCTAAAAGTGTTCCTATCCTATCCAAAATTCTGAATCAACCCTATCCAAGGTTTCATAGCTATATGCATGTCCGAACACTTAAAGTAATCATTAAAAATGAGAAAAAAGCATTCAAGTCAATATGCCCTTGTCATTTACACATTCCTTTAAGTGCTCAAAATTTTTAACTTCTGGCCATTTCTTCGAAAATTCGGAAGGCTTAAATTACAATTTCTCAAATTTACTTAATTTGTTTTCCGGTAACCACTTGCTCTAATGGCACTTCGGGTGGGAAAGAATAAAGAAAAAAAACCAGCACAAAACAACGAAAATCCCATAAGAATTGCTTACTCCTTTTTAAATTACATCACGACGGGTGGAGTATTAAAGGGTCAGGACGAAAGCCAATAAAGCGGATCCAGAATCCTTGTCACCGATCCTACGTGTGCTAGTCGGTTGGGCTGGGGTAAGAACAACAAAAAACACGGCGAACACGAAAACTAAAAATATGTAACAGTCAGCGTACGAAGATTTCTGCTGGCGTAGCTTTGAACATTTTCTCCCTCAGAATGTTTTCGCATCGTATAGCGGCAGCAGGTTTAAAACGACGGGGATGCGATGGAACTATGTTCTTAGTCTCGTAGTAGTTTGCTGAAAGCGACCAAGACTAATCCAATGTTTACGCGAGCTAAAAGGAACATTCACTCACTCGTCTGTATCTCGTGCTCTGTGTGTTCTGTTCCAGGGATGCGAAGGTTGACAATTGACAAATGTCCCTGTACGCGAGAGCCGTTTGTTTTAATTTGCCGCCCGCTGGTAGCCTCCTTCAAAAAGGAAATGAAGTCGACTTTGACATTAATTGGCCGAGCGATTGTAGTAAATTGTCGCTATAGACTTGCCACGTCACTTGTCCTGGTCCAACTTCAGCTGTCCTGTATCACTGTTCAGAAAGCGACGTGCTGCTCCTTGTATCGTTGAAGTTTCCTACGTTTCCTACAACACTTTGTTGGGTCAGGCTTTTATATCTGACTCGGATAGCTGGTGTGCACGTTCACCTTTTAAATTCCTGCCATGAATTTCTTATTATGTGCTGGACTCAATTCGCAATGAACTTTTCTCATATTAGCTCACATAGCCATTCGTTAAAATGGATATCACTTAATTCGCTATCACTTAATTTGGGACTGTAATTTAGATTTTTCAGCGAATGAATTTGATTGGCCATTAAATATTCACTAGTAGTCACGGTTTATTGCGGAATGGAATTTTTATTTGGAATGAAATCAGTTGAGTTTAGATTATTCAAATTCTAACGGAATGATATAATTTTAAATAAAATTCAAAGTTGATTTTAACCACAATAAGCGATACTGAATAGATATAAAACTTGTTGGTGTTGCTGGTAGATGCTAATTTAAAAACCGAGACCTAATTAGCACTACTGCCATCAAAAATTTGAAACTACACCTTTCAAAGGATTAATTCGGTTTTTGGAAAAGTTTCACATCTTTGTGACATTTAACAAAGGCTGTTTAGTTTCAAGCTAGCTCTGCTGTATTCTTATAACAGTCAAACCGTAGCCATTTTGAGATATGCCTAGTAGAAATTTTAAATCTCTAATCATTTCTTACTAGCTAATTCTAAACACAGGATACCGGCTACTTCCAAACCTCCTCTTAACGTAATAACATTGTAACTGGCTGAAAGTGTTAGATATTTGAGCCTGATACTTTCTGGTCACCTCAGAAGAGCCCGCATATCTTCCAATAGTCATATGTATGAGTCATATTTGTTCGAAAAGAGGTAAATAAACTACCATTTTATTTTTTACTCCTGAAACTATATACAGTTAGTGATTTCTTACAGTTAGTGATGTAAAGAGAAAGTGAAAAAACGGTCAATACTAACGAGTACAAAAGTCACGTTCAATACCTTATTACTAACTAACTTCGACGAAAATTCATATTTCTTTATAATAATATATATATATATATATATATATATATATATATATATATATATATATATATATATATATATATATATATATATATATATATATATATATATATATATATATATATATATATATATATATATATATATATATATATATATATATATATATATATATATATATATATATATATATATGTATATATATATATATATATATATATATATATATATATATATATATTTATATATATATATATATATATATATATATATATATATATACACTCCTTATCACTTGAATATATATATATATATATATATATATATATATATATATATATATATATATATATATATATATATATATATATATATATATATATATACACTCCTTATCACTTGAATATCCCACTTGGAAAATCCGTAATAATTCTTCCATTGTTTTTCCGAGAATATTGGCATAAAAATCGTGAACACATTGTAGACCGTAATGAACATCTACCTGGTGTTGGGATTTATTTCACGAAAACTGTGCCAATAAAATATGAGTAACGAAACAAATGCATTTTTCACCGCGTCAATAGAATAGCCCACTTAGTATTTGTCTGTACTGTGTGTGGAGTGTATCAATCTGCGTTTAGTATTTATTTGAGTTTTTAAATTTGAGGACTTTTTCTATGTTAAAATTCATTTTTTGAGAGAGATCAACGTGTTGGTGTGCAAAATGGGACGCGGAAAATCATTGAGTGATGAAGAAAAAACTGCAATCTGTGTGAAAAATGGTGTGAAAAATTGGTTCAAGTCTTTAATTTTAAACGTTTTAGACTGGCCTGCAATGTCACCCGACTTGAGTATTATTGAAACGTATGGGGATACTTAAGTCAAAAAGTTTACGAAGGCGGAAGACAATTTGACCACCAGGAAGAACTAATAGCCGCCATGCAAGAGAAGTGGAAAAAATTCCAATAAAGTACCTGCAAACTCTATACAAAGGTTTAAAAATATAATTTTTGAAGTAATAAAAGCGAAAGGGGGGACACATCCTTTATTAAGAGAAGCAAATTTTCTTTTTATTTTATTCTTTTCGGCTGTTTTTGCCACCTGCGGTATTCTATTGACGAGCTGCAAAATGCCTTTTTTTCGTTACTCATTTTTTATTGCCACAGTTTTCGAAAATTAAATCCCAATACCAGGTAGATGTTCATTACGGTCTACAATGTGTTCACGATTTTTATGCCAATATTCTCGGAAAAACAATGGAAGACTTATTACGGATTTTCCAAGTGGGCTATTCAAGTGATAAGGAACGTAGATATATATATATATATATATATATATATATATATATATATATATATATATATATATATATATATATATATATATATATATATATATATATATATATATATATATATATATATATATATATATATATATATATATATATATATATATATATATATCAGCAAAATGATTAAGAGAGATAATCTCTGGAGTGGCCGATCTGATTGAACTGAAATTTTCGGAGGACGTAGATGTATATAGTAAGTAGGTCCACGATTTACTAAAATTCAGATATCTTAAACCTTTTGGCGGCAGCGAGTGTTTTTTGAGGTACTCCTATATTTCCAAGCAGTGTAAATTTTTATCAAAAAAAATGATTGAAAATAAATACTTTTTATGTTCTAAGCTTGTTTATGATAAAGAATTGGAAATTTTGACCCGTGTGTGGGTGCAGCGTGCCTAAAAGTAGGCAAGGATCTTTTTTTTCAAATTTTGATTTGTCATTACTTCTGACAAAAACATTGCATCATCGTGAAATTTGCAAAACGTATTGATGTTGACTAAAGTTTAATACATATGGATTTTCAAGGGAGTGCGGGCAACCCTGTAGCTGCGGCACGCTCTTGAAACAAAATCCTTCAAATCATTGAACCTCCTGAAAAATTTTTGATTTTCGACAAAAAATTCAAATCATTGATAAATTTCAACCTTTGTGCATCATGTCAATTAGAAATTTTTAAATTTCCGATTTACACAAAAACGGCAACCCATCACTAAAGTACCTATATTTTCAGCAATCGAAAGTTCTGTTCACGAGAACTGACGACCAGATTATCCGATCATAATGAAATTCACAGAACATGTTGATATCAACTAGGACCAGGTTTGATTGAGGTGATTTTGAAATGCGGGCAACCCTGTGGCAGTGGTGCCATCTTGAAAAATCACTGAGAGAAAAAACAGCTTTTTGACCTATAACTTCCGATTCAGCCATCAAATTTAAACAAATTTCACACAATATTTGAACCTTACTTAAGGTAACATTTGGTGAAAATTTGGCTGAAAGGTTAGCATAGAATTGCCAGCTATGGTGATTTTTGTCTCCTAAATCTTGCAAATTTGCTCAGCAAAATAAAGCTTTTTCCCGTATAACTTACGGTGCAGTCATGATATCAAAATGAAGTTTATGCAGTAAATAGATTTTGATGTGAGCCAAATGTCATAGGAATTTCGTACAAAAATCATGAAAGGGCTGCCAGCTATGACCATTTTTGTAATTTTTTGGAATTTCTTTGCTGCGCGATTATGTCATTAGATTTGCAAATGGGAACGATCCTGCAATGATAATTAACAACAAATATTAACGCTTTAAAAATTTGAAAAGTTTTGAGGGTGGTAACCCTAAACAATTTTTCACCCGTGTAACTTCTGGCGCAGTGATTCAATCGAAACGAAATTTATTGGTTGGGTTTAGTTTAACGTGAAGCAGATTTGCTATATATTTTGCTTTGCTGCTGACACAGGCTAACCAGCTTTAGCCATTTTCGTAACTATTGCATCAACAGATGCTTCAAATAACATACTCATATGCAAAACATTTGCAACAAAACTAAGAAACCAATTTTTCAATTTTCCGAGTTTTGAACCTTTGTTGGATGGCAGCCTCAAACAACGGTAACCGCTAAAGCTTTCGACGAAATCCTCCGATGAGAACGAAATTCAAAGGATAAGTTGAATTAAGTATGAGCTTGTGAAGGTAAACTTAGTGCTGCTTCGTTGGGAAAATGTTGCCAGCACTGAACATTTTCATCATTTGAGTTATAGTTGAGTTCTGTTGCTTTGAACAAGGAATGGTTGATATGATTTTACAAAAAAGTGTATTACGTCTTTCCACATTTTTTTGTCACTCAAAGACAATTTCTTCGAAAATTAGTTTTCTAGCGGTTCAGGTGCGCTAGAGTTTTTTTTCTATTTTCATCCCAAAAAAGATTTTTCTTCTTTGAAGAGAATGTCATATTGACTTCTTTCGACTTAATAAGATAGAGCGCAAATATTGAGAGCATATATACTATCAAATTTTCAGATATAATTCAAAAGCATTCATTTGGCAAACATAACAAAACATGAATGATTTTATAAGCTGTTGTTATTTTGTAGGCTAAGACATTTCATAAATCAACAAAACGTATTAAGTATGTGATGAACATTGGAAGCATATATACTTCTTAGATAATTACGTAGTTTCCTATTGTACATACTTAGGAAAACTTCAGCATGGTACTTCGAAATGCCGGTATTCATCACTATCCTACTCAAGTGGCTATACTTTTATACAAACTACAGGTAACACATATGCTTCGGTGCCTGGAAACCTCAGCAAATTGAAAGCAAGCTTTCATTTCGGCACGTTAAGCTCTTTAAGACTGACGTTAATTTGGTAACCGAACCAGGCCACGTTCACCCTAATTTCGTACGTGTCATTGATATTTGGTAGAAACTGATGAGTTTCGGTAAAGTGAAACCGTTTTAATTTCAATACTCCTGCCGGCTAAGATTGTCATGGCGTCACAGGCACACTTCGGGAGTCGGTAGTAGGAATAGTTGGGTACATATCGATGTAGGTGTCATGGCTGTGTTGATGGAACAATCAACAGAATACTCAGGTAGATGATTGTGATTTTCTGCGAGCAAAAATGTGGTCAAAGCCACAGAAACCAATTTTTCTTCATTTCCTTCTCCTTCTTAAATTCGACGAAGATCTCCAGGCTACATAACACCACTGACAGATAGACGTCAATTTGATTTGGTCCACACGCCTGCCGGCTTCAATCAATGCAACTCTAAATTTATACATGTATACCATCCTGAACAGTACCTACTATAGTTGCAAAGCCTTTTAAAACCATCAACCAGCATGGAATGACTTGTGACCAAAGATAGATGCTCATGGTAATGACTATGATTTCACTGATGATGACATAGCATTAATTTCCAAATGACGTTTCAACCCTTCACCAATTCGGACAAATAGTCAACACAAGTGCGGTGATTGTCGCCAATACAGTCTGAATCTCTGACCCATTCCCAAAGTTACTATGCTTCAACTCGATTGTCTTTTACGGGCCACACTTCATTTAACATTGTCATCAAGTTACAGTAAAACTTTATTTTCCGTATTTGTATCTCAATTAAAATTCGAAATGACTTGACAATTTGCATAGAATGTTCAATAGAGCATATCGACGTAAAGGCGTCTGTCGTCTTCGTCGCCGGCATGTTGTTTCAGTTTGGGCATTAGCACGCACTAGTAATGATCATTTCTTGTGTTGTCAAGTGAATTTATTTTTTGACAGACAGATGTTTGAATTGATTAAGCTCCTTTTATTTTGAAATGAAGTAAGAAAGCTGGTATTTATTTATTGATTGTTTGAATGAAAAAAAATCCGAATACTATATTGAGGCAAACCAACCCAACCTATTCAGTAATAAAAACATGCAAAATTAACAGTTCTATCTGAAACAATAATAGGTCTGTTCGCGTACTACGATTAGTTGCAATTAATTGCAATGAAGCCGTTCCCGTACTCCGTTTTACTGAAAACTGAAAATTTCCCCTGTCAGTAAATTTCAGTATTTCAGTTCAATTTCAGTTCATTTCAGTCTGAGCTACTGAAAAATACTGAAAACTGTCAAACGATTTCTAGGACGCATATTTTTATGACGATAACTTATCACCGCTTAGGACAACTTTATAATCAATATTGTTCTCCCAAAAACCGACAACTGAGACTTTTGTTTGTCAATTTTCAGGAAATGCAATGAGAGCGTTTTCGTACTTTTCATGAATTTCCCCCACCACATGTACCACCACACAGTTTTTATTTCAGAAAATTCCCCCACCACAGTTTTTATTCCAGAAAATTCAGTAAAATTCAGTGACTCAAAGTACGCGAACAAACCTAATGGGTCCCAAACAAAAGTAAAACTGGACTTCCAAAAACGTAAAAATTGGATAGTTTCAAGGCATGATACAATGAAGACAAGGTAGTTTATAGGCAGGGGCGGATTTGACCATTTTGCCGCCCTAGGCCTCAGAAATATTTGCCGCCCTTTTTGTGTATTATATTATATGTAATAATGCGTGATTTTTCTTCGATTTCCTAGAATACTTCGCTGTTTTTCCTTGCGCCCGAGCTCACAAAAAAGGAATATCAGAGCAAAACCGGCACGGGTTCGTTCGTACAAATTCCCTATTATTGCGCCCTTGCCACACAAATGCACCTTTGCATCGCATATAATTCCAACGTCTTCGCTAAAAAGTCTTCTGATCACAAGAGATTTTTGATTTTTGTAGCAAAGGTTTTTTCTAGTCTCTCTTACAAAAGAGCATACGGAGCTTGAAGTGTTTTCATATAATGACTGTTGACTAGAAAAAAGTTTTGCCAAACCATTCGATTTAGTGAAGAACATCCTTCATTGCAAGATGAACCATCAGGGACATCAATATTGTATAAAGAACGTCATGCTTCAGCTTTTTCTGATAGAAGCTTCTAATTTAATGTCTTACTAAAAAAAAAAGTGACAAGGAATAAAATAAGCATTTAGATTTGCGGCGCAATCAAGCAATCATGCAATCAAGCATGCAATCAAAAAGTTAGTTGCTTAGTAATTAATAATTTGAAAGTCTTAAACATTTTCCTACACTTCCTAAGACTACGTGAGAGCGCTGAATGTTTCGTTAAATTTAAGGAAAATTTAGAACCACAGATCTGCAAATTCATAACGAAGAATCTATAAAAAAGTTTTCGTAAACTTTTTTCTGAACACATGAGATGATGGCGAAGACGTTATATGTTTACATGGCTGAGAAAACATACCTGTAGATTATATAGATGCTATTTCTTACGACGGCATGTATACATTCAGGAAAATGAAGTAGAGTAGAACCGAAGGTACACACAGACCACGCATATTCATGCGAAGCATAAACATCTGGCGTTATAAATATATGATTCATTTAATTTCGACCTGCCTGAAATCAGTAGCCAAACTTTCAGAAGCACAACAATCTCTATCGCGGCAATTCTCGGCTTCATAAATTGATTGTTTTCTGATAGCGAACTACTTGACTCTCTCGATTCTAAAAATAGGATCTAGCTCTTACTTGCACAGAAATCCTTCAGTACGATTTCACAAAATCACCGCCACGCAATGACTGAAGTTAGCACTGTAAACATACAATAAAAACGAAGACCCTTAAATGAAGTCATTAGGCATATAAAAGCCATTAGTGATATATTCATTAAGTCAACCAGCACTCTTGGTACAGAATAAGTGAGAGCACTGATTTTCCTATTCGCGTGTTAGTATGAAACCGTTGTAGTGCTGCAATTAGTAATTTATGGGAATCGTAATCACTACCGAAGAAGAGCGTTGAAAACATAGCCGACGCGGTAACTAACATCCATGAGCTGTGACGGTCCCAGCCTCGATTCCGTTCGGCACTTCAAAATAATCATTTGACAATATCAATCATTGAATGTGTTATAAGGCTTTCGTCCATTTCATGAAAATCGGGTGTTATTAGTGCTCGTGATGTTATGGTTGAATGGGAATCGGAAACCTTTCAAATACGCTTGATTCTGAAGGGTTTATTATTCCCTCATTAGTTTATAAAGCAACTAATGCATGGGGCAAATATAGACAGTATTATACAAACTAAGGCAATAACCCGTTGAACGTATAAATATGAGTGAAAAAATCATAATGTTACATAGACATAATGTTAAATAGACTTACATAGAATACCATCCGAAGCACATGCTTTAATGCTCATGTTATAAACCTTAATGTAATTTGCGATATTTGTATTTCAATAACTATCCTCTCTTAATCTTTTGTCATTCAGAGCAACTTTCGAAATTGAATTCGTCAACCCAGTAGCCGTGAAGAAAATTTTCACTTTCTCATGTCCACAGCATTTCATTAGTGCCAGTGCTTGAACCACCACTCATCCTGAAACGAAACAATCAGAAAATCAAAATAACACAAAATTCCATAAATCCTTTTTGGAGAGTCAGACTTTCAATTTTATGAAAATATTCAATATACGTTTTCCTTTTTCACTCAACATCCGTTTCTGGAGGAATTTAAGAGCGTAAGCGTATGTTGTGTTAAAATTGTGTCACGCTTGAGTGCATCCTTCACCCTGACGATACAGTGAATTTGACTTGAAATCTATTTACTATCAAGTGTCCAAAGGATGAAGAAACTCATCGCTTTGCCAGGAAAAAAAAGTTCACCATCGAACTATGACATTGAACTACAGTCTGAGTTGATAATATGCAGAAAAAATTTAAACCAAAATCCAAGGAGGACAATAAGTATTATCTTTGATTGCGATTGGTTCGTCTTCAAGTTGGTAATCTTTTAATATGCTACCGTTTCAAATTCCGTTTGTAACATCATCTTTACATTAAGACATGCGAAAATTTGCGTAACTTATGAGGAAATCGTGACCCAATTATCTTTCCAATTAAAACCTAAAGCATATCGGGACTATTCTTGTTTTCGGTTCAATGATTTTTCAAATTTTCGAAGAAACTTAATATTGAACTCACTTCGCCGAAAATTCGTGGTATATATATATATATATATATATATATATATATATATATATATATATATATATATATATATATATATATATATATATATATATATATATATATATATATATATATATATATATATATATATATATATATATATGAATGATTAAGGGAGATAATCTCTGGAGTGGCCGATCCGATTGAGCTGAAAATTTCGGAGGACATAGATGTATATAACAGGTAGGTCCATGATTTGCTAGAATTCAGATATCTTAAACCTTTTGGCGTCGACGGAAATTTTAATGCATTTTCAGGTATTCCTATATTTCCAAGCAGTGTAAATTTTTGTTAAAAATATGCATAAAGAATGAAAACTTATTATGTTTTTAGTTTGTTTATGATAAAGAATTGCAAATTTTGGGCCTTGTGTAGGCGGTGAGTGCCTAAAAGTAGGCAAGGATTTTTTTCCAAATTTCGACCTGTCATAGCTTCTAAAAAAAACAACGGATCATCGTGAAATTTTCAGAGCATATTAATGTCGACTAGAATTTAACACACATAGACTTTCAAGACTGTGCGGGCAATTCTGTAGCTACAGCAGGCTCCTGAAAAAAAATCCTTCAAATCATCGACCTTTCTGAAAGTTTTTTGATCTTTGAAAATAAATATAAATTTTTGATAAACTTTGACTTTTGTCAACCAAATCAAATAAAATAATTTCAATATCCCGCGGTAAACAAGAACGGCAACCCGTTATCAAATTACCTCTATTTTCAGCACTCAAAACTTCTGTTCACGAGAACTGACGATCGGATAATGTGATCAATATGAAATTTACAGGACATGTTGCAATTAGCTAGGACCAGGTCTGATAGAAGTGATTTTGAAATATGGCAACACTGTGGCAGTGGTGCCATTTGGCAAAATCGCTGAGAAAAAAAAAAACCAGTTTTTAGCCTATAGCTTCTGATTTAGCTACCAGATTTTAACGAAATTCACGCAATAGGTGAACCTTACTCTAACATAGATTTAATAGAAATTTGGTTGAAAAAATAGAATAGAGACGCCAGCTATGGCAATTTTTGTCTCCTAAGTATTGTAAATTTGCTCAAGAAAATAAAGGTTTTGCCCCTATAACTTCCGATGCAGTTTATGTGAGAAGTGGATCTTGCTACATTTCTAATTCTGTAAGAATTTCGTTGAAAAATCGTGAAAGGGCTGCCAGATATGATGAATTTTGTAATTTATTTACATATCTTTATCGAGCAATGTTGTCATAAAATTTCCAAGTGGGAACGATCCTGCAATGACAATTAACAACAAATATTTACGTTTCGAAAACTCAAAAAGTTTGAACGGTGGTAGCCCTAAAATTATATTTACTCCTATAGCTTACAGCGCAGCCATTCAATCGAAACGAAATTCATAGGGTGGGTTTAAAATGTGAAGCAGCTATGGTGCTAGCACATGATTGCCAGCATCAGAAAATTTCGTAAATATCGCAACAACAGATGCTTCCATTTTGTATTCATAAGCAAAGCATTTACAATAAAATAAGCAGCCGATATTTAAATTTTCCGAGTTTTGGAAATTTTTCGGATGGCAACCCCAGACTTAGTTTAATCGCTGTAACTTTCGATGATATCCTTGGATGAAAATTCAAAGGATAGGTTGAAATTCAAAGGATAGGTTGATAAAACACGAGCATGTTATGGTAGATTTATTGCTGCTGTGTTGGACAAATGATGCCAGCACTGAACATATTCATCATTTGTGTTATACGGAATGCTGTCAGACAATGATATTTGTTCTTTTGTGTAAGAAATGGTTGATATGAGACTACAAAGAAGTGTACAACGTTTTCACTCATTTTTAAATCCCTCAATGATAACTTCTTCGAAAATTAGTTTTCTAGCGGTTCTGATGCGCTAGACTTTTTCCAGTTATTTACGCTTTTGATGTTAATGTTGATATATTTTATTTAATGAGACCTGTTCAAAACTACTTCTTATGAAAAAATGTCGATTTTATTCTAGAGAATTATCGTTGCAATACAGCGAATTTGCTTAAGGAGGTTGCTGGTCGCTCCCAAATCTCAGATTAACGTATTCATGCTCGTGTACCTTTTTTTCAACTCCAGTTCAAAATTTATTTCAGGTATTTTTTAATGCTTGTGTAATATAGTCAACTGCAAATTTACCGTTTAAGAACAAAAAAAAATTAGTTTTGAATTCTTTATGAAGTGTTTTTTCTACTTTTTTTTTGACTTGGCTAAAATATAATTTTTAGTTTTTATTAAAGAGGAACGGTAAAATCGTAGTTGACTGCATTACGAAACAAATAAATCTGAACTTGCGAAGGGTGATTTGAAAGTAAATGGTCGATCTATTGCTTTGAAATGATTCTTGCCATCACTCTTCGTCGTCCTTTCTTCTGGCCTTCATATATTAAACGGGATATCAAACCTCCGGTGAACGAGAAAGAAACTAAGCGGTAGGAACTAGTAACATAAATATTATGACGAGCAATTGATAAATAATAGCGAAAACCTAGCGAGTAATAAAACTAGACAAGCTTACAAAGTAGTGAAAAGCTAAAGTCGCGGACATCAGCACAATATTATCACTGACGATGGCAAGATTAAAAGCAAATTAGTTCGCTATTTTAAAGAGCTCCTAAATCCTACGTATAGCACAATAATATTATAGCCGAAAATGTTATAGCACTCCAATGCTTGAAAAGGTCGATTTTGGCATAAGAGGCCAGAAATGTAATAAAACGCCTGGCATTATTGAAATCCCAGCTGAATTATTCAAATGCAGTGGAAGCTGCATCATAAAGGCAGTCCACAAAGTGATGCAGCACATCAGCAAATGTCACAGGAGTAGTGCAAATCCATCATATATCTTATTCACGAAAAAATTAGAAATATACAGTGCGAAAATTACAGAGGCATATCGCTGTTGGGTACATCCTACAAAATCTTGACACAAATATTAGAAAATAAAATTAAGGTCTATGCTGGCAATGCAATCGCAGAGCACTGAGGAGGCTTTAAGTCTGGGCAATTGATGGCTGACTTTGAACAACTTTTCACAATCAAACAAGTACTCACTGCAGTTCAACTTAGTCCTTGAGTACGTAATAAGGAAGCTACCTTTCGACACATGAAGTACGCTTTTATATAAATCTAGTCAAGAAGAACCTTATGCAAATGAAATCAAAAACCACGTTTCGCCACAACTGCGAAAGTACTTCAGCTGAAACTAAACAAAAAGGTAGGTCGGAAAACAGACCTGACGAAAACGAAAGTCATAAACTAATAGGAAATATAATAGGAAATAGGAAAAATATAGCCCTTGATGAATGTGTTTAAAAAAAAATGTATAAACTTAGGTACAAAATTGATAACAAAACGCAACGAAACCGACAAAATAAAACAAAAAATACAGTTTACTAATAAAACTTTTTGCTTCGTTCTGAATACACTGAAGACCCGCTGCATAAGTTCGAATGAAAGTCCAAGCTTATAAATCAATAATAAGACCTATGATTTGATACACGGAGAGAAATTGCGGCAATGATTTTTACTACAGTGGATAATAAAATTTACTATTCCGAAAATTCGATATGAAAACATGAATGTTATTACAAATTTGATGAAAATTTACTATTTTCGTGCAAATAATAGTCAATTCCACTACATACTACAACTCACACATGTTCATTGCGCTGTAGTGGAGACATTCATGTATATATAATTCACAACAAAGTAGTAAAATGTGTAGTGCAATTGATTACAAAGGTAATGGGGCAAAAAATTACTACTATTGCAATAAAATTAATTACAAATTTTGTATGATTTCATTACACTTTTCTCTCCGTGTATGGATGTAAACCATGGGCCCTCGCACAAGCATCCGCAAATATGTTGAACACCTTCCAGAGACGGATCTTAGGCGAATAATTGGAGCAAAACGGGGGTGCGACCAATGGCGAATATGGTACAAGCACGAGCTGTAGGAAATATTTCACGATCCACAGGTCGCACAATCATCAGACTAGTGGTGGGTGATTGCGAGATGTTTCAACAATCGAGATAATTGTAATCGATGCCACAAAACAATCGAGAGAATAGTCAAGAGAACAATCGAAAGAAAAATCGAGAGATCAATCGAAATTCTCAATTGTTCTACTCGATTGTTCGTTTCGATTGTTGGGTTCGATTGTTATACTCGATTGGTGCTCCTGATTGCAGTGTTCGATTGTTGTGTTCAATTATGGTGTTTGATTGCTGCACTCGATTGTTGAAGACCGGTTTATAGCAGAAAGAGAATGTGTAGCTCTGGGGTAGCTAAAACTAAAGACAGGTGCGATAGCCGAATATTGTAGCTAAGATCAACACATTGCGGCAGCTCGCAGCCGAAGGCAAACGTGCTTTATGGCTGACTCGATTGCCGTTAACCGATTGTCGATGACTTCTCCGGCCGAATGGTCGATTGCGAGATGGCGAGATGCTTTTTTCGATTCTCTCGATTGCACAACTACCATCGAGTTAACAAATGAGTTCAACTTAAAACTATCGAGATATTTCGAGATGTTTTAACAATCGAGATAAACATCTCGCAATCCCACATCACTAAAACACACGCGACCTAAACATTGACTTTTGCGCGACTACTAATCATGTATGTATGTTGAATATACGCTCATAACATTCTCCTTTGACACAAAACCATTAAAATAAACATGTTTGAGAGACAAATGAAACGATAAATACAGTGCATGAACGAAAATTAAACTAAATGACAGCTGTCATATACGAACGAGGACTAAATTCGACCTAAGCAAATTTTAGGTCAGGTTTATGTAAACACCTTTTGACTAAGTTCACTTAGTCCGCGCTTTAGGTCAGGACACTTTTGGTCCAACCGCTGTGTATCCCACCATTATGGAGCAATTTTGTTGTGTTTCTTTATTGCTTTGACTAGCATTAAGTGTTTTTTCTTGAATTTTGTTAATTTTTAGTCACCTTGCCACAGAATCACATATGAAAATCCGCAGCAACACCAAATGATGTATCGAATTTGGTTGAAACTATCAAATTGATTAAAAGATATCGTAAATCGGTGCATGCTGTATCCGTGCAGCATAAAATATATGCAAAGACATTATATCGTCATCTTAGAGGATTGATAAGTAATTCTCCCGATTTCACACCAGTCACTGATAAGCGATTGACTGAATTTTTGAGTTCGCTTTCGGCTGGTACACCAAAAGTAGGATTTTTTCTACTTTTTTTTGTGTGAATTTATTGGTGACAGTGGATTTGTTTCCAAATTTTTTCTAATTAACAAGAAAGTGCCCTAAAGAGATATCTAACGAAAGCAAATTCTCTTTGTTATGGTTTGAGCCGAAATGAAGTCAGACGTTTGGCGTTCGAGTTTGCCGAAAAAAAAATACATATGTTCCATGTCATGTCAAGTCATGGATTCAACATAATACCTCTGGCTATGATTGGGTTGATGCATTTGCCAAACGTAATCATATTTCTTTAAGAGTATCACAACATATAAGTGCGAATAGAATAAAGGCGTTTCATAAGAATACTGTCGAGGGTTTTTTTATACTATACCACCAAACTCATATGTTCCGAACCGAATTTGGAACGTTGATGAAACAGGGTTCTCTACAGTTCCACCGAGACCAAAAAAAACTGTGGCTCCAAGTGCCTTAAAATTGGTTGGGAAATTTGCACCACAAGAAAGAGGCACAAACGTCACTATGGCGATCGAAATAAACGCTGCGGGTCATTACATTCCACCATTCTATCTTTTCCCCGGAAAAACATAAGATCTAGCTTCATGAGTCATGCTACATCGAATGCTGTTGGCTATGCAAAGCAGAGCGGTTAAATTCATACAAAACTTCATCAAATATAGTTGCACTGGAAAAAGTCACCACTTCAATTTCAGAGGAAGCTTCTACTTCTGGTGTTTCATTAGAACGTTCTTTTGAGCGAATTGGAACGATTCAACGTGGCACGTCAGGAAAAATGTCTAATCGGGGGCGTAAGCTTATGAAAAGTGCCGTCTTAACCTCGACAGAAAAGAGAAAAGCGATCAGCGATTTGGCCGAAAAGAAACGGCAATAGACTTTCACACATCAAGCAAAAAATCAATCTATACATAATCACCGGACAAAAAAATGTCAGCGAAAGGAACCGTCTTCAACATCATCTGAATCAGAAGAAGACATTTGCATCATTTGTTTGCGAGCAATGCCCAAAAAAATGCATAAAGTTTCATTCAATCGCATGCATGAAATGCAAACGTGAAGTGCACCTTAAATGTGCCAATACGACCAGCAATTTTTGGATTTTTGCTATGTGTGAGTCCGATTCCGAAGAATTTAACTATTTTCGATCGTTTCTAATCATTTAATTAACATTTTGGATCATTTAAATTGAAAATGCATTAAATTTTGATATATTCTGGCTTTGTGTCAAATAATCCCACGTTGTGTGCGATTACCCCAGAGTTTTTCATTTGCTTCAAATAAGAGAAACATTTTTATATATATATATATATATATATATATATATATATATATATATATATATATATATATATATATATATATATATATATATAATAAACAATTTAACTCGAAAATAGTTTATTACATATAAGTGTAAAATACAAAATAAACTATATTCAGGATGTTCCAGGGACCCTTGAGTGCTGCCTGAGAACGCTGATAATAGAGTGATCCTATCGTACTCGATGCCTCGTATATATAGGATTTGGCATATGCGCGTCGGAGCGTATGCAGTGTGGTGAATATGGGCGTCTGCAGGGTGGTGAATATGGGTGTCAGTAGCGTTCCGTAAATTGGTCGTGCAAAGTGGTATTATAATATATATATAATCTTGAAATCTAATGATGCCACAAGCTGCGCTTGGTCTCAAGCTTTATGAACGTACCAAGGAAAAATCTAAGAGAGTTCATTTTGCTACATCTATTGGCGAAAAACCAAAACGTGAGTCAAATTACCCGACATTATTCTACTATGTAGAAGCAATGCGAAAGACAATAAAGGTAATCTCAAATGGTAAGCTGCGACGGTCTGAGATTTCAGTATTACACACATTAGTTGCGTTTTTTTGCTCCAGTACAGAACAGAATAGAACAGGGGCGCAAAGAAATCGATCTGATTCAGATCAGCTGGTGCTTTCGTTAAGATTAATATAGGTTGCTGTATCCGCTATAGTAGCACAAAACAGTTGAAAATAAAGGGAGAAAATAACGAGCATAAACTACCCCAATCGATAGAAAATATAAAAGTAACTAGCAGCAAATTACCATTTTTAACTTTCTACACATTATGAGTGCTTTTTCACATTCAACAAAACCTTCAAAAATCCAAAACCTCTTCACGACAAAAAAAAACGCGACTTCTCATGAGCTGTTCTTTTTTCTATCAGCACATTCTATAGTTCAGCACGTGAACTACCTCTGCAGAACAGCATTTCTGTACTAGTGAATTCACTGAGACAGGAGTGTTGTTGTTTCCAATGCGTCTGTTCTGTTCTGTACTGGATAGAGGAGCAAAAACACGCGCCTATTATTTTCCTTGAGTATTTTTCTTCGCTCTTCTTCATTGAAAAGCTTCGCGATGATGAGCATATATTTTTTAAATGCAAAATAGAGCGATCGTTAATAAAATTAAAATAACTGAGTCACCGAAAGAGTATTTCTTGTGCGATTAGTCTAACACAAACCAGCGGTTCATTCTTCGTTCAGGAGAATCAGAATCTACTGTGTTCCTGGACGTGAAGGCAATTGGATCGACACCAAAGCTATGCAGGCTACGGTTCCTAAATGGTGACCAAAAGATTAACCAAACTCATGTTTAAGTCATACAACCTCGAAGCCACTAAATGACTGAGCCCGGACTGAGCATAAGATGCCGGTCGATATCATTACCGGCGACTGCCTTATAGCAACACATTCCATGGAACTGCGACTCTTATTCATCGATACCTATTAGAAGTTAAAAAATCCAACATATCCCGTGTTGGGAAAAAATCGACATCTCCTTTGTTATTGTGTGGTACTTGAGGAAAACCACAAAATGCAACTTCACTGAGTCTTGATTAGTGACCTGACGCAAGTGGTAGAGCAAAAGTTTGAAGGATATCCTTCGGATGCCAGAAACAAGGTCCAGGTCTACTTATTGGATGTCGCTACAGTTGATTTTTAAGTAGCCTTAAGCTAAGATCGCTACACATAACATCAACTTATTGAATGAATAGAAAAGTCTCAATCTGCATTCCTTCGAATTAGTTGTTCATTTTATCTCATTTTATAAGCCTCTCTAGAGTTTGACCAAGTTAGTTTCGTCAGTATTGGAGAAACAGCAGCTCGTCTTTAGGTCTTCTAAAAATATTTTATTTGCGGGATCAATAAACCAACAGAACTATAAAGTTTATCTTTGAAAATCGTAAGCATAACAATTGTATTTACGTAGAATATACTCTATGTAAATACAAACTATTAACTGTATTTCATTGCTTTCAAATCAAAATATCGATGCACCATTTTTCCCACAAACTGTAAATAGAATATTTTCTTCTGAGAAATACTTCAATCCTTATTACGAGCTTTCACCCAAAATTCGAAGGCCACATATCGCACTTAGAACAAGTGGCAACCGGCGGCAACCACGCTACCGTAGCAAAAGCATATTTACAAGTTACATAAGACGTACATATGTATGTATCTCTATAAGTTTGTATGTTTTGAAATAGAAACGTATAGTTGTAGCCTAGTTCGTTCCGTAACATTCTAAAAAAGATTGAGAATGACGCATATCTTTGGACACAAATCCTCGGGGAAATCGAATTGAAATATTTTGAGTGGATTGGACAGTTTGGGGTCATCGACAACTAAGCACGAATTTGCATATTATTAAGATTGTACCCGAATGATAAGGATGAGAGGCAGATCGTGATGGGAAACAAATCTTAGTATTTTTCCACACTAGAGCTATGTTCTGTCCAACCTACGTGCATCTTAACGGGTACAGTGAAATAACAAATTTCAAAATAATAGTCTAGTTTTTCAGGCTATGGTTTTGAAGTATGATACGAAGAATTTCGTTTGCATTTTTTATGAAACTGTTTGCTTTGTCAGATTCCATCTTAATCTCGAAGACCGCCAAATGCCTGGAACTTGAATCATTATTTCAGGCTAAACTACTTTGTTAAAATTGAATTTTAGGAATGGATTGAAAGCTTTTATCTATTAACTTTTTCTAATTTTCGTATTTAAGAACCATTTCGTAAACAACCTTAGGGTTATCTATTGTGCTCTTCATAAAATGTATTAATCGCAACATAAAGTTTAGCTAACGTTTGCTTATTTACCTAAACCACATATTTTATGCTGTCTGAAAATACGCTCTTCGATCCGTTTTTGTTTTTTTTTTTGGAAATAAATTTTGCGATTACTCAAATTTTCTTAATTATTACTTACAATTTACTTCTGAAAATATATACTTCTCTCGCATTTCCCGCCATCTTTTCTTTAAACTGTCGTCCAGTCTTAAGACTATGTTCATATTTTTCCATTGCTGCTAAGCAAAAACTGTCGCTGTCCACAACGTTCGTGGAATTAATCTTCATCTTGCCGAGTTTAACTTGGTTTTTTTTTGCTTGTTTTTACTTTCATTAAACAAATTGTTGCAATTACGTAATTAGATAAGCCACTGCGCCTCATAAGGATTTAACATCTCCATTACTTCAATCAAGTCTCGTAATTATAAAAGCACAGATCTCGATTTAAATGTCTTTTTCGTGCTCGACGAAAGTTGTTTCTCTCGCGCAACGTTTACTGAAACTTTCTAGTTTATAGATTTTTTTTAAATATAGCCATCGAGCGGCGTATCTTGTGAAAGTAACGCCACTAAAGCACAAATTGCAGTTTTTAGTGACTGAAGTGTTGACTAGGAAATATTTTGCCAAAAATTTAATTTGCATTATTAAAGCTTACATTGCGGGTAATAGTCAATTAAATCGTGAAGTCGCTAAGGATATGTTACCAATATCTATTTAATAGTTCGGCACGGTACTTACTCCATAACAGGATTGGCTCTAGCCAGTTCAACAATGATTGATGAGGTGATATGGGTTTTCCATGCATAACGATTGTTAATTGAGTATTATGCACTATGAAGGCTTTGACAGTAGGCTTTGAATTTGAAACTTCTAAAAATATCTGCAATTAAAAGAAACTCTCTAAATACCCCTAGAATCTAAAGTTATATAGCATGGAAATATCAATCGTACGATTGCTACATGTTACTATTATTCATCTTGAAATGAAGTAGTGAAACCCGTAATAATGCACATAATTGCGGTGCGTTTGTACCCATTCAGTCAACGCTACGAGGTCATGATAGGATGGTGTAACGTCCTTGCCAATGCCCACAATATTTCACAATAACTTATAGCCCCAACTCCATCGCTAGTCATCTACTAAATGCGGACACAAACCCACAGGCAATATTAAACTAAGGAAAGGGAATCTACACTCTCTTACCGACTCTAAAAGACCGAACGGTTCCTCTAGAGTTTGAAATTTGACGTTTGGTGCTCAGCATTTAGAATACATGGGAATCGAGTTCATGCCACTTCAAATCAATTACACGGAGAGTGTCATTGTGCAAACGTTACTGTGTTGACATTCCGTTTTCTTTACAATGATACCGCATATGGATTGTTATCGCGTAGAACCATGAATTTAGTAGGTGCTGCCAACTTGGCTCAGTAAATTATAAATAAGAATATAAAAGATTTAAAGCACTTGCTTTCAATCCCCTAACGGTTTGCCAATATATGCATGTAGATCAAACGATAGTACTACGACTTTTGCACAATCACATTAATCGTCGTCCCAAAAAAGTTTCAATTTCCACTGGCTTTGATCTACTAGAAGAGAACAATCAAATTTCGGTGCAAACAAGGTACTGTGGAGTAAGTGGGAAAGTATATAAACTAGGACCAGTTCAAATTTAATGCTATTTTACACTAGACATACATATATAAAACATCATCTCAGAATCACGATGCGGAAGAAAATACTAATCCAAATATTTAAAAAGTTTAGTATTAAGTAATCTCGAGAGCTTCCCTCCTGTTAGGGGTGCGAAAGTGTACCGGTTCAAAAAATAGAGGTACTGGGCAGAACATCTCAACTGAACATCATCCAGCTGAGAGCCTGCCAAGTGGCTTGGATGGCTAGAATCATTGACAATGGCATATAGAAAAAATAGAAAAAAAATAATTGCCCCTGCAACAGGGTGCCCTAGACATGACTGAGAAGGCCCCTCGACCGCATTAACGGGACTTTTTTTTATCCGACCCCAAGTGATGCTGGATTTCCGTTTTGAAAGGGTCGGCTGGGATGGGTCGTGAAACAATGATGTGGGTATGCTCCGAGAAAGCCTAATTTCAGCCACCATGAAACAAATACAATTACTAGCAGCAATATAAAAATAAAACAAACAGATAAAAACTATTGAAGGGAAAATTACCTCCATCGAAAATGATGATCGAGCCAAGGCAGATGGCCTCAGTCCCCGGATGGTGTTGGGGCCCTGACCTCTGATGGTATTGCTATCACGCAGCCTACTGACTCCAACACGCTGGAAATACTAATGTTCGAAGAACAGTAGAAGAATCGTGCAGGTTTTGAGTGCATATTCTACCACACGAGCTGCTTATTACAGCCAAACTGTTTCAAACGCCACGTTTTACTTTAGTCTCAAGAATACATTATAACTCATATGGTGGAAAGGTTTCAGATATTACCACTGGCATGAGTTTCAAAGTTTATGAGAGAAAAACACTTGTTAATTATATTCGTTATGAGTTGCTTATTTCACAAAATTTTGAAAGCAGCATCTCATATAACATAAATGAAGAAAATGCTCAGTGCCTGCACCACTGTAACTGAAGTTGCTGTTTGGAGCTGCGATCCGAAAAATGTGCAGAACTTTGGGAATTGACACATTGGTTATTTATTTTCATTGTAAATGTTTCCAGTATGAATACTAACTGTAAGCATTTATTGATACAAATACAGCACTAACGATTCGTGCTGGCAACCATTTGCCAGTATCAAAGCCAAAAATATAACACATCTGCTTCACGTTGAAATTAGCCCACCCTGCGAATTTCGTCTGGATCCGATGACTGCATTCAAAGTTATAGGGGTATAAAGAAATTTAGGGTTGCCAGCCGCAAAATTTTTCAAATAATCGAAAACTTAATGTTTGCTGTTTATTGTTACTACAATATCATTACCATTTGAAAATTTTACGATAAAATCGCTTAATAAAGATATTGCAAATTAACAAAAACCAACAATAGCTGGGAACTCTGTGGTGGCTTTTCAACCAAATTCGGCTTGAATAATGCCTATAATAAGTTCCATTAATTCGTTTTGATTGCATGACTGCACAGGAAGTTATAGGGCAAAAAGCTTTATTTTCCGGAGCGAATTTTCAAAACCCGAGACACAAAAATTCTCATAACTGACACTACCAATCGAATTTTTCAACCAAATTTCTATCAAACACGGATTAGAGTAAGGTTCAGCTACTGTGTCAATTTCATGAAAATCTGGTAACTGAATCAGGATTCATAGGGCAAATAGCAGTTTTTTTGTAATTTTTGAAGATGGCACCACTGGCACAGAGTTTCCCACAATTCAAAATCACTTCTATCGGACCTGGTCTTACTTAATTACAATATGCTCTGTAAATTTCAACTGTATCTGATTATTGGCTCGTGAGTTCCCGTGAACAGAAGTTTTTGATGCTAAAAATATAGGTAAATTGGGAGAGGGTTCCCGTTCTTGTTCTTTCCAAAGTTTTACTTTGACTGTTTAGATAAAGCATACGATTTGTATACAAATTGATTTTTATTGTAAAAAACGGAATTTTTTTAGGGGATTCGATGGTTTGAATGTTTTCACTTTCAGTGCCTGCCGTAGATACAGGGTTCCCAGCATGTTCATAAAAAACTATGCAAGTATGCAACTTAATAACGTTAACACGTGTTGTAAGTTTCATAAAGATTTGAGAATCAAATAAAAAATTATCGCAATTCAAAAATTTTCAACTTTTCCCAACCTCATTTTAGGCGCCTAGCGCACACCTAGGGTTAAAAATTTCAAAAACATTATCATATTCACATTTAAAACACGTTCAGAACTCATTATCGAGACTTAATTTTTGCAAAAGCTATTTTTTGGCAGAATAATAGGTATATTTAATAAAAACATCGCCGAAACCAAAAAAAGACTTGATGAATACTGTGGAGACTTTTCAATATCAATTTTAATGGTTAAAATCTCCTAAACTTTGGCATTATTCATAGAAAAAAGAAGTGGTTTACTGAGTTTCGTTGCAGTCGTAGGAGCACAAGGGACGACGAACGTTCAGATCACCCAAAAGAAGTTGCCACGCCAGAAATTGTCGTAAAATCCATCTAATGAAATTGGTCCATCGGAGAATGGAAGTGCGTGAGGAATAAAGGAGCCTAAGAGGAGCACTCATTGAGCACGGTTGTGTCCACTGACCCGCAATCAACAAACTCTAACAATAATGAAAGCTACATAGCCGTTATAATATGGGAACTCCAGAAGCTTAAGATCAAACTTTTCACTCATATCAACAATGTTTACAGAAGGCTGCAGGACTACAACCATCCTACCTTCAGTACCTCCAAGTCTATTTTAAAGAAAATCCGGTATTTAATCAAGCTCAATTATCAAAAGGAAGTGAACAGTTCCAAGCGGAAAGATCAAAAGTATCTCCTGCAAGGAAATGGCAAAATGTACACTCAGATTAATAGTATCTTGCGGAAAAAAGCATCCACAGGTATATCAGAGCTCGAGATACCAGCAAATGAACAATGCTTCCTTTAAGAAACAGATGCTACCAACAAAAATTAATCTCAGCGAGAGACTCCTATCACTATTACGAACGTAGAGCAAAAAATAACCTTGGTGCCAACTGAATCCCGCACAAGACCCACATTAGATACTTGGTTGCATACCTAGACCCGCATCTGTACTACTTCCAACACATTGACATGCAACTGAACAAAACAAGGAACGCCTACATGTCTGTCCGAAGGCGTTTCTGCTCGAAAAATCTCAAACTCGAAGTAAAATGTACTTGCTCTAAGAGCTTATGAACGCTAGATTTGGTTCAACTTGAGTACACAACAAATGGAACGAGTAAGATTCTCCCAGGATCGATGTCTCCCCCCTTAAACTCGTGCGTTTAATCGTCAGTGCCCATTTAATCGTTTAATCACCCACAGCCAATATAGAAAACGAATGGATAGAGCACTCATTCTTCCCCAACCCCCTATATATCGAGCGAGTAAGACTCACCGGCTTTATTCCACCTAAAGCCTTCATATACCTTGACAAACATGGTTACTTATCTAACCTTCACAAAACCTCTATAATGTACTATCCTCCCCGACGAAGTACCTATCAAGAGATTAATTACCCGAAAGCTAGTGACTTTCAGTATTCGAATTTACAGTTAAGGTATTCAACTACACGACATGGCATGCGGAAAAGTGCAGCACGATTGAGACTTCGTTGGTGGCTCAGTGACGATTTTTGAATAATAGAGGACTCATGACCACACCAGAGCGACAGAGCCTTCAACGATACGAGGAAGCAGCGAGACGATGAATCGACAAGCATCGGAAGTAGCGTGCGTGATCCCGTGTTACTAGAGCAAAATATAGAAGAGCGTGCGCTTCCTAGCGTTGCGCATACCAAGAAGTTAAATTAAATGTTAAAATAATGTTTTAAGTGAATGTGTTTTTTTATTCACCGTTGTCATCATTGGGCAACATGTGGATATTCCTTAAGTTAACGAGTGGACCTGGTGTTTTTTACAGGGATATTTAACACCATTTTACTGTTCCGGAATCCAACTCCGATGACGCCTCTAATGATGTCAGACGTGAAGTAGCCGAAATCGTCTTTCTTCTGGATACAAGTGCCAATAAGTATAGATGCCCCAGTCAAAACTCATAAGGAGGAAAAATTTTAAAATCGTAAGGGTTTTATAGTTCTCTCAAGGTGAAAAGTAAGGATTGCTTGGAAATCCCACCTTATCCCACCTTAGAAGTCTGGTCAGCTTAATGATCATATGGTTATATATGAAAGAAGGAAAGCCATTGGAAGGTTGTCACGACTCCTTAAATGGCTTGTCTTCAGCTCACCTCTTACACCACGAGCTTAAGGGGTTATACGCAGTTAGAATTTTCATAAAACCGATTTTTTATTTTTTGCATTTTCGGAATGTATATTTAACTTTTAATATTCCCTGGAAATTTCAAATCTATCCGACAAGTTTGTTTCCGAGATATACACATATTTGTAATCACATTTCGGACTGTTAGAAAGTAGGCGGAGTACAGACCGAAACGCATGAGAGTAAGCGAGAGGGAAGAATGGCTCGTAGACAACATCAAATCGAAGTGTTAGAAGCTCCTGAGGCTACAAAGGGTACATCTTATGGCCCTAGAATAGATGACTCTATGTAAGTAAAAAAAAAATTATCTATGTGTTAACTTCCTCCGAAACATTAAACGCGTTTTTCTTCGGTGACCAAGATTTCTAAAAAACAGCTCAACCAAACGGTTTGAAATTTTAACACAAGTTTCTCAGACATATTCCTCAAGGTATTAATCGAAGGAATAAGATTTCAGATAATTATTTCTATTTTTTTAAACAATTTTAAATAGCAATTTCGGTCAAAAATTCTATTTTTTCTACGAAGCTGCCATTCTATCAAAAATCTAAATTTCGATTATTCCTTTGTTCAATACCTAGGTTTATCTATTTACTAAAAGAATCTGTTTAGTTTTTTGACTTCGTATGAATTATACCGGAGAAATCGTGGTCACCGCCAAACACCTTTTTTTGGAAGACCTTCAGGAGATCGTTTGGAGGCGCGCACCAGATCAATATTTTTACAAGTTATTAGTGCCATTGTAAATTTAAATGTTGCCAATAAATGCATACATACTTTTTGTTTTTGTAAAATAAACCACAATTTCACAAAAAATTTATAAAAAAACGTATTTTTTCGGCCTTCTAACTGCGCATAACCCCTTAATGATAACGACACTGGAAGCCTACCCTGAAGCCTGCTTTGACGGGCGAGTTAAATGGTATATTGCTTTCGAGACTTTCAATTCATTATTTTCACTAACGTTCCGCAGAAAATTTCAAAAATAATTAACCAACGCCAAGTGACTGAAGCGACTTAATTTGTTTCTATTTTCGCATGCAATAGCTTTAAAATATCGTTGGTTGATTTTTTTCAGTGTTTATTTCAATTTGAAACACATTTTCAAAGCTTTAATTAGTCCCAAAGATATCCGTAGTGTAAATTCACGATATTTTTAATTAAAATCACAAACATAGATGCTATTTCTGTCAATTGAACTGCAAAGTATATTTTGAAAAGAAAATCCAACAAGAACGAATTCAACATTTTTTCTTAAATGGCTTTATTTATTTTTTGAATATATTATATTGAGTAAATAAGTAAGTTTTAAAAGATATTTTCTGGAATTTTAAACTTTATTGCGCAAAATTGGTACACTGTATTTTATTCGACGTATTTTCCAACGCTAGCTATTATTTTTTCCCATTTTTCTGGCAATGAATGGATTTCGCGCCAACAAAACCGCTCGTCTTTGGCGGCGAGGAAAGTATTAAGCCAATTTCTGATACCTTCAACTGAAGTGAAGCTTACTCCCGTAAGGACGTTTTCCATCATCCGGAACAAATGGTGGTGTGATGCAATTTCTGGACTATAAGCCGGATGGCTTCCCATCCGGCATCACCGGTACAGATTTTGACCACTTGTTCGACATGCGCTAGTGCATTATCATGGTGCAAGATCAATTACTCGTATCTGGTTGCCCATTTCGGCCGTTTTTCCCGCTTCAGTCGCATCAGGTGTTGTCCGTAGAGAGCCTCGTTGATCGTTTGTCCACTTTTTGGTCGTCCTTCTTTAAACTACGGCTACGTTGTCACGGTTCTTTGAATTACCGGATGTAATTCCCGTAGTACAGGATTCCCTTCTAGTCTCACCAAATGCTGCTATGAATATTTGGCTTTTGCGTCGATGGTCCCGGTTTGTCGCGCTTAACGATTCCAGTTTTTTGTACTTTAGACTGCCGTACTGAATCAATTTTTCATTGCCGGTGACAATACGACACAAAAACGATTTCATTTTGTACCGTTGAAGAAGCATTTTGCAAATAGTGACACTCCGTTTGGTATCTCTTGATTTGAGTGCGTGAGGCATCCAGTTTCCGACCCTCTGGACCACAACAATGGCTTTCAACCGCTTTGAAATGGCTTGCTAAGTCACATCTAACACTTTCTGAAGTTCTTCTTGGCTTTGACATAAGTCTTCGTCAAAATTTGCCTACAACCAGAACCAGTACTCACAAGTTAATGTTGATGGAGCATGCTCTCCGTAAGCCTCACACAGCAATCGATAGCTTTCTGCTGAACGTTTCTTCAGGTGGAAGCAAAATACCAACGCTTCCCGTGGATGGAGTTTTGTAGGCACAAAAGCTGACATAGCCGCTGAACAGTTGACACATAGTTTTCATGTTCGTGAGATTGAAAACCACATCTGCACAGCATAAAAACACTCTTTATTCTCCGGAGCTATTACCACTAAATTATTAATTTGCAATTATTTCAAAACCTTAGCAGCTGTAACAAAAATCACGTCAACCGTGCTGTTTAGTTGTTTTGATAATGAAACTCTTATCTAGCCTAGCAAGCTGCTAATGTCGAAACTGCCAATGCCAAATGGGTGAATATCAAAATTACCTGTTTTTATCATGAAGTTGGCCGGAAATGCTGACGCACTGAACGTTAGTTATTTTTGAAAAATTAAACTCAATCAGTTTTAATAATATTAACAAAAGTAATTATATTTGTTGTGATCGAACAGCCTCCGCACGAAAAAAATATGTTAATTATATTTTGATGAAATGATACATACTGTGGTTAAATGATGACGCTTTCACATGAAGTTAGCTGCAACATGGTCTGGTATGCTTAAACACTACTGGTGCATTTTGATGATAATCCTTTAAAACTTACTTGTATACCTAATACCAATACGATAGTTAGAAACTAACCATACAAATCCAATCCAAATTCGGTTATAACAAACGAGCCATACAAAGTAAAATAACAATCGCTCGCTTTTTATTTGCGGCGGTGTTCACTTTTTTTCGATTATTATTCATTGTCGTATTTATAGTTTAGTCACAGCGTAATAAGTTAGTTTCTCTCAGGGTATCAACTACGTATATGTATACGGACCTAAAATCCATTGATCGGCCTAAAACGGCCCACAGACACAGAGATCTGGTCGTCGACTTGGTTGCAGATATGCAAGATCTGCGACCAAATTCATAGTCTGTGGGCTAGTCTCAGATCAAGTTTGTTCGCAAATATCGCAAGTCTCCAACCAAGTCGGGAACCAGATCTCCGTGTCTGTGGGTCGTTTAAGATTGTATTGCTGATCAGCCTGGAAAATTAGAAGCAATAGCATGAAACAGAAAAAGATGCAAGATACGATTCGACAGCTACATACTCCGGCTAGATTTTTCGCTGCTCACATACGGCTTAAGGCTCAGTTAGCGAACCTCCGTCGCGTCGGCTCCGTCCGCTCCGTTTTATGACCGGACGCATCGATGATTATTGAGAGTGCGTTGCGTCCGCTCCGTCTGTCAAAGGCAAAGGTGGCCAGTTTAGTTATTTTCGTGGTGTAAAATTCATATTCGAACGCGGGAGTTGTTTGAACTGTTTTGTGCGTGCGTTGCAATTAAGATACGACGGATATATGTTCACACATTAGCATTCAGAATTGTACATTTTCTACTTAAGCCCAATAATTATATCTAAATCATAAAACCTTACCTAGAAAAAATTGGTTTTTTATAAAGATCAAAAAAGATATTTGCCAGTAATTCCATTCACGGACATCGGAGTAGCTAAACGTATGAATGAATCAATTTTTCATAGTAATTGCACAGTATGTATTGCATATTCAGAAATTTGTTGTCTACTTCATATGAATTATTTTAGCAGTCCCAGGTAGACACTGGTATTTTACAAGAATATTGCTAAATTCTTATTTAACAGGAAGTATTCATCCACCAGGGAAAAAAGAGATGGCCTTTAAAATTAATATAATGGTTTCATTGTCTAATTGATTTAGTATGGTATAATAACGCCAACGTTTGTTTACATTTCTACTCGGGTGTTTGGTTTCGGAATCAATCAGACTTTCGAACTATAATAAATTACAGCTACTATTATTTTTGTCACGTTATCTTCAAGTATGCTATTTTTGAAAAAATTTCAATGAAATTTTAAGCGCAAGTTGCGAAGATAAGTGAAAGAGAAACTAATTTAATGCAGACATCAATTTAATCGGCTCAACATATATTGACGGTTTTTCGAACCATCGATAAATTAGCATTATTTCATCAGTAATATTTATAGCTATTAAGTACGCTAAGGAACAAGTTCTACAGCATCAACGTTCGATTATATATTTCAGGAAAACGAATTATCAATTCGACAAAAAAATTTGAAAACCTATTCACCTTCAAAAATACTAAACTGACAGAATGCCTTGCAAAACACTCACCTCACATTCTAAACTCACCGTTCCCTCTCGATGCGTCCAAAGATGAAATTTGGTTATCCCTTCCGCTCCGTTCCGTCCGACGCATCGCTTGGATAACTATCGCTCCGTCTTCCAATGCAAAGTATATGGAAACTGTGAAATTCAACTCAAACGGAGCGGACGAAACGGACGCGACGGAAGTTCGCTAACTGAGCCTTTCTCTCGCGAAAAATACCAGCCGACTCTCAAGTTGCTTTGGCAGATAAAGCATTGCGTAAATGGAGGCGCAATTTCAAGGTCAAAATGTTTTTTTTTTTGGAAAATGGAAGGAGTTGGCATGCTGGTTAGGAGCTAACTTCTTACGCTGTAGTATAGTTATTGACGTATAAATCATATTCTGCTGGTCCGTTCAGAAACACTTTTTCCTGGAAATTAGACTTGATTACAATTAAGACCATAAACAATTGTTTATGGTCTGGTTTGGGAGCGATTTTGCGAGAGTGAGACGTGTGCTACATCATGATGCGGCGTAGAGGTCTCACAAATCTTGCTTGAAACCTACTGCACACAAATGGGAATATACTTACAACAATATAGTTAAAGTTTTATTTTTTACTGCGCTATGTATAAATTAAGATGTTCTGAGTTAATTTAAGGAATTCTTTCAAAAAAATTACGCAGTTAAATTGTACTTATTAAGTATAAGGAGTCTATGTTTCAAGAAATGCATAATTCATTCAGCTTTTGTTGCTTTTCTAAGATGAGAATTTTATTTTTGCAACAAAACTTTAAAGTCTTAGATAATAAGAAACTTTTCAAAAATGAGCTGCCCTTTCACTCCTTCCAAATATTTACCGCCCTGAGCAGTTGCCCATAAATGTACATACTTAAATCCGGCTCTGTGTGCTGAACAAACGTGATGGTGCTGAAAAAAAATCAAACTCTGTGAAATTACTAAATTTAAAGTCATGGATTATTCAAAAACTCGAACATTTTCGCAACTTTCAGCCTTGAAGTCGATTTCAGAAATAATGTAAATTTAGCACTCGACAACATATAGTAATCGGCAACTCTCGCCCCAAGAAAAAATTATTAAGACGTTTTGTTTCATTGGTATGACGACGGTAAGGAAAGTATCAACAACAAACACGGCACAGTTTCCTTGTGGGTATATTTGCGGATTCATAAAAAAAAGACCTTGCAAACAGAAATTCACACCCACACGGACTCTCCATAAATCCTAGCTGGGTGACAGGAACATACACTTCAAGTCAAATGGTTGCATATGGCTGCGTAAGAAGTTGTAGGGAAAATAAGAAGCAACTATCTAACTGAAGGCTCGAGCTGGCCGTCGCCGTCCTTGTCGACAACGGCAAATGGTTTACCTTGTTACGAAGTCACACGGCAACTTTCCAAATAGATCCTTAAAGTTAGCTGCTGTTGCTTCTATGCGAGCTGGAATGGCAAGGAAACACTTCGGTTAGGAAAATGTGGTTTTTGGTTTTCGTAACAAGCATTGAATCGGTTGGTGGTTGAACGCTTTGTTATTTCATCTACGCTGTGCATAGTCCAAAGCTATTGGAGTTGAATAGAACCTGACGGGAAGAGATTGCGAGAAAGAATACAAAACCGCCTCAAAACGACCAAGACATATTTAAGTCAAATAAAGATCCATGACTGTTGATAAAAAGATGACAAGCTATGATAACGGACGATGCAAGTATGGGCAGCAGCACAAAGCATCTTGAATTGTGGCTCCTACCAAGGCAACAAAAGCAAACAATAGAATAGAAAACAGACGACCAAAATACTATTTATTGTCTGCTATATAATTTACTAGTACTGTTATGTTTCGAATGTTGAAAGATTCGGTATACATTTTTTGGATGCGAACGAGATTTTTTCAAGCTACATACAAGTATCTCAAAGATTATTATTCCATAAAATTAAACGATTGAAATTATTCTATTTCTATATAAAAAAAATTCTAGCGCATCAGAACCGCTAGAAAACTAATTTTCGAAGAAATTGTCTTTGAGTGACAAAAAAATGTGGAAATACGTTATACACTTTTTTGTAGAATCATATCAACCATTCTTTATCCAAAGCAACAAAACTCAAAACTCAAAACTGTTCAGTGCTGGCAGCACTTTCCCAACGCAGCAGCAATAAGTTAACCTTAACAAGCTCATACTTAAATCAACGTATCCTTTGAATTTTGTTCTCATCGCAGGATTACATCGAATGTCTCAACGATTAAACGTTGTTTGAGGCTGCCATCCGAAAAATTTTCAAAACTCGGAAAATTTAAAAATTGGTTTCTTATTTTTATTGCACACACTTTGCATATGAGTATTTAATTTCAAGCATCTGTTGGTGCAATATTTACGAAAATGGATAATGCTGGTTACCCTGTGTTAGCGGCAAAGCAAAAAAAACCAAATCTGCTTCACGTTAAGTTAAATCCAACCAGAAAATTTCATTTCGATTGAATCACTGCGCTGAAAGTTTTACGGGTGAAAGGAATTTTAGGGTTACCACCCTCAAAACTTTTCAAATTTTTAAAGCGTTAATATTTGTTGTTAATTTTCATTGCAGGATCATTCCCATTTGCAAATATAATGATATAATCACTTAGTAAAGAAATTCCAAAAAAATACAAAAATGTTCATAGCTGGCAGCCCTTTCATGATTTTTGTACAAAATTCCTACGACATTTGGTTCACAATAAGGTCCATTAAATGTATGAACTTCGTTTTGATTTCATGACTGGACCAGAAGTTATAGGGAAAAAAGCTTTATTTTGCTGAGCAAGTTTGCAAGATTTAGGAGACAAAAATCACCATAGCTGGCAGCTCTATTCTTATTTTTCAGCCAAGTTTTCTTCAAATATTATCTAGAGTAAGATCCAAGTATTGTGTGAATTTCGTTTAAATGTGATGGCTGGATCGGAAATTATAGGCCAAAAAGCTGTTTTTTTTTCTCAGTGATTTTCAAGATGGTACCACTGCCACACGGTTGCCCGCATTTCAAAATTACTTCTATCAGACCTGGTCCTAGCTAATACCAACATGTTTTGTAAATTTCATTATGCTCGGATTATCCGGTCGTCAGTTCTCGTGAACAGAAGTTTCGAGTGCTGAAAATAGAGGTAATTTGGTGATGGGCTGCCGTTCTTGTGCGAATAGGAATTTTGAAAATTTCAATTTGACATGAAGGACAAAGGATAAAATTTATCAAAGATTTGAAATTTTTGTCAAAAATCAAAAATTTTTCACGAGGGTCAAAGATTTGAAGGATTTTTTTCAGCAGCCTGCCGCAGCTACAGGGTTACCCGCAATATCTTGAAAATCCATAAGTGTTAAATTTTAATCAATATCAATACGCTCTGTAATTTTCACGATGATCCATTGTTTTTCTTACAAGTAATGACAAATCAAAATTTGGAAAAAAATTCCTTGCCTACTTTTAGGCACGCTGCACCCACAAACAGCTCAAAATTTCTAATTTTTTTACACAATAAGCTTTCATTCCCAAACATTTATTTTAATAAAAATTTACACTGCTTAGAAATATAGGAGTACCTGAAAATTCACTAAAACACTCGCCGCTGCCAAAAGGTTTAGGATATCTGAATCGTAGTAAGTCATGGACCTACCTACTATATACATCTACGTCCTCCAAAAATTTCATTTAAATTGAATCGGCCACTCCAGCGATTATCTCTATTAACCATTTTGCTGATATATATATATATATATATATATATATATATATATATATATATATATATATATATATATATATATATATATATATATATATATATATATATATATATATATATATATATATATATATATATATATATAGAGAGAGAGAGAGAGAGAGAGAGAGAGAGAAATATGAATTTTCGGCGAAACTAGTTTAATACTAATTTTCTTCGAAAATTAGTAAAAATAGATGTGAAACTTCTTTGGAGCACCAAATAGTTTAATCAAGCACAATCAATCGAACACAAGTGGGTGTTAAACAAAAATGAAAGAAAATCAAGAAATTTTTCCTTACTTTCCCCCGTTGAATTACAATAGATGCAATCAATTGCTCACTTCTCAATGCCGGCTCCATAGCACCATTTTGGTTTAACATTCATAATATTCATCACAATATGCATTCAATCTTCGGTATAAAAAAAATCAATTCGGTACTAAATCCAACTTCGCAGCACCTTAAGATCAAAAGCCAACTCTCACGCTTTATTATGGAAAGGTGTCACTTTCGCGCAAAGGTCTTCATTTCAGTTACTTTCCATATCCGCGTCTGCTTGGAAACGATTACAAGAACACAAGTATGCTCTGGATGACATGCCGAGCTAAAACTGAAGTCGAGTGTATCGGAGCGGGTACGCTATTGTTTGTGCAATGGCCTTGTACAAACAAAATTCATTGATATCGATTGTTTTTGTCGCCGAAGAGCAACAGTTGAATATTGGCGAATCCAACACAAGGCTTGGCGAGGCAAAAACAAAGTGCAAGGATGAGGAAACAAAGAATAGGGAGTGTATGAAAGGCACTCCCGTCGCTTGGTAAATGCTGAACGCGATCTCTGCTTTGCTATTATTTGAGTGTCCGTGTTTGCTTTTGTCCTTAATTAAATTATTTCTGGGATATTGCGCTGGTTCCTTCCGTCGCGTCGTCACTGTCCCTTTTGTCTCACTCCAACGATTCTGGGCTCTCTACCGTTTTCGATCTTCCTCGTTCAGCACATCCATTATACAACTGGTTCGAGGAAAAAAGGAAAACTTAAAATAGCGACAAAACAAGAATAGCTACAACAATAGTATTGGCAGCAATAGGAAGAAAAACAAAAACAACACGAACGTGGAAAATTGTTTGTCACGACGTTTGTTGCCCTGTGGTGTTTGTTCCTCCTTGGCCCGAAACGAACTCAAGGCCGGCACCGCGGTCCTTTTTCATCCAAGCGACTTTGTTCGGGGCGCAAAATAATTAGAAAATTCGACATGGTGTGACATGTCTGTTAAACGCTTACTTTCTATTAAGTTTAAACCGAAGTTATTGGCTATTTCTCTATGCATGAATATAGCTAATGGCTGCTGGTCAGTTAACGTCGTTTCAATCAACTCAACGCACTTCTTATTTTCGCTAATTCGTTTTTAGTGATTTTCGAAGAAAAATCTATAAAAAGAAGAATTTCGCGAACAATAAGTTTGAGAAATGAAAACTTATAGTATTTAATGCTTAAATATGATAATAGTTTTGAAATTTTTAACCCTATGTGGGCGGTGCGTGCATAAAAATAGACAAATTGTTTTTCAAATTTGGATTTATTTTTACACTATTTAAATTACCAAAGTACTCAAATATGTAAATAAATCGGAAAATTCACTAAACATCGAAATGAAATAAATACCCTAAAATCAAAAAATAAAAGCTTATGTTTTTATAATTTTTTTTTGGTGTAAATAATTTTTTTTTTTATGTTCAATTTGGAAAAACATTTAGCGCGTGGGACTTTTTATGGTCATATTTGTAATCAGCAGGTCAACATACATAAGTAAACCAATTTTCAGATCGATTGGAGCTATAGAATTAACGCTGATATTGCTGATTGGAAAATAGGGGGGAAATGGAAGAAAAAAACATGGAAAATACTATAGAAAAAACGATTTGCGGTAATTTTAATGGCTGTAGTTGCTATCAGCACGCTAAGGTACATAAGTACACCAATTATCAAATCGATCAGAACCAAACAATTTACCCTGATTGAAAATTAGGGGAAAAATTGCAAAAACATGGAAAATCCTATATGAAAACCGATTTGCGGCAATTTTCATGATTATATTCGTAATCAGCACGTCAAAATATATATTATAAGTTCACAAATTTTCAGACCAATTGGAGGTTAATGCTTTGCGGAAGTTTATCCCCGGCTGTGAATACAATACATTGATTAAGTAAAAATTTCAAACATATTCATATGAAGCAAAATCTACACATTTTTTCTGAAAAATCAACCTTTCTAGCGGTTCCTTTGCGCTAGAGATTTTATTTGTGATTTTGACTGTATTGAATTTGAAAATTTATTTTTATGCTTCACCTAAAAATAGGCAAGTGAAATAAATGTAATAGGTAATATTGAGCGCCCAATGTGGGCAGAATCGCTTTGCCTGCGATAAACTCCTTAAGAAATCCATATACAAGCATTGTAGTTTCATGTTTTCTCAATCTACTTAGAGCAGATTCATGTTTCTATTGCATTTAGCCTTCCCAGCACAACATTTATTGCTCCGATAAAATAATCTGTCATACCGTTGTCATGATGTGGGCACTACAAAAGTTCAGACTTTTGCAAGAGAAAAACGTTCACTTGGTTTTTATGTCACTTTGCCTTAATTTTTCGGCATATACTCCAGCTTATGTACCTTTTGCTATTAGTATATAATTGTTGAAAGTAATTATTAATATTTGCGTATAATAACTTCACTGTTCAACATTGGAGATGCTAATTGTTTCCAAGGATGCTTATTTAGATACTATCGCGATCGTAAGTAAAAATGTGTCTAAAAAGAGGGAATGAAAATTTAGGATTCATTTTTTTTAAAAAAAGCAGAATAATAATAATGGTTTTATTCAGTATTAGGTAAAATGTTGTGTATACAGCAATATAATGTATACATATTGAGCAGCCTGTCCTTACATCTTTTTTACTCTATCTATAAGGAAGCCTAGGTACTGTAAAATAGAAAGTTTACTGCATATTTGTGCGGATTAAGGAAAAACATCTAACAAAGAGTTCAACTGTCAAACGATCTATCAGACGTGCGTGAAGTAGTCCCCGTCGGAATTAAATTAAATTTCCGTATATTTTTAAATCATAATCCATTACATTGTTTATTTATCTGTGTGTTTACTCTGTGCCGACGCGCTGATTTTATGTGCGGTGCTAACGTGGGTGCCTTTTTTCTTCGCAATACAATTTTTACCCTTCTTCTTTTCCCTGTGAGGAACCAGTTAGAAAACAAGGTCGCGTAACGTCGCGTCGTCCTATAAATCGCGTCAACAGTAAAACTCTGAGGGGTCGACCCGGTTTTCTGTTGTATATATACCTTGGACAATTTAGTAAAGGTCATTTAGTTTATTTCTATTAGCATATTTCCCTTTTTTCATGTTCCTCATAAGTGAAAGTGTATAAATCGAATCAGCTTTAACGGAAAGTGCGAACAAAGAAGTTAACTTCACATATGTTAACAGAACATTTGTTTTAGTAATTAATCCTACTTCTAAATTTGGTTTTTATGTTATTTTATCAACAATAAAATCCAACCGGCCATAGCTCAGTGACATTGTTGCAAGCTCTGGACCCCTAGAGAGCGAGTTCCATTCCGCGTCAGTACTTCAGCTTTTTGTAAGTTAACATATTGGGAAAAATAAATCGCTTTGATTTTAAGAAAAAACAATTTAAATGATAAAATAGCACTTTCAATTTGAAACAATTTGAAACAATTATAAATCAAATACATATGCAATATAATAAACACACATAACATTTTTAAATTAACTTCGCTGGCCGAGCTATTGAAAAGTTAAATTGACATTATAATCCCATAACTTATCAGTTTTGGTAGCAACATTACATTAGCAACCGCTTTCCGATCTGACGGGCAAATCCACACGACGATCGAATCCACACGGCACCGAATTTTCGCCCGCATTTTTGATAAAATATATACATATATTTCACTTACCTACCAACCAATTGGTTTTTGTCTAAGATACCAAGTCAAAATAATTGCATACTTTCGGGCACTTATCATATTGGATTCTTCTGAGCATCGAATCGACAAATTCATTAATTAATCATGAGCTTCAAGTGCAGCCTCGAAAATTGCTTTGCATTCGACAACACGATGAAATTCGTGATATGCAAAGCTTTCTGCAATAGGAAGTTGCACGGTACCTGCATGGGTGCTCCCAGAGATTGGTTCCACCCGTATCTCGAGAGTCATTTTATCTGTACAGACTGCCAAAATATTGAAAGACTCTTAAAATTATGTACGACAACTTAATTAACTATATTGGGACACTTAATTCGGAAAAAGACAATATCATATCCAAGCAACTTGCACAAGCGCGAGCAAATGAAGAATTCCTGTCGGAAATATCAAGTCATTTCGATGGTCTGGCGTCTACCTTTTCTAAATCGAACAGTATTAGCCACGGCAAGCCTTTTGACACGCTTGGGAAGAAAATGGATACTCTAATTGATAAAATGGGTTCCATTGCATCGAATTTGTCCACTCTCAATAACGCTAATGATACTTGCCAAACAAACAACAAAGGTACACTTGTAAATTTTGAACAATTTTCACGAACGTTAAAAATGCAAACTGACAGACTCACAGACGCTTTTTCTGAGCAACAACTAAAATTAGCTGATATCAGCAGAAAGTTGGAGGATTTAGACCGTCATTGCAAAACCTCAAGAAATGATGCAGACGAAGATTTATTAGCGAACGAGATAACACTCCATCAGGAGCTCCTTAACACAACGTTGGAAATAAATAATAACACAACGGCTATGAATACGAGGACGCAGGACAAAGCAACATCGCCTATAAGGAATCTAGCTGAGGGTACAACTCCATCTATTCAGCAAAAATTTTCGAACCTCAACGGTGAAACACCAATTTATAAGTTCGGTACTTTTTGGTCCCAAAACGATTGGCAGAATCGTATACAAAAAATAAAAAAAACGAACGATATTCTTCACAATAAGAGCACGTCTTCCAATTTAACGACTTCAGTAAACAAAAGTGCATTCTTTGTGAAAGGGATTCCTTATTCTGCTGACGACGAATGGTTGGGAAAGATTCTCGAAGCGGATTTTCATATAAACGACTACGAAGTGAAATTTTTATCCCAGCGTAAACATATATCCTCAAGACGGTGTAAGGTCTTCATCCCATCAAAATATGCCTGGCTTTTTACTTGCTTGAGTGGAAACAACAGCTCCATCAATTGGAAAGGAGTGACATTCAGCCCCTGGAGAAACATCACCGACAAAACTAGCTATAAGAAAAAACAAAAAATTGTAAGAAAAAATTGTATCCCTAGTCACACCTTTACCCAATTTCCTTCCACCCATAAAACTCGCTCATCACGTACTCAGTCTCAATTTTCAATGACAACAGATAATTCTTCCTTATCTGACTGTTCCAATGCTTTTACTCATAATAATAGAAATGCACTGATACCCCCAGCAGTTAACACGGCATCTTCTCCCTCAAGCAGGTGTACCAACGCTGCTAATAAACACTCCTCCAAGGTTTCCAGTCAGGCCGCCGCAAACTTAGCTCCTTCTACGAGCAATATAAATTATTCTTCTAATGGTAGTAATATGACATCTGAATCTCTTCGAAGATCAGGCAACCCTTTTAGGCATTTTTCCTAACCGATCTCAGAAAAGCCTCAAACTTTTTTACCACAATTGTGGTGGTATGAAAGGCAAACTAAGTAAATTATACCTTGACGCCAAATCGTGCCATTTTAATTTACTCGCCATCACCGAAACTTGGCTTAATGCCTCTCATAAGAATGAGGAGATTCTTGATAGTAGTTGGACTATTTACAGAAGCGACCGTGATTATTGTTCTACGGGTCAGTCGCGAGGAGGTGGTGTCTTACTTGCTGTTAGCAACACACTTTCAAGTGAGCTTGTAGATACCACTCCAAATGTTTTCTTCCAATGTATAATTGTTCGGATCTCCACTAATAACAACTCAATTTACATCGCTGTTGTCTACATCCCCCCTAGATCTGACGAGTCCATCTACAGCAATTTTTGTGACACAATATCTTCATTAGCAACATCACTTAGCGAAAAAGATAAAATAATAGTTTTGGGTGACTTCAATCGTCCGAATCTTTGCTTTGTTCCGGATGAAAATGACTCTTACCTTCTCCCCGTAAACCTTGTAGACACCAACGATTTCAATCTTGCGAGTGCCTTTTATGGTAATGATTTGCAGCAGGTTTCCCAAACTCCTAACCAAAATGGTAATTGGTTAGATCTTGTTTTCACAAATGCTTATGACGAAGTAGTGGTTAGTCCAACTAGTGACGCAGAGCATCTTTTTTGCAATAGTTTACACCATACAGCACTGTCAGTCGAACTTTCCACTCCAGATTCCACTTGCTTGGAAACTTACAATAACTCAATTGTATTTGACTTCCGTAATGCTGATTATGAAAGCATTAAACATGTTCTAGATACTACTGATTGGTCGACTACTCTTTCAACACAAGACCTCGAGACAGCCATTTCCTCTTTTTACAACAAAATATTTGACGCCGTTGAAAGATATGTTCCAAAGATAAAAAAAAAGAATAAATTGTCTGAGCCATGGCTTGATAGGGACCTTAGGCATATGATAACTTTATAAGCTTATTAAAGAAAATACCGATGTTATTCCTGCTATTCAGGACGAATATAATGAAGTTGCTAAGCAATTTTTAGCAAAGTCTCATGAGGCTTATGACACTTACATTAGAACAACCGGCGAAAATATAGTCCGCGACCCGAAAAAATTCTTTGATTTTGTTAATGTGAAGCGAAAAACTACTGGCTATCCATCGTCCATGTTTCTTAATAATATAACGTCTTCCTCTCCTAAAGAGATATGTGACCTATTTGCTGATAGTTTCCAAGAAATTTTCAATGCACCAGACCCATCAAACTCACACCTTTCTTCCGCTGATTCAGCTTCAACAGCTTTTGTGAACCATTTAGAAATTTCCCGTGATGAAATACGTAAAGCTATTTTGGATCTCGACTGCAACAAAGACCCTGGGCCTGGTTTTCTTCCTCCGATCTTCTTGCGCAAGTGTGTAGAGCAGCTTATAGATCCCTTGCATATTTTCTTTAACAGATCACTTTCGTCGGGAATTTTCCCATTCTGTTGGAAGCTTTCGTATGTCACACCCATATTCAAAAATGGTGATCGACGCTGTATCCGAAATTATAGGGGCATTGCCATTTTGTCTTCGATTCCGAAACTTTTCGAAAAGGTGGTATACGATAAACTTTCTCCGCTTGTTGATTCCCGTTTGAACGAGCAACAACATGGCTTTAGAAAAGGTCGCTCAACTACCACGAATTTGACAATTCTAATCTCTGACGTTCTATGCAAAATGGAAAAAGGATACCAAATTGACGCAGTTTACACTGACTTCAGTAAGGCGTTTGACAGAGTTGACCATTCTACCTTGATTCTAAAGCTTCAGAAATTTGGTATTGCCGGGTCTTTACTCAACTGGCTGACCTCCTACCTTCGCGATCGCACACAATGTGTAAAATTTCAAGGATTTTTATCGAAAAACGTTAGTTCTACCTCTGGTGTACCCCAAGGTAGCCATCTTGGCCCACTTCTTTTTAATATATTTATTTCTGACTTATCTGACGTCCT